>KQ482076.1:136013-150911 GCA_001430745.1 Auxenochlorella pyrenoidosa | reverse complement strand
TTTGCAGTTGCATTCACAGCCTTCAGCCCCGCCCGCCCGCCCGCCACCACCCTCACGCCCATCCCCCCCCCCCCCCCAGCCTCTGCCTGCTGCCTCTCGAGATGCCCAGGCGCGGCTGCAGGCCTGCCTGGGAGTGTTCCCTGAAGACCTGCCATGGCATGGGTGCCCTGCTACCCGGCCCCCCCGAGAGGGCAGCCAGGCGGCCAGGTATGGTGGGCGAGCCACTGGCACCGCCTCTGCCCGCCCACCTGCTCACAGGTCACCTCCTTGAAGCAGTTTAGCTCCTGCAGAAAGTCAAAGGGCTTGCCTGCAAGCGGGTGCGGCGGGCCAGGGCCGGAAGAGAACCGGTGTGCATGAGCAAAGGGGAGCCCCACTGGCAGCGGCGTGCGCTAGAGACACCGGGGGGGCGGTGGGCACCACGCGCCAGCCGGCAGGCAGCGCATTTGCAGGCGGGCAGGCTGGTGGTGGCGCACAGGCATGTCCCAAGGAGTGCCATAATGTGCATATAGCGGCTGGGCCCACAACACCCACCCAGGGTGTGGTGAATGATGTGGTTGGTGCCAAAGTCGTTTGTGTTGGGCCCGCCGCAGATGCAGATGACGGGCAGGTTCTCGGCGTAGGCGCCTACAAAGGGGCCAGGCAGGCAGGCAGCAAAACAGGCACACGTGACAGGAATATTCCGGCGTATCTTTGCGGGCTGGGCAGGCGCCGGCTGCAGGCCCGGGCGGGAGCTGTCGGGAAGGGGCGGCGCGGGAGGGGGGGGGGGCGGGGGGGCCGGGGGGGGGGGGGGTAGGGCGAGAGCATGCGGCGCAACACTTCATCCATGACACAGGTGTAACAAGGTGCTGTCTGCGGTTGGCTGAGCATGGTGGCACGACGCGCTATGCAGGCGTGGCAGCATGATGCTGGATCACGGCATAATGGCGGGTGAGCAGCACCGCAGGGCTGCGCCCTACGGGTGCCTGCACACCTGCAATGGCGTTGATGACGCTCAGCCCGCCAACCGTGAACGTCACCACGCAGCAGCCCACGCCCTTGCCGCGGGCATAGCCATCGGCGGCGTAGCCTGGGATGAGGGCACAGGGGAAAGCACGCAAGCGTGTGATGGATGTGCGAGCCACAGAGATTTCCCAATGCTGGTGGCGCATTTGAGGATTGGCAGAAAGCAGCGTTGGATGTCACAGAAACATGGCCGAGCAAGAGGATCTGGTTGCAATGCACGCATGGCTGATGATGCAGGCAGGGTGGCGGGATTGCGGCCTGCCAGCAGCAGCGACGGGCCATGCGCACCTGCGTTCAGCTCGTTGCAGCACCACACGCCCTTCAGCCCCTTATCCTTCTCAAGCTCATCCAGAAGCTGCGTGCAGTTGAAGGAACCTCATGACGTCAAGGAGTGGCGGGTTGCACTCAAGAGCACCTGGCAGCTGGAAGCAGCTGCTGCTGCCGGCAGCAGATCGCAGGCGCTGGCCGCTGCCGCGTCCTGCATGGCCCGTCTGATTGTCTCCCATCTGCACCAGGAATAATCTAACCTGCAGGTTGTAGTCCCCGGGCACGCCAAAGAACTCCGAGACGCCAAGCTGCAGGCAGGGGAGAGCGGCAGGGGAGGCGGCGCAGCTGGGGCGCCAGGTGGCACCATCGGCGGCGGCAGAGGTCGGGCTCGACCTTGTTTGGCGATCGACTGGCAGATCGCCGCTGCCCCTGCCTCCTTGATCCACCGACCTCGCTGCCGCACCTGTGTCAGGCGGCTGGCGAGGTGCTGGCCCAGGGTGCGAGGGCCTGTTGAGACGGAGCCAGCAGTGGTGGTCATGTTAGCTGGAGAATGCGAGTAAATAAGAAGGGAAGATCACACAGACGGACAATTGGGTGGGGAGCCGCAGAGTCAGGAGGTGTCGGCATGGCCAAGCCGCTGCTGTGTGCGCCAACGCGGCAGCGCGCGCAGGCGCCCATGCAAAGGATACCCCTGCTGACAGACAAGAACACGCCTTTCCCTCCACAGACTAACGCTCTGACTCCTTTCCTGCGGGGCTGATGGCAGGCTCTCTTGATTGCATGGATGGATCACCACAGCCAATGTATCCTGCCCGTCACTTGGCACCTGCCAGATTGGTGATCTTTGGCCTCTGGCTGAGCTAAGCATGCTTTACACACTTACGATGCATTGCGCCCACTGCGCAGCTTGTCAAGGAGAAGGGACCCATGCAAACATGAACCAACCTCTGAAGGGCTCAGCCTGCCGCTGCCTCGGCTGTCCCTCCCTGCTGTGCCGCCCGCGCCGCCGCCAGGGCAGCGCACATGCGCCGGTGCCCCGCGCGCCAGTCGGCATGGCTGCAGGCCTCGCCGCAGTACCGCGCCACCCGGCACCTGCTGCACCGCCGGCCGCGCTCGCTGCCTGCTGCAAGGTTGGCGCAGCCCAGGTAGGCGCAGGGGAGGGCGGCTGCAACCTGAGCCAGCTCCACTGCCGCGGCTGGCTGCGCCTGCGGGCGGTGCAACCAGCCCAACAGGGCAGTCGCCAGGGTGCGGGCGGGGGCGGTGGCTTGCCTCAGCCTGGCAGTTAAGGCGAGCACACTTGATGGCGGATCGGTATCTTGCGGCAGCGCGCCCCGCAGTGCCGCCGCCTGGCGACCAATGGCCGCCAGCTGCTGCGCCTCCTCGGGGCTGCAGGCGGGCGGGGGCCTGCTGGACGCTCCCTCCGCCACCTCCACCAAGCGGTCCAGCAGAATGCACGCTTTACCGCTGAAGATGACGGCCTGCGGAGGAGGCCAGCAATCTCAGCATTGACTCTGCAGGATTACGGCCAGCGAGGATTTGGCCGCGGTGGGGCTGGACAGCACAGGAGCACTGCGGCTGCCAGCGGCTGGCTGCCGTTGGGCTCCGCGGGGGCTCTGAGATGCAGAGGCATGGCACGCTCTGCCCGCACCAATTCAAGAGAACGTGTGATGCGTGCCAGCGCAGCCTCCGCTGCACCTGCAGCCACCGCACAGGCCACCACAGACCGAGAACCATGGGGCATGCCCGCAAGCAGGCCCAGAAATGTGATCCACCAGTACGGATCATCAGTCCAGGGCCTCTGCACAGGATGCAGGGCAGGCTGGTAGCTGCGTCAGCACACGCCCTGCGCACAGCCTGGCACAGCAATTAGCCCAACGCGTGAGCAACAGTTTGCCTGACCCCACTCGCCGCACAGCAGGGTGGGCAGCGGCAACATGCGAGCTGCCAGCGCAGCAGCGTGCTGCAAGCTGTTGCACAGGCAGCTCGCAGTGTGCGCCTGCAGGCCCCGCAGAGCTCCCCACCTCAAGCATTCCCTGCAGGGCCGCGCTGAGCGCGCTGTGCAGCTCCTCCGCGCTGTCCAACGCGGCAGGCCCCGCATGCAGCAGCCCGCACAGGCAGCAGGCCAGCTGAAAAGGTGCCAGGGCGGCGGCGCAGTCCTCCCGGCCGAGCATGTCGCGCACCAGCGCCCACTGCGCCACGCTCGCCGCCTCCACCCGCCTGCAAGGCAGCCAGGGCGGCAGGCTTGTGATGTGAATGGGCGTGGGGTGCTGGGCCCGCACCGCTGCTGCTCAGGAGGCAGCAGGCACGCGCAGGCGAGGCGCACTGAGGTAGCACCTTTCGGCGCACACATGTGCTAGCGCTTTGTGACCTGGGCGGCGCGCACGCACCTCACCTGGCCTCAGCCGCTGCCCTGCCCCCCAGCGCGCCAGTGTCACAAGCCGTGTGCAGGAGACTGTTTGCCGCTTCCAGAGGCGTCGCAGTGAAGGTCAGCAGCTGCTTCCAACAGCGAACTTGGGCCAGCGTCTCAACAGCGCTGCCCTCCGGGGTCAGAGACCAGCGAACGAGGCGGCACAGCTGGGCGTGCAGCGCGCACAGTGCTGGCACAGCCGCGGCCAGGCTGTCCGCGGGCAGGCAGCGCGCCGCTTTCTTGCACAGCTCGACCACCACCTCTGCCAGGTGCAGGGCGGCTCTAGTCGGACGTTTGGGGCCAAGGTCTAGCTCGTTGTGCCTGATCCACGCTGCCAGCTCGACATCTACCCCTGCCGCTGACTGCACGGCGCCAATGGCGGCCACTGCCGCGGGGAGGGCCTGTAAAGCTGCTGCGCACGCTGCGCACCACAGGGGTAGGCTGGCTGGCTGCTGGCACGGCGCAAAATTGCGACCCTTCCAGTTGGCGCACAGCAGCACTACGTAGTGGAAGCACAGCGCGAGATTGTACAGCTGGATGTTGGTAAACCTGAACAACTGGCCGGCTGTCACTGCCTGCAGCAGCTGCGGCAGGCGCGGCAGGGCTGCGAGGATCTTGTCAGCCTGCCCTATGTGTGCGGCCTGCTCCTGCTCTGAAGCGCCCAGAAACGCGAGGCACACCATGCCCAGCTGCGGGAAGAGGAAGCAAAAGAAGCATGTGGAAGTCTAGAAAATAGCAGCCGGGACCCTGCTGCTGACAGGCGGTGCTTTGGGAGTGTGCAGAGGCCGGCAGACAGGGGCTGAGGCGGGTTGCTGTGCACGCTTTGTTCGGCTCCCGACAGGCTGCAGGCTCCACAATGGAAAGCCAGCAAGGGATTACCTGGGAGGTCAGGAAGTGTATTTGCTGAAGGGAGATGGCACAGGTGAGGGGCGGTGCATGCTGCACCAGCTGCGCAGTTGCAACAAGAAGCCGGCCGGACACAATGCCGCCAAACACGGTCTCTGGCTGCGCGTATCTTGCGCCATGCATAAAGGCCGCAATGTGTGCGGCGCGCTCCCAGCTGACCTCGCGCGGCCGCCGCTCCGGCGGCAGCTGCAGCGCCACTGCCGATGAGCAGATGAAGGGGCCCAGCAGGCGCAGCAGCTTGCCGACCAGCCCAGGGCTGCTCAGTGCGGGGGACGCCGTTCCCTCAGTCCACGTGGGCAGCTGACCCACCACGCTGCCAAGGCGAGCCAGGGCCAGCGCATGGGCAGACCCTGCACAAGAGGTAGAAGGCAGCCAGGCATTCGTCGACGCCTCAGCCCGCAGGGCGGCCTGGCGCATGCGGGCAAGCGGTTGCTCATCTGGCATCGTGTCCCCAGTCACAAAAACGCCCAGCCAGCAGCGGTCGACTCCCACTCGCACAGCCTAGCAAGGCCCCTCACCCGGACCCGTCTGGCAGCACGAGTGTACAGCCTCCAAGCAGTTGGCCGCATGTCCCACCCACACTGCCACTGTCGCAGGAAGACTAAGAGGATCAAAGTCCGCGCTGCTCTCTGGGCCTGCACACAGCGGCAAGCCTTCCTCCAGCGCTGCTGCTTGCGCTTCCAGCAGGGCGAGATGCCGGGACACTGCAGCATCGGCGACATCCCGGGCGCTCCTGCTGGACATGCTGGCATGCGAGCCCTGCAACACCTCAGCGCCAACAAACGTCATCAGCTTCAGGCCGCGGCGCAGAGCTGCAGATTGTGCAGCGGGCGCGCCGCACCCGCGCAATAGCGCTGCGCACGCCGCCAGCAGCCGTGCCGCGGCCTGCAGCTGGTATGTGCTGCCACGACTGGGCACCACTTGCTGCCACAGCTCGCGGGCTGCCTGTAGCAGCCTGCACGAGGGGACCCAAGAGGGCAGAGGCCATCAGCGCGCCGGCGCCGTGGCGGGGACGGCGCTCACCAACCCACCCACCCACTCCCACCCGCCCCAGCAGCAGCGCCGTTGTCTGTCGTCGTCGCAGTCAAAACCAAACCCTCCTGCGCTCACTTGAGCAGGCGGGCCAGCTCCTCGGGGCCGGCCTCGGGCTGGGGTTCTGTGCTTGTCACTTCCAAAGCCGAGAGGACGATCGACTCGTAGATCCGGTCCGCCTCGTCGGCGAGGGCCTCATCTAGGTTGTCGTCGGTGAGCCGGACTTCCCCAAGGTTTCTCAGGCCCTGAACCAGGGCCTCCAGCTGCGACAGGAGCTGCGGCAAGTCCATCTTGCAGCCTAGGGGAGTGAAGAATGCGGGAAAACGGGCATTGAGGACTCAGTAGAGATGCGACCGCGGGCGACAGGCGCAGCGCGTCGCGGCAACCAGGCATGTGTTGCTTTATCAGAACAATATAGAGCATTTCTTGTTGAAGCTTGGATGATTAACAGGCGGTGAAGGATGGCAGAGCGCCGCTTTCAAGTCAGCGCTGTCACGTATGCTGACTCTCGCCATTGCCAGATTGAAGCTCACAGGCTGTGCAGAAGTCGGTCGCAGACAGTATGTTCTGTTTGGCAGTATTCAGAGTGTCGTTTGCAATAATGACTTCAAGATGGCACATAAATTACACATACATTAGTGTGGAGGGCTCAGCCTGCCGCTGCTGTCCCTCCCTGCTGTGCCGTCCGCGTCGCCGCCAGGGCAGCACACATGCGCCGGTGCACCGCCCGCCAGTCGGCATGGCTGCAAGCCCGACCGCAGTACCGTGCCACCCGGCATCTGCTGCACCGCCGGCCGCGCTCGCTGCCTGCTGCCAGCTTGGCGCAGCCCAGGTAGGCGTAGGGCAGGGCGGATGCAGCCTGAGCCAGCTCCACTGCTGCATCTGGCTGCGCCTGCGGGCGGTGCAACCAGTCCAGCAGGGCGGTTGCCAGGGTGCGGGCAGAGCCAGTGAGTTGCCTCAGCCTGGTAGCGTAGGCGTGTGTAGGGTCTTGAGAGGTACCATAAATTGCCTGCAAATGAAAGCATGAGCCACTGCCCAGTGCGCAGGCACACCCATCAATGAGCCGGCGCCCGCTATGCAGCACTCAAGGCAGTGCTCCATCGCTTTGCCTGTGACGGCGACGCGGGCATTTGCATGACTGATGGCCAGACAGCTCAACAGGTACCAGAAGGGAAGCAGAAGCGGCAGGCAACCAGCCTGGTGCGCAATGTTTCGCACTAAAAGTGTTGGGTGCTGCGTCTGCACAGCGGCGGGCTTCTCGAATGAGGGTCAGCAGGCAACATGGTGAGCTTGCCCAGAAACTTGCTGTTAATTTCAATTAAATACAGGCCACGCTAGGTGTGCAGTCAGGTGAAGCAGAGCAGCTCTGTTTTACGGCCCCTTCAGCCAGCAGCTCTGTGGGCGCATGGCAGGCTGTGCCGCCCGGCTCTGCCCGCCCAAGCACGGCCTGCATCTCTCCAGAGGGGCGGGCGCCCAGGAGGCGCACGCGGCAGACGCGCCGAGGGCCGGCCACTGGGGCGGCGCCAGCTGGGCATCGCGGCGCCTCAGACCACAGAAGGCGGCCCAGGTCCAGCCGGGTGGCGCAGCCGCAGCTCACAGCGGCGCTGCTTGAAGGGGCATAGAGGGTGACAACAGCTGGCGGCTGTGGGCCCTGGCCCAGAAAGCAGAAGTTGGGGTGTGGCAGCGCGCCTGTAGGTGGGGTGGTCCAGGGCTGCCATGCCTGTGCTTTAAATCCTGCCATGACTGCCCAGACCCTGCTCACCATACATCGGCAATCCGCCCATCTTCTCAAGCCTGCACAGCGCCCAGGCGCTGCTGGAGGGTGAGGCGCCGGTGATAGCCCGCTGTCGGCTGGCCTTGCACGTGGCAGTGCAGGCTTGCTTGCCGAGTGCCGGCTTTAAGGTGGCAACATTCCTCTTTCGGCCTGCGCAATAGGCGGGGCGGCGCATGCCTTTGCAAATTGGGCCCGGCAACTCGGGATACGGCATACCAACATCAGTCAGCACCACCCACCCGAGCGGACGGGCGACTGCCGCCTGCATGGGAACTGCCGCCCAATGCCGCCACGGGCAGCTCTCACTGCGACTGCGGCACATGCAAGTGAGTGAGCAGCATCAGTACTGGGCGGTACCTCTCACCATATGGCACGCCTCACCGTGGCACACCAGGCCCACCGTCTCGCGGGCATCCATGCAGTACGAGCCATCCGCGTCCCAGGACAGGGCGCAGTCCTTCAGGCCGGCCGCGCCGCCACTGTCGCACTCGGCAGACCGCACGCGGCGCGGCAGGGGCGCCCCGCTGTACCGGCTGCCCCTCACAAGCGAGGCATTCCGGTCGTACCCCAGCTGCATGCAGGCGAGGTCGGCGGCCTACTGGCCAAAGGGCTGGCTCCAGTCAAGGCAGGCCGTGAATCAGCCGGGCCAAGCGCCGTCAACAAACAGCCCAAGCCGCCCGGCGTGCCCGCCGGTGGTTCCGTTGGCGGCCAGGCGCAGCCTTGGGACGGAGTTGGAGCCTGGCGGACAGGCAAGAAAGTGCGTGCACCGTAAGATGGGTGAGACATGAAACAGCAGGCGAGCATGGGGTGCGATTGCCGCCACTCGAAGCAGCGGTGCGTTCCATCGGTGCTCGTGCTGAGCAGGCGTTCCTGACAGAGCCCAAAGCACAGGGCAGGGCAGCCCTCTGCCCACCTGCACAGGCCACCCCAACGCCGCCGAAGCTGAGATCAGCCAGGCCAGGGATCCATGCGCTGCACAGGACAGGGGCGCAGGGGATTGAGCACAGGAGACACGTTATGATACCCCGCCGCACGGCCTTAGACTGGCGCCGCCTTAGACTGGCGCCGGCGCCACTGCCAATCACTGCATCGGGCACATGAAGTGCGTTCATCGATCACAATTTTCCCTGTGTCTCCGATCCACTATGCCTGCTGCCGCCCAGCGCGACGAGGAGGCGGCGCTGCTACCGCTCGGGCAGGAGGGCCAGCCTTTCTCGTGGAGCTGCCTGTGGGATGAGATTCTATGATATGGCAAGTATATAGCGCCTGTGGTAGCGATCAACGCGCTCCTCATCCTGCTCCTCTGGCGCCTGCTGTGAGCAGCCGGGCTTGCTAGCCCTCGAGCTCGCGGGAGGCATTATGACGCCGGTTGCACACACCCACGAGGGGCAGCAGACCGGCCGATCACACGCCAGCAACGGGCAAAGCCGGCGCAGGGTGCCGCCGCCGCCGGTCTTAACTGGCACTCTGCACCGCCACCTTCCAACCTTGTGCTTGCTCTTGTTTTGCTGTGTACCCTTCACTCACATCGTGACATATCATTTTTGGTAAAACGATCACTCAACAGCTTGTGGTAAGCATGAGCAGAAGTCAGGTCAGCAAATTCTTGCAGTACAACAGTCCCCCTATGGTCACCGTCACTTCTTCTTGCCCGCTGCTCCCTTGGGCTTTGCCTTGGCCCGTGGCTTGCTGCCTGCACCCTTCTTCACTCCGCCTTTTGCCTTGGGTGCTGCCCGCTTGCGCTGCGCCGCCTTGCCCGCTGCCTTGCCTGCCGCTGCTGCCTTGCCAGCCGCCTTGCCTGCTGCCTTGCCCCGCCCTGCAGACGGGAAGGGACGAAACGCCGCGTCAAGGCAGAAGGTGGCAGGTGGCAGTGGCAGTCACGTGTGACCAGCACTCGCGCACGCACACTCGTGTTCCCTGGCCTCGCTCTCTCTGCTGCGCTGCGTGCTGCGGGTCCAACAGCAGGCAGGCAGCAGGCTGCGGCTGGGGAGCTCGCACCCTTGGCCTTCTTTGCTGCGGCACCTGTGCCGTCTGCCTCGCCGCCGTCCCCCTCCACAAACAGCTCCTCCTCCTCGTCCTGCTCCATCAGCAGCTGCTCGGTGTCGGTGAAGGAGAAGCGCGTGTCCTCCCTGCGTGGAGTCCAAGGGGTGGGCAGCCTTGCCTTGGGGGGCCTTCATTGCTTCAAGCGCCAGCTGCCGCTCCCACATGACATGGGATGCAAGCGCAGAGCATCGCACAGCAGCAGAATGACAGGTCGGCCATGGCAGGGGGGTGGGCAGCGTGCGGGGGGAGCCGGCGGCGGCATCTGGCACAGGCACGCGAGGCCGGCAGCGCTTGGGGCGGCAGGGGCAGAGAGCGCGCGCCCTTGCTGCAGGCCGGCGGCCGTTCCACGTGGCGCTGGAGCCGGGCAAAGCATGGCAAAGCGGGATCGCATCTGCCTCGCAAGAGCACTGGGCACGGCTCCCCTGCCGTGCGGCTCCCCGGCCCGCGCCTCGACTGCACATGCATGCGGGGCCGACGCTCGCCCTGCGCTCCCATCTGCCCTGCGCTCCTATACGCTGAGCCGCCACAGAGCGCCCCCCTCCGTCCCCGCCCCCAACACAAGGTCAAGACGAGTCCGGGGGCGCGTGCCGCCGCACGCACACGCGCCACCCCCCCATGCAACCCCACCCCCCACCCCCGCTCACCGCAGCTGCACAAACTCGCTGAACAGGCACTCCACCTTGGCCTCCTGCAGGCCCATGTTGATCACCGCCAGGCTGACCGGGCAGGGCACGATGGTGGTGTTGTAAAGCACGCCTGCACGGGCGGGAGGGGGGGGGGGGGCGCGGGGGGCCACGCAGCGGGGAGGGGCAAGGGAGCACGGTGGGGGCCTGGGCGAGCGGCGGTGGCAAGCATGCGGCGAGCCAAAGCCTGGCCGTCTCGTCTGCGCACGGCACCATGCGTGGAGAGCTGCCTGCAAACGCAAACCAGCCGGCCCCTGCCCAGCCAGCTCGTGAGGATGGCCAGCCAGGTGTGTTCACGTGGCGCGCCTGCCCCCCTCCTCCAGCCCGAGCCAAACACAAAACTTGCTCAAGCATGGGGTGCGCCCACCCAGCAGCCAGCACCCACCTTTGAGGTCCACCTGCATGCGCGGCTCCTCCTTGCTGCCTGCCATGATCAGGCGGCCGATGGCGCCAGAGTCGCACGAGAGGTCGGTCACACCATGTGGGTCGTCTGCAGGTGCGGGGTAGGTGCGCGCAGGCGGCAAGGCCAAGTCCGGTGAGGGTCGTCTGCGGGTTGCATGCAGGAGGCGGGCGCTGAGCGCGGGCTTCAGCCCGGTCAGGGATGACCGGCTGCACTGCATGCCCGGGCCAGCCATGCGCAGGCGACGCCTCGCGCGCCCTGGTCGGCCGGTGCGCTGCCTGCTCCCGCAACCGGGCTGGCCGGCGGGCGCACCAGCAGCCTTTGGCTGCTGCCGACCCTACTCTAGCTCATCCTTTCACCCTGGCTTGTGCCTCCACAGCCACCCTCCGCCTCTTTGCTGCCTACGTTCCCACCTGAATTGGTCTCCAGCTCCACCAACATCTTCAACTGTGGCAGCTTCTCCGGAAGCACGACAGTCACTTGGTTTGAGGGCGCGCGCAGCCCCACGGCAGGGCGCTTCTGCGCCGTGCCGCCGCCTCCCTGCGAAGCTGGCAGCGCCTGCGAGGCCGGCTCTGCAGCTTGTGTAGAAGCTCCGGGTTGAGAGTCATCTGCTGCCGCTGCTGCCGCCGCTGCTGCCCCTCGCCGGCCCTGGGGCGTGCCCCGAGGCTTGGCGGCGCTGCGAGGCGGCGCCTTCTTCTCCGAGGCGGGCTGCGTGGCTGGCGGCGCTGCCGGCTGCGTCTGCGGCTGCGTGGCTGGCTGCTGAACATCACGGTTGCCTGCAGGCGCTGCTTCTGCTGCTGCAGAGCCCTGTCCTGCCGCCGGAACAGTGGCAGCCTTGCCTTGTGCGATGAGCGCCGCCACCTGAGCAGCCTCGGCCACCGCGGCTTGCTGGCCAATCATGGGCTTTGGGGGAGACAGCACTGCGTCATCGTCGTCGCTGTCTGTAAGGTTGACAACCTGAGGGAGAGCAGTGCAGGCGGAGAAGGCAGAGCTGTCGTGTGCTGGAGCTGGCGGGAGCGGCGGCGAGAGCGGGGCCAAGAGTAAGCATCTCGCGCTCCGCGCACTTGCAGTCCCAGTCCGACACTTCAGAGGATGGCTCTCACCTGGTTTCCCTTGCCCTTGGCCCCGCCCGGCGCCTGCAGCCAGCTGGGTATGTCGCTGTCGCTGGAGCTGTCGGCTGCCGGCGGGCGGGCGCCGCCCAGCAGCACTCCTCCAATCGGGCGCTGCGCAAGGGGCAGCTCGTCGTCGCTGCTGGTGTCGCCCATGGCGGTGTCGACCGGATCACTTTGTTTGTTTTTGCTGCAGAAGCGGCCTTCCAGGGTAACAGAGAGAGGATATATACACGATGGGGCGCCGATGGAGCACTGGTTGTGCAGAGCAAGCGCGCCAAGGTGGTGTCCCGCCCGGCACGTCGAGCCGCAAAAGCGGCCGCAGCAGCTTGCAATCCGGGAGGGCAGAATGCGGCAGGAGTGTGGCCCAGGTGGTCTTATTGCAACACACAGAGATGTGGGGGAATCTCATGCAGATGTGTCACACCATGGCTCACCGCATGCTGATGGAAGTGTAGCCGCCAGGTGTGATGCCTTGTGTTGCTGTGACGGGGATGCACATTCACAGCTGCATCAGCCGGCCTTTCTGTTGTCATTCAAATTGCTGCCGAGACTTGTGGTGTCTGGCGCGACTGAAAGGGCCAGCTTTGGGGTGTTTCCACCTAGTGCAGCAAAGCAACAGGGTGCACCTGGGCGCGGCATCGTTGCCCCCTCCCTGATCACCCATGATATCGCCCCAGAAGCTGGTCTCTCATCATCCATCAATCGGCCTGAACATCAAACCCGGACATCATGCAATCACCGGCAGTGTGAATGGGCAACCCTGGAAGGCTTCCCAAGGGTGCGTGGGCTGACGTGGCACGGCGGGAGCCACTCAATATTCCTGGAGAGATCTCGTGCACAGGGTGTTTCGCCCTGCCGTGGCCCTCTTCCCCGCACATCCACAAGTGGAACAGCCATGTCTGCCGAGGCCTTTGCTCGCCGTGCAGCCCTCATCGGGGTGCTGCACTTCCTGGTCGCCTGCCTGGTGCCCACGCTGCCCCCGGAAAGCGTCGGCTACCACCGCGCCCTGGTTGGGGCTCACGTGAACAGCGTCGCCCTGGCAGCCCTGCAGGCAAGAGGAGCGGTTTCCCGCCGGCAGCAGTACCGCCCTTTTCGGTCGCGATCCCGCTCCCGCCGCCCCTGCCTACAACCCCCTTGCCTCCCAGTCCACCTGCAGATGTGCGTGGGCCTGGCGGCGCCTCTCATGGGGCTGAGCCCTGGCCTGCTGTCGATGCTGGAGGTGCTGCTCGCTGTCGGCACCACTGCTGGCGGCGCGGGCTACATTGTGGGCGGCGTGACGGGCAGCATGAGGTGCGCCGCAGCCCGCCCCTGCACGGTTTTGCGCGAAGAGGGCAGCAGACAAGCTGGAACATGGCAGCTTGGGCTCAGCGGTGCGAGCCGGCACGGGAGGCTGCCCACACCGCTCACCGCCCTTGCAGCAATCCCATGCCACCTGGTTTGGAGGCGCCGCCACCCCCTGCCTGCAGCCCCCTGACCAAGATCCTCAACGCTGCCTCCCCTCCGGGCGCGCCCTACGTGGGCACCGACACCGCCATGCACATGCTGCTCGCCTATGTGGCCGCCCCCGCCACCCTGCTGGCCCTGAGCCTGGCGGCCCTGGGCTTGGCCCTGGGCAAGCCCGGCGACAGCAAGCGCAAGGCAGCATGAGGATGGCGTCCAGCGGCTGGGATTCCTGGGGTCTGGGCTTTTCAAATGCCTCGCTTGTCTGTACCCGTTTCCTGTACGACGACTCGCTCCACGTGGTGCACCGTCATGCGCGCCTGCCCCGTCGTCGCAACAGATGCTGCCAGCCAGCGCCTCCCGACATTCGTGCCTGCTTGCATGTGTGCAGCTTGCCCTGTTGCGCGCGCCAGCGCGTCTGTGTAACTTGTCAATAGATGTGTGTGTTGGTCAGGCCATGGGCGCTGCGGGGCGCTGTGCCCGTGCCGTGCGCCGTAGCGAGCTGCCAGTTTGGTGCGTCCATCATCGCACTAAGATAATCATTTGAAATCTGTTTCTACATCACCGCTCCTGGGCAGCGCTGAGGCCGTGCAGAAGGAGTGCTGTCGCGCTCCGAGCAGTCGGCTGCGCCGGCGCGGCTGCATCCCGGCCGGATGAGGGCCGCAAAGGTTGGCAGTGCTTTCGGGATGCATGCCTGTGGCGCCGCCGCTGGCGGGTGCGTCTGCAGCTGCTGCCTGCCGCCTCACCGCCACCTTGTGCCCCCACCCTGTTTCCCTGCTCCCCTCCTCCCCTGGTTCAGGCGTGGTACCTGGCCTACTTTGCCTCGCTCTCCTGCATGTGAGAGCCAGGCTTCTGCATTCCATCCTGCCTCCCTGCCTGCTTTGCCGCTGCAAGGCCGTGCCGCTGCCAGCCACCTCAACCCCCCGCCCCATTTTGCTGCCAATTTGCTGCTGCTCCGTGCCCTGCACACCGTGCAGCTTCCCCTTCCTCAACCTCTTCTTCCGGCGGCTGGGGCTGGGCGAGCGCGCCATCGGCGCCCTGGGCGCCGCCCGGCCCCTGATCTCCCTCCCTGCCGGCGCGCTCTGGTCGGGCGCGGCAGACAAGTCTCGGCGGCACCGCGCCGTGCTGCTGGCCTGCTTTGCGGCCTCGGTGGCGGCGCGGCTGGCCATCGCGCCAGTTGGGGTCTTCTGGGCCGGCGGCCCGGCAGCGCCCACCGCTGTCGGCAGCGATGCCGGCGACACAGGCAGCGGCAGCAGCGGCGGCGGCAGCCAGGCCGCCTTCCTCCCGCTCCTCGGCATGGTGCTGCTGACAGAGTTCTTTGCAGCGCCCGTTACGATCATCGTGGATGCAGGTGGGTGCCAGCGGCGGGTGACTTTCCGTTTTCAGGCTGAGAGCGCCTTGTTTGTGGTCTGCAGCCAGCAGTTTGTGACAATTGTATGCCTGGCAGCTGTGGTCGCATCATCATGCAGTGGTATCGATCCGGGCAAAGCCTGAAGCCCTAAATGCTGCCCTGAATGAGAGCACGCCCGTGCCCGCCCTGCAGCGGTGATGGCGGCCTGCACCGAGCAGGGGGGGTACGGCCGGCAGCGCCTGTTCGGGGCCCTGGGCTGGGGCGTGTTCAGCGCGGTGGCGGGCTCTGCCATCAGCCACGCGGGCATCCACGCCGCCTTTGCCTGCCACGCCCTGCTGGCGCTCGCGGCGCTGCCGCCCACCCTGGCGCTGCCCTTTGGCCCCCTGCACTCCAAGCTGGAGGGCCAGGCGGGGGGCGGGCGCGAGGGGCCGGCCGCAGGCGGCGGCGCGCCGCCAGGCGACGCAGCAGACCCCGGCGGCGG
>KQ482076.1:117900-129664 GCA_001430745.1 Auxenochlorella pyrenoidosa | reverse complement strand
GGGCGCGACGGTCAGGGGCAGCGATCCGGGCTCAGCTGCGCCTTGGGAACAGGGAGTTAGAGGCACGCATGCTGTAAAGCCGCCGCTGGATTTTCTGAGTAGGCTAGGGGCACGCGTGCATCTCCCAACTTGGCCAGGGGCACAGCTCCTAGGCCCTGCATGGTGCCAAAGAGCAGCACCCACCGTGGCGACAAGCTCGTCTGTGAGCCGCAACACATCATCAGGCCGCTGCGACGCCGCGGGGGCGGCAGCCGCCACGCCACCCTTCTTGCCGCCTGCCGCCTTGCCGCCGCCGCCGCCTTCTTGGGCGCAGCTGCCGCAGGCTTGGGCGCCGCCGCGGGCGCCGCAGCCGCTGCCGCGGGTGCCGCGCCGGCGTCGCCGCCCTCTGCTGCCAGCGGCACTGCGGCATCCGCCACGGCCTTGAGGTCTGGCGGGTTGTCCCGGTCAATCACAGGGTCCGCTTCAAGGTCCACCCACAGGGGCTCGCGCCCAGCGGCCCTGCGTAGAGGATGGGGGTTGCGGCCCCGCAGCATCAGCGCGATGCAAGCGCGGCACAGCGCCGTGAGCTCGGGCGGGTTTCAGGGGGGCCCCCAGCAGCCTGCCCACCCATGTGGGGCAATCCCCATGGCCTCAGCCACCAGCGCCGTGCAGCTCTCCGGCAAGGAAGCACAGGCAATGGCTGGGCGGCGCAGTGCACGGCAGGCGGTGCGCTGCGGGCGGTGCGGGGCGGGGCAGACTGTGCGGTGTGGTGCGGTGCGGTGCAGTTCGGGGCAGGGTGCTGCCCCCCCCCACTCAGGTACGCCTCCAGGCCGGCGGGCGACAGCACGCAGGTGGCGGTGTTGTCCAGCGGGTGCACAAAGATGCGGGGCTGCCCCTGCAGCTTGGCGTCCAGCAGCAGCGCCACGCCCGCGGCGCTCGGCTGGCAGGCCGCCAGCGGGGTCACGCTGCCCAGCGGCACCTGGGGGGCGGGGCCGGGGGTGCGGCGGCGGTTTGAGTCGGGGGCAGGGAGAAGGGGCGGAGCGGTGCGTGCTTTGTCCCTGTAGTTGCGGCCCCAGGTCCCCCCCCCCCCCCCCCTCTCGCTATTGCGTGCTTTCACCTTGCAACGCTTTTGACCTGCCATTCCGAGCCCACCTGCAGCACCGAGGTGATGAGCTCATCCGGCGCCATGCGCACGCCGCCCTTGCCGGTGCCCAGCCGCGCCGACAGCACTGCAGCACGCCAGCGTGGGGAATTCATGCACGTTTGCAAGTGTGCATACCGGTGGGGCACCCACCATATGCATGCACGCATGCTTCCGCTGCTGCAAAGATGCAACAGCGCCACACAGGACCAATGCTCAGCACCGCTCTGTGAATCCAGCAACAGTGGAGCAGACGCGAGCAGCGGGCAAACGTCGGCAGCTGGCACCGAGCGCAGCCTCACCTTTCAGGTCCACTTTTGTGTCTGCTGCTGCTGTCACGATGTACAGCCGCCCCTTCTTGTCCTGCATACGAGGTTGGGTGTGGCATTGGCACGATGCAAGCGATGCGCTGCCTGCGCAGGTGAAGTTGCGGCAGTGGCGGCGGCGGCAGCAGCACAGCGAATGGTACACCGCGCACTGCCTACCTTCAAGAAAAGATTCTTTGTGCACACTCCATCCACTCCAGACAACGCGGCAACCTGCAGGGGAACAGAAAAGCGAGCAGACAAGCATGTGCGTTTTGTTGGGCCGAAAAGCTAATCGGTGCATTTCATCACACTCTTAATCGCTGCTGGATTGCCACCTGCGCCTCGCAGGTCATCACAGCTCCATGGCTATGGGTCTCGTGCTCGATGCTGAGCTCCTGGAGCTTGGCGAGCACAGCTGCCTGATCCATGGTGTCAGAAATGGGTTGCTATGCCGCAATGCGCGTTTCATCCCAATGCCTCGTGTCATGAGCTGGAGCCAGCAGTGCAGAAAAGGCCTCCTGCTCGATGTCAACTTTGCAGTGGCATCCCAGGCTTCATTAGCTGCATATGAGCATACATTGCCTGTTACGCGGCCTGCGCAAACTTGCGGCGCTTTACACAAGCCTAGCGACAGCGTTTCTGGCCCCTGCTCTTCTTTTCGTTGGTCCGCAGGCTCTCACGCAGCCCACAAGGGTTCATAAAGGTTGAATTGATCGCGCAAGTCAAAGTGCCTTGCTTGTGCAGCCCTAGCTCTCAACCCTGCTGCCGCCACCGCCAGTCCAGCCGGCCCTTTGCCTGTCCCTGTCTCCTACCGCTGCATACCGCTTGCCTTTTCACCTAAAGTTTCTTAGGAGAGCTGACAACCGTGGGGAGGGTTGGCAATGCTGGCCATTTGCTAGTCACCACCGCCAAGGCATCACTGATGCTGTCAGCTCCCCACCACCGCCGTGGAATCTCTCAATCTTGCCGTCGCTCGCTGTCGCAACACCTGCTTGCAGCCCTGCCTGCTCCGCAAGTCGCACACCTTGCTGCTCAAGAATGGTTTATCCAGAGGAAAGTGACAGCTCTCAACGGGGCAGGGCTATTGCACCACCGCCTGTGGCAAAGCCGGACTGCAAGCCGGCAGACCTGCTCTGTCCCTGTAACCTGGACGTGGGACTTAGAGGGCAGCCGACAGCGATGCGCTCTCCATTGGCACATTGGCGCAGCACCAGTTCAGTCTCTGCCAGGTCTGGCCTCCACCACTTGGGGCGCTGCCGCCGTGCCTGCGCTCGCCGCGCCTGCTGCGCCGCGGCCCAGAGCCCAGCGCGCGTAGCCCAGCAGCGGCGCCTGGAACAGGGCGGCGCCCATGGCTGTGGCCAGCAGGATTTCCGCTGGGGGGTGAAAGTAGCGTGCCGTGAAGTAGCACTCAGCTGCCACCAGCAGCGCCAGGGCGGTGGCAGCTGCAGAGTAGGCACGCAGGAAGAGCGCCGTGCCGCGGCGGCCTGCAGCGGGCCGGGGGCCGGGGCGGAGGGGTACAGGACGGCAGCTTGGTGGGCATGGGGCATGGGGTCAGGTGGCATGTGCTCTGTGCAGTGGCTGGCGCAACAAGCTGTGGCGGCTCATCAGCCTGCCTGCATTCCCCGCCCACACTGTCCTCCCCCTTCTTCCACCTCTGCCTGCCCCTGTCAGCACTGTCCTCCCCCTTCTCCCAGCCCTGCATCCCTGCCCAGCAAACCCCACGCGCTTGCCCAGCTCGCCTGCAGCGGCGGCGGCGGCCCAGGCCGGCAGCGCCATGGCGGCCTCGCAGGCCAGGGCGGCGTGCACTGAGGCGCCCAGCAGGATGTGGTCGGACATGACATGTGGGGGGTGGTCCAGGTTGTCCCGAGCATAGCGCCGCGGCGAGAGGATGTAGCCTGCACGCGCCCGGCAGGGGCAGCGCGCAGCACAGCTTGAGGTGTATCTGTGTGTGGGGTTCCCAGCGGGCCGGGTGCGAGCCGTGTGCCCGGCGCCGCGTGCCCGTGGAATGCCAGCCACGGGCGTGCGCTGCTGCGCTGCTGGGCGGCGCTCGCGACAGCAGCCCTTCTGTGGGTGCCTGAGCAGCGCTGACCATGCGCCACCCAGCCACACAAGTGCGCGCCGCCTGCGTCGCCAAGCAACCCCCCGCCCGCCCCGCTCCTCACCCGCGGCATGCAGCCAGTAGATGGCCCCGCGGACCAGCGTCTGCAGGGCATAGATGCCCACGGGCCACAGCACCTCCACGTGGCGCAGGCTGCCGGGCCCGCGGGGGCGCGCCAGGCGCAGCGTCGCGGTGGCGCGGGCGGCGCAGAGGCAGAACGCCAGCGCGGCGCCGGTGCGGCGGAACAGCAGATCAAACCAGTGCAGCGGGAGGTCCTTGGACTTGACGCGGATCGGCTCTCCTGCACAGCAATGTACGCAGGGCGGCGACGCACGGGCGCTTGGGCAGCCGCTGGCACCTGGGATTGGGGCAGGGTTGGGGCGCGCAAAATGCAACACAGGGTGGCACGTGTGCGTGGGGTCCTCTTTGGAGGACAGCACCGCGCACCTTCGTAAGCGGCGACGCCCGCCAGCAGCAGGGCGTACCACACGATGTAGCACAGCAGCTGCAAGAACCATGCGCGCTGGACCACAGAGTCGCCCACAGCAGGCCTGGGGTCGATGGGAAGGTCGGCGAGCGGGGCGGCCAGGCGGCCGCCGACAGCGGAGGGCGCTGCCGGCTCTTGGCCGTCCTGCACATGCCTTCTGGAACGCATGATGCTCTGCTCTAGCTGCTCGGCGCCTCTGTCAGAGCGGGTCCGCAGCGCCGGTGTGCAAGACAACTGGCGGGCGCTTGGACTGGCGGAAGGATTTGACCGCAGCTCGGGCGACGATGGAAGGCACAGCCATTAGGCGCAGCCGACCTTGCAACCCGAAACCTGCTTTGCCCTCAGCACGGTCGCCTTCCTGCTTGCTTCCTCCTTGAATACATCGTTCGAAGCTGCATGCTATGCAGATCACTTGACAGCGGCTCACGCCCCTCTGTTGCCTCCTGGTCCCTCCCAGGCGCACCTGCCTGCAAAGCAGCCCGTCTCTATGTGTGTCTGACCCTGTCTCTGAGCGTTATGGAGCGGCGGAGCCGCAAACGCGCCTCTCGACCTTCCCAAAACATTTACTGGGACCTTGTGAAAGGGCGAGGCGACGACGAGGAGTCGAGCGAAGAGGACGAGGGCCCGGAGGCTGCCGGACATTCCAAGGGCGAGCTCTGTCACTGCTGCCACCAGCTGCTGCCAGCTGCCGCCGTCGCCGCCGTTGCTTTCTCTCTGCTAGTGCTTGCTCGGCCATGCCAAGCCTTTGACCCCTTCACTGCCCCGCTGCCTTGGCAATTGCAGAGGCAGGGCCAGCCCCGCCAGCGCCAGCGACAGCACCCACTGAGCCGCCCGCTGCCGAAGCGGTGCGGCCTGGCCATCGGCGGCGCTCGTCGGTGGAGCAGCCACTGGACTCGCCGATCCAGCACACCCTCCCAGGGGTCGACTATGTGAGGGGGATCCCCCGCTGGCAACGTTTCGCTGCTCTTTCCGGCTCGATTTCCGGCACGCGATGCATGCGCTGCAATGGCATGTTGCCCGCGTGCTCTGGTGTCCCATGCACCTCACTGGGCGCTGGAGCTCCCTCCTTGCTCCCTCCTTCTTGTGCCCTGGCAGGTCCCAGACACTCCTGAGGACGAGGGTGGCCTGGCCGCAGGTGCCGGTGCAGAGCCCGGCAGCGGCGCGCTGCTGCGCCACACGCTGCGCAAGTCTGTGGAGAAGGCACAGAAGGCGGCAGCGGCTTCAGCAGCAGCGGGCGGCTCCGGCCCGGCAGCAGCAGCTTGCGGGCTGCAAGCGCCGGCCCTGACACGGGACCTCACCAATCAGCAGCAGCCGGCAGTACCAGCAGTGCCAGCGGTGGTGCCGCCAGCATCATTGCAGCAGCCAGCAGCAGCTGCGCGCGCCACACCGCCGGCACCACAGCAGCAGCGCCGCCCAGCGCCGCCCGCCACCTTCCTGGCTGGTGTGAAGGCTGCGCTGCAAGAGGCCTCGGCAGGAGGGGCACACGCACAGCAGGCGGTGCCTGCATCAGCGCGGCGGTCGCCCACCGTTGGGGCGGCAGAGCTGCGGGGCAATGGCTCTGCGCTGCCAGCCGCTCTGGGTGCAGCGCTGGCGCCACGCCAGCAGCAGACGACAACAGTCCGAGGGCGACAAGTGCCTCAGCTGGTTCTGCAGCGGTCCCCGCATGATGCTGGAGAGGTATCCAAGCGTAGCGTGATGCAGCCAACGGGCCTGCAAGCAGCAGCTGCCGCAGACTTGCCAGCAGAGGCCGGAGCCGCAGACCGCACGCCGCAAGCACAGCTGGGCTTGCGGCCGGTGCCTGGGGCCGAAGTTGCGCCGGCGACAGGGCGCACCGATGGCTCAGGTAGGCTGCTGTGAGGGGGCCCAGGCTGCAGGCATGCAATCTCGGCTGTGCACCAGCCAAAGTGCCCGGCCTGCCTGGCCTCAGCCTTAGGCAGGGCTTGTGTCAACCTGCTCTCCGCCATGGCTCGGTATCACCTTCTCTGTACCGCAGACATGGACCCCGACTTCTTGGATGGGATTGCCATGCTCGAGCGGCAGCTTGCATGCGGCGTCGGCGGCGCTCCACAGCTGCCGCTGCAGCAGGTAACGGCAGAGCCGGCTGCCACCCTCCCGCAAGCAATACACAACCAGCAACCAGCTGCAGCCGTAGCACCAGCAGTGGATCAGCCCGTCCTGCGCATGCCGCCCAGAAGCGCGGAGGCACCCAACAGTGAGGGCAGCAGCTCAAGTGTCACCCGCTTGTCCTCGGTTGCTGCTGCCTGCCTGTCTGGCGGGAGGGGTTGGTGCCTTGGGTGCACGTGCTGGGCTCTTTTGATCCTGTTAGTGCTGCCGCCCGGCTTCTTACCATCCGCCTCAGCTGTACTCGTGCTTCCCGATTTCGCAGGTGGATGGTCAGACACCCCTGACTCTGCCTGCCTGGCTGCCCTGGATCAGCTGGAGCGGCAGCATGCAGCGGGCCACTGTGCAGGCCCCGACCAGGGCGCCGGGCCGCCAACCGGCGTGGCAGAGACTCCAATCCCTGCCCGGCAGCTGACCTTCACGCCCACTGGTGCAGCCGGAGCCGCGGCCCCAGCGGCGGTGGGGGCCACGCCGCTGAGCAGCGGTGGCGGCAGGCGGCAGCCCCAGCTGCCTACCTCCCACCTCGGGCGGTCGGCAATGCAGCTGGCGGAGGCAGCGCTGCACCAGGAGCAGCAAGCGGCCACAGTGGGGCCGCCGCCACATGCCGCAGCGCCTGCACAGGATCCGCTGCTGGCCCAGGCATTGCTGGCCCAGATGGCACAGCAGCAGGATCATGCCCCGCTAACAGCTGCTGAAGGTAGCGGCGCCCACCACCCTCTGCCACCACCCCAGCAGCAGCAGCAGACAGCAGCGCAGCAGGATAGCCTGGCACCTGTCGCAGCCGCTGGCCAAAAGCGCATGCTGGCTGCAACCCTGGCGTTGGAGAGGATACACGCGCTGCACTCGCCTGCAGCAAAGCAGCTGCAGCAGGCGTCCATGCAGCTGGCACTGGCACCAGGGCTGGCCCAGCCACCAGCAGCACCGAAGGGGGATGAGGGTGAGCCAGCTAGCAAGCGCCTTCGGGTGCAGGAGCAGCCAGATACAGGAACAGCAGCTGCAGCTGGGCCTGCCGCAGCCTCGGCTGGAGCCGCAGCCGCGCCCGCTGCCGGGCCAACCGCATTCCCCGCCACGGATCCCGCTCCTGCGTTTGACTACCGTAAGCTGTCAGCCGCGCCTTGGACATGCTGTGGACGGCTGGATGTGTGATGCACATTTGCCAGTTGAGATTATTGCTGCTGCGCCTGCAGTGTGCTCGATTTGGTCATCAGAAAGCGTGCCCTGCCATGCCAGCCTGGCGCACCGGCCCCTCCCATTGTTCTCCTGCAGTGGACAGCGATGACGAGGGGAGCGAGGACGAGGAGGCAGAGCGCAACCTGCCGCTGCTCTCGCAGTACCTGCAGTCAGGCGGCAAGTCGCCGCAGCAGCTGCGCCGCCAGCGAGGCGCCAGCACGACGCCCGGCACGGGTGGCCGCTCGCCGCCTGGGGATGGCGCGCGGCAGCCTGGCAGCGGCGCCGTCAATGGGCAGTCGCCCCTGGGCGAGCAGGCATCGCCTGCAGGACCCCAGGCCAGCCCCCTGGAGTCGGCAGATCCCCGGATGCTAGGCGAGAGGCGAGGCTCTGTCTTGGTTGTACAGGCGATGGGTCTCGGGCAGGGCTGATGCCTCTTGACTCTGCTGCAACCTGCCGGCTAGCCAGACTGCAGCTGCAGAACGCCTCTGACGTCCCTGCCCTGCCTGATTGTTTCCTTGCTCTCTCTGTGGCAGAGACATACCTGCCAGCCGACCTTGCAACCGCGTTTCGCAAGGCAACCGGCATCACCGGGCAGCTCTACCCCTGGCAGGCAGACTGCCTCTCGCAGCGCGGCGTGCTGCAGGTGCGGCCATGCGGGCCTGCGCCTGCACTGTATTGCCCAGCTACCTGCCTTCTCCCCTGCCCCCAGACGCTCCCAGCTGGCCTCCCCAGCACCCTCCTCACCCTCTGCTTCCACCTTGCTGCTACCGCGTGGCGGGGCCGCAACCTTGTGTGCTGTACTGTGCCCCCACCTTGCTCAAGCGGCTCCCTCCCAACTCTCTGACCCCCCCCACCCCCCACCCCACCCCACCCCCCACCGGGCCTTGCTCCTGCGCTCCTGCCACTTAGCAGGGCCGCAACCTGGTGTACTGCGCCCCCACCAGCGGCGGCAAGAGCCTGGTGGCCGAGGTGCTCATGCTGCGCCGCGTGCTGACGACCAGCCGCCCCGCCATGGTGGTCCTGCCCTTTGTCTCCATCTGCTCCGAGAAGAGCGAGCACCTGAGGTGGGGGCTCCCCCGGCAGGCGTGCCGGCAGCAGGGCGGACCTGTGTGGTTGGCCACATAGCGCGCCTGGAGCGTTGCTGGTCCACGCCGGGCTCTCGGCTCGGAGTTCCGCCTTCCGCCCGCCCCACCCGCGGCCACTGCATCGCATGCCGGCCCCCCCTGCGGTTCCGCTGTGCAGCAAGGTGCTGGCCGCGATCGGCAAGGAGGTCAAGGAGTTCTTTGGGGGCAACCACAGCCAGGCGGCGCTGACCCAGACCACCGGCGTCATCGTGTGCACCATTGAGAAGGCCAACATGATGTGAGTCGGCGCAGTCGTGCCGGGCCACCTGCGCCGGCGGCAGCCACAGGGTCACGCAGCCTGGGGAACATCACCGGCAGCTCGTGCTGCAGCGTTCAGTCATCAACCCACCCATACTCCCGGCAACTATCCTGACCGGCTCTGTTGACCGGCTCTGCTGACTGGCTCTCCTGACCGGCCCTGCTGACCGGCTCTGCTGACCCGCTCTGCTGGCTGGCTCCGCCGACTGGCTTCCGCTGGCTGGCTCTGCTGACCGGCTCCTGCTGACCGGCTGTGCTGGCTTGCTCCGCCTGCTGACCGGCTCCTGCTGACCGGCTGTGCTGGCTTGCTCCGCTGACCGGCTTGCGTGCCCCGCAGCATCACGCGCATGCTGGAGGACCAGACGCTGGGCCTGCTGTCCTGCCTGTGGTGACGAGCTGCACATGGTGGGGAGGAGGAGCGCGGCTACCAGCTGGAGCTGCTGCTCACCAAGCTCAGGTGGGGCTGGTGTCTGGTGGTGGTGGTGGTGTGTGTGTATGTGTGCGTGTATGCGTGTGTGTGTGTGTGCGCGCGCGCAAGACGCCCCCCCTCCCCCCCCCCCCCTCCCCCCCCCGCGTTCCCGTCACGTTTGTGCGCGTGGTGTGGGGGGTGGGGTGGGGGGGTGAGGGGGCGGGTCAGGGCCAGGTGCCTGGGACGCACCAGGCTTGGACATATATGGGCCCAGTAAGCGAGCGCCTTGACCGAGTGTGGCGCTGGCTTGTGCAGGTACGCGGCGGCTGCCTGCGACGGCGAGGACGATGACTACCTTTCAGAGGGCCTGCAGATCATCGGCATGTCTGCCACCCTGCCCAACGTGGGTAGTGTTGCCAAGTGAGTGCGGGGTCCGGGGGCAAGGCTTGCAGCCCCGCACGGGGCGGTTCGTCCGTTGGTGTGTGCTGGGGGGCGGCCTGGGCACCGGGCAGGCTGCTGTGCATGCCACATACCTCAAGAGGCGCCATGGAGCCTTGGCTGCCAAGTCTGCGCCTCACACCTGCACCACATTCCGGATCTACCCCGCTGCAGCTGGCTGAATGCCGAGCTGTACAAGACTGACTTCCGCCCGGTGCCTCTCCAGTCTTTTCTGAAGCAGGTTGGCTGCCTCTGCCCCTTTCTGGCCGCTGCTCCACCATCTTTGCCTGCAAAAAGTCCCGAGCGCCATGCTGACTCGCCCTCGCATGCATGGCCTTGCCCCTAACGGCGCCTCTCAGGGATCTGATGTTGCTTCTTTCTCCCCTCGGCGAGCCAGGTGCGCCTGCGAGTGCCCACATGCATTTATTTTTCTCAAGCCAAGTGCTTCTGGATCGCAGGGCACGGTGCTGAAGGACGAGAAGCTCGAGGTGGTGCGCACTCTGGAGCCGCCCCAGGGGTGGGACACCAGCCGCAATGGGGTGAGCACAACCCCAGCGCTCGTCCTCTGCAGCCAGTGGCGCCTGCAAACTGCTCATGACAGAGAGCGCGGCATGCATCTACACAGCATGTGCACAGAGCTCTGCTGCGAGGTGCTCGCTTGGGGTGTTTTGACCAGGCCTGCGATTCCTGGCTGCTCCCTGCACCCCCTGCCCCACACCTGCTTGTGTCACCTTCCCTTCCAGGATTTTGACCACACTGCGCTGCTGGCTCGGGAGACAGTGCAGGACGGGCACAGCGTGCTTGTCTTCTGCGGCACCAAGGCCGCCTGCGAGACCACCGCCAAGAGGGCGGCCAGGTAAGGCGGCGCTGCCTGTGAACCGCACCAGTTGGGTTTTAGAGCTGCCAGTGGGCTGCGTTGCATCCTGCAGCGCATGCCTGCAGGCAAATCATGGTCATCATGCATCCCCGCTGCAATGCATCCTTCAACCACCTGTCTCCCACACATCCTGCGTGCATGTGGCACACCCTCCAGCCAGCAGGCGCCGCTCGCTCGCTCACCTGTGCACTGCCGCTGCTGCGCCGCAGGCTTCCTTGCTTGTACGGGCTTCACTCTGTTAAACCGCAACGAAATTTGCAACAACGCAGGATGATTGACATCCCGGAGCGGGAGCTGCGCTCTAAGGTCTGGCCCGAGAGCCAGCGGCCCACCCGGGCCTCGCTGCTGGAAGAGCTGCGGCGCGTGCCGGGCGGCGCAGACCCCGCCCTGCTCGAGTGCATGGCACGGGGGGCAGCCTTCCACCACGCGGGTGCGCTACCCCTCTGAACCCTTTGCGGCAGCTGCGCTAGCGGAGGGGCTGCCGATGCCAGCACAGCCCGCACACAAGCCTGTGGCCTGCTCTGGCAGGTCGCATGTCGCTGCGGCCTGTGCTTGGATCAGCGGCGCAGCGCTCCAAGGGCGGCCTGAGGACCGGCCCTGCCTGCCCTGGTCCCTGCCCGCGTGGACTTGAAGTCGTGTGCGCTGCCTCCCCTTGCAGGCCTGAGCTCCGAAGAGCGGGACATTGTGGAAACGGCGTACCGCTGCGGCGCGGTCAGCGTGCTGTGCGCGACCTCCACGCTGGCGGCGGGCGTCAACCTGCCGGCGCGGCGCGTCATCATCCGCCACCCCTACAAGGGGCGGCCCGTCAACATCATCGACGGCACCTGGTGGGTGCCGGGTGGCTGGGCGGGCCGCCAGACAAGGCGCGGCGCGATTTGCCGCATCAAATCCAGGGCTGTGAAGCTCAGACTCTGGATTTGTGGTTGGGGTACAGAACTGCCAGCCTAGTGGCGCTCCTCTCTTGTACAGCGCGCCACCCTGCGCTCGGCTCTGCCCGCCCGCTGCGCCCCGCCACCCTGCAGCTACCGCCAGATGGCTGGGCGCGCCGGCCGCGCGGGCATCGACACCTGCGGCGAGTGCGTCCTCATCAGCCAGGAGGTCCCGCCGGCCGCGTGCGAGCGGCTGTTCACCGCCGGCGCTGCGCCCGTGGCCAGCTGCCTGGTGGCGGAGAAGAAGGGTGAGCGGGGACGGGCGAGGTTGCTGCGGTCTGCGGGCCTGGACCTGCCTGCGATCACGTGTCAAGTTGGCTGGGTGCAAGCACGCGCGCTTACCCTAGCAGCAGTGGCTCATGAGCATGTCGCTTGGATCGCCCGCCCCCCCTCTCCGTGCCACCACGCCCTGCTGCCCGCCCCGG
>KQ482076.1:97723-116452 GCA_001430745.1 Auxenochlorella pyrenoidosa | reverse complement strand
GGGGGCGGTTGGGCAGTCGGTGATCGCTTATATGGGTGATCTGCACACGGCAGCAAGCTGCAGCAAGTTCCAGGTGAGGGAACGGGGACCTGGGCAAGGTGGGGGGTGTCCAAGAAGCTTGGGCAGTCGGAAATCGCTACCGTGAGTGATCTGCCCACGGCAGCAAGGTGCACCATGGTCTTAACTTTTCTTGCCCGTATTTGCCCTCCCGAGCCGCCGCTGCGTCTGTAGCCGCGAAGCCCTGCCCTCCTCGGCTTCGCCCTGCGCGCCCATGTCCACACGCGCCTCCCGCCCAACCCTGCCCCGGCCTGCGCGCAGAGCCGCGTGCTGCACGGCGTGCGCCCCGAGATCCTGGCCCTGAGCGAGATCCCGTTTGTCAAGGCCTACACCGCCCGCCTGCTGTACCGTGCTGGCCTGAGGCAAGGCGCCGGGCAAGGTGGCGGGCGTGGAAACGGCTGGTCCTGACCCTTAGGCGGGATTTGGTTCGCCTGGCAGCTCGCAGGTTTGCCATCCATCTGCTTTCGCCCCACCGTTCTGCGCGCCTGTCGTTTATGCGGTGTGCTCACCCTGCTTGCCTGCCCGCCTGCTGCGCAGGACTCCAGAGGCCGTGGCCGCTGTGGAGAATGTGGAGCAGATTGTGTCCATACTGGCCAACTCGCAGGCCGGCAACTCGTGAGCGGGGCTGGGTGGGAGCGCGAGGCAAGCAAGCAGAGGCAGTGCAGCAGCAGCAGCAGCAGCAGAGGCGGCTGTCTGGTGTGCACGCACTGGGCATGGTGCACGCACAGCGCACAGGCAGTCTGGACACGGATTGGTTGGGA
The DNA here is from genome assembly GCA_001430745.1 of Auxenochlorella pyrenoidosa. Taxonomy (NCBI): domain Eukaryota; kingdom Viridiplantae; phylum Chlorophyta; class Trebouxiophyceae; order Chlorellales; family Chlorellaceae; genus Auxenochlorella; species Auxenochlorella pyrenoidosa. The sequence goes on along the minus strand of KQ482076.1, from coordinate 115,634 downwards.
TGCAAGGCATGCGATGACGGCCACCCTGCCCGGTGCCGGCGCCTGCTGCTGCAGGGACGCGCGCAGCAAGGTGCTGCTACGGCGGCAGGCGCTGCGCATCCTTCGGGGCGCGCGGGAGCTGCTCAACCGGCGAGCCAGGGAGCTTCGGGAGCAGGCGGAGGCTGCCTTCAAGCTGGTGGAAAGCGCCGACAAAGCAGAGCTGGCGCACGGCAACGCCGAGGCAGCAGCAGAGGGCATGGAGGCAGAGGGCAGTCCCGGTGGGGCCAATGCGGACGCTGCTGCAGCCCAGGCGACGGCGCAAGGCGCAGCAGCAGGGACCCTGCCGGGAGGCCAGCAGCCGGCAGGCCCGCAGCAGGCAGGAGCACAGCCGCCTGCACAGCCGCCTGCACAACAGGCAGGAGCGCAGCCGCCTGCACAGCAGCCGCAGCAGCAGGCAGCTGGCGGCACTGCTGGCGGGCAAGCGGGGCTTGCCCATGCCGGCAGGCGCGGAGGGCCGGGCTCGGGCCAGAGCGTGCCCAGCGGCGGCCCCGAGTCCTGGCGGCAGCGCCAGCAGCAGCGCGGCGACACCGGCAGCGTTGCTGCCGCCGCTGCTGCTGCCGCAGATGACGATGCCTGCAGCATGGATGCCGATGAGGAAGGGGATGACCTGCTGGAGGCCCCACCAGAGGAGCCCACCCCTCCAGACCCATGGCAGTATGGCACCCAGCCGGGGCTGCATGTGCTGGACACGCCAGAGGGGGTGCGCCAGATGTGCGCCATCCTGTTGCCGAGCGCCGGCGACGCCGCAGCGCCGCAGGCGCAGCAGCAAGGCCAGCAGCGCGCGCAGCAGCGCTACAGCTGCTTTGGCTTCCACTTTGAGGCTGTGGCCACGGGCAGCGCGGCCGGGGCAGCGGCGCTGCTGCCCAGGGGCCCCACTGCAGCGCAGCGCCGCGACCACGCCGCGCACGACAAGCAGTCAGCAGGTGGGCTGGGCATGGACCCACCTGCCAGGGCAGGGCGCCCCTGGCCTAGGTTCTTGCCGTTGATGTCCCTGCTGCTGCGCAGACAAGATCCATGCCCGCCTGTGCCGGTCACCCCCTTTCTGCTTTCCTCATGTCCACCTTGCGCCGCCTGCAGACGTGGGCGTTCGGCTGGATGGGGTGGCCGTCAGCTGGCGCAGCGGCCAGGCCTTTTTCGTGCCGCTGCACCGCCGCCCTGAGCTGCTGGCCGAGCTGGTGCCACTGTTTGCCTGCCCGCTCCTGGAGAAGGCCACCTGGGACCTGCGCAGCCAGCTGGCCGCGCTGGCCAGGCTGCTGGGGCGGGGCGTGCTGGGCGTGCCCGGGACGGAGGCGCCAGGTGGGCAGGCAGGTCGCTGCTCGGCCAACATCGTTCGCCCCAGTGCCGCGCGTGCCTTCCTTTTCCAGAGTTTGAGGTGCATGCCAGAGTCAGGCTGGCGCAGGCTGCCATGTAGGTCGCATGTGGCGCCGCCACGTGGCACACAACATGCGCCTGCTCCCATGCATGCTTCCGTCCCTGGCCTGGCCCCTGTTTGTCGCCTCCGCAGCCGAGCAGCTGGTGCTGCGCGACCCTCTGATGGATGCCCCACGGCACTCCCCTGGAGCTGCTGACCCGCTTGCCTCGTCTTGTACTGCCTTCGCCCCCGCAGCCGAGCAGCTGCTGCTGGCCGACCCTCTGGTGGACGTCCGAGTGGCCGCCTGGCTGTCCACCCCGGACGACAAGCGCCTCATGGACACCAACCCGCTGCTGGCGGGCAGCCGTGCCGAGCTGCTCACGCTCGACGGCCTGCTCAAGTGGGGAGCCGCTGGCGTGGCTTGCCCGGGGACCGCTGCCCCGCTCGCCCTGCGCTTGTGGTGGCATTGCTCTGGGCAGGCGGGAATGGGACTGCTGGACTGGCCTTCTATGCGCGGTCGACAGACCTCCCCAAGTTGTCTTTTTCAGGAACTTCCAGGAAACGCCGTGTTGCCTGCTGCTCTCTCGCCCTCTGCAGGGTCAAGGCCGGCCAGGCGGTGTGGGCGGAGGCCACGCGCGGCATGCAGAGCGCGGCGGCGCAGCATGGCCAACGTCGGGCCGACGCCGGGCGCCGGGCCGCGCAGGCCCGCAGGGCCTGGCAGCTGCTCCGTGCACGGCTGCAGGGCGACGTAAGCCCCGGCCTTGCCTCACCCCGGCATTTCGTGTGCAGCCTGCAGGTGTCAAAATCAAAAGGCAGCAGGCAACACAGGTTGGGATATGCCCCTGCTCGCTGACATGCAGCTCCCCTCTTGTGTGTCTACTGGTCTCCCGCAGGAGCTGTTGCCGCCCCTGTGGTGCACGGAGATGCCGCTGGTGCGCGTGATTGTGGACATGGAGGCGGCGGGGCTGGGCGTGAACGAGGGCATCCTGGAGGCAGGCGAGCAGAGCAAGGGGCCGGGTTCTGGGGGAGGTGCACAAGCAGGCGAGGGCGAGGGCACGGGCTGGTGGGAGTACAGGCACCCTGAGAGGCGTGCACGCATGGGTATATCGGAGGAGAGGCACCGTATGCCGGCTTGTTAGCCAAGTTTGACCCTGGGCTTGGATTTACAGTGGATCTCGACGGTGGATCTGGACAGGCACACATCTCGACAGTGGATCTTGCCACAACCACTGTGTGCAGAGTCTCCGCTGTTGGAGCGCCGGATTGCAGAGCTGGAGGCCACGGCCCACGCCGAGGCCGGGGAGACGTTCTGCCTCTCCTCCCCACAGGAGGTGGGGCGCTGCCCCACCATACGCTCGCTCGCTCTGTGTCGCCTGCCGGCCCTGCAAACCTCTGGTGCGCATCGCCCTTTTACGTCCGCGGCACCGGCCTCGCCTCTGCGCCACCTGCTGGCCTTGTCCGCTCCCCCTGCCTGGCTCCAGGTCAGCCGCATCCTCTTTGAGAAGCTCAAGCTGCCGCCGCCCCCCTGCGCCAAGGAGCTCAAGAGCGGCGGCTACTCCACTGGCCAGGAGGTGAGCCTGGGAAGGGGCAGTAGATGGAAAACAAAAAGATGAAAAATTGGTTGCTAGAAGGCTGCTCCAATGGGCTGGCGCCTCAGGGGTTGGCGGACTCTCCCAGTGGCTGTTTGCGATGGGCGCCGGGCCTGGCGTAGATTTTAGCCTCCTGGCGTGGTTGGGCTGTTGGTCAACCCCACAGCCCCGCCAGCCCCGCCATGCTCACTTGTGTCTCCCAGGTGCTGCTGGAGCTGGCAGAGCACCCTGTGGCCCGCCTCATCTTTGAGCACCGCAAGCTCAACACTCTCCTGACGCGGTGAGGTGGCTGCGGGGTTGGGCAGGGCACAGCCCCATTGAGGCAGGGTTTGCACACCCTGAGGCGCCCGAACGGCATGGAGCACTGCACTGCTCCCAGCACGCGACTGGTCTAAACCTGTTTCTGCAGCCAGCCACACATAGTCAGAGCGGCGGGGCTGCGGTGCCATGCCCTGCATGCATCCTAAGCAGCAGGGCACTTGTTGCGACTGCGCCCTGACTTCCACCCGCCACCCCCGTTCCCACCCACCCACCCCACCCTCACACCCCCCACCCCACCCCCATCGCGCAGATTTGTAAACGGCTTCAAGCTGCACCTGGCAAGTGCACCTGCGGTGGCTTACCCCGGCGGCTTGGTGCTGAAGCGCATCCGGGGCTCCATAAACCAGACCTGCACAGACACAGGCAAGGGAGCCCAGCTGCATGCATCCAGACATGTCCTTGCGTCCGGTGCAGCTGGCGCAGCGCCCTGGCTTGCTGCCTGCTGCCGCCGCGCCCGCCTGCCTGCCGCCCTCGGGGCACGGCTGCATGCTGTCGGAATGCACCAGCGCAATGCGTGCTGCTTGCCGGGTGCTGCCTGCCGCAGGGCGGCTTGCCATGGATGAACCAAACCTGCAGACCGTGCCCAAGCCGCGCGACTACAAAGTGCTGCTGTCCCAGGTGCGCTTGGGCGCAGGGGTGGGGCTGTCAATGATTTGTTGTTATCGCGGGCCGGTCTGCACAGCCTCCTGCCTTGACACGTGCTGCCCCCAGCAGCGTCCCGGCACGCGCGCGCTATACTTGGGCTGCCAAGGGGGCAGGAGCCAGGAAGTCGAGCAGTCTGCAAGGGCCTCCTTGCATCTGTGCCTGCTCTTGCAGGGGGATGCCGCCGCCGACCAGGCCAGCGGGGGCGGGCACGCGGTGCGCACAGCCAACCTGCGGTCGGCCTTTGTGGCCCCGCCCGGCATGGTGCTGCTGTCAGGTGGGGCGGCCATGGCGGAGCAGGGCTGTGCGCTGCTCAGCAAAGCCCACGGTTGTGCCACGCAGCCTGCATGGCAGCGTGCTTCCCCAGCAGCCGGGCGTCGCGCAGTTGTGAGCCATGCACAGCAGGCCTTTTCTCCTGATCCCGCCCTCCTCTCTCCTGGCCCCCGACCCTCCTCTACTCCTCCTCGCCGTCGTTGCCCCCCCCCCCACCCCACCCACCACCACCACCACCCAACCCGCACACAAACGTGACGAGCATACACAACACACACAAAGTACGCACAAAACTCCCAAGCCCCAATTCCCACACCGTCCCACACCACCCCTACACACACGCAGCCGACTACCGGCAGGTGGAGTTCCGCCTCATGGCCCACTTCAGCGGCGACTCCGCCCTGGCACGCGTCTTTGCCGACGACGACGCCGACCCCTTCCGCCTGCTGGCCGCGCAGTGGCTGCGCCTGCCGCCCGAGCAGGTGGGGCGGGGCAGGGCGGGGCGGGGCGCGCGGCTGGCGGCGCATGCCGCGCTGTGTTCATCCCTATGCACTCATACAGGTGCCATTCCCCCACCCCACCCCACCCACCTCACCCCCACCCCCACCCACCACACACACACACACTCAGGCCCACCACCCCACACACACACACAGGTCACCCAGCAGCAGCGCGACCACGCCAAGCAGCTGACCTACGGCCTGCTCTACGGCATGGGCGCTGCCAGGCTGGCCGATGAGCTGGGCTGCAGCGTGGCAGAGGCCAGGCAGGCGCAGGTGGGGGTGGCGCAACCGGGCTCGGCGTTGGGCGGCCGGGGAGGGCCCATGCGAGTGCAGCCTGCATAGCAGCGCAGCCCGTGTGCTGCGGATGCCAGGCAGAAAGCTTGTTGGCTGGTGCGTGGGCCCTGCCAGCGCCGGCGGGGTCGGTCACAGAGGGATGTGCAGGGCGCGGCAGCTGGCCCTTGATGGCGCATCGTCCACTGCTGTCCAGCTGGGTTGCCGGCCTGCCCAGGCACGGCCCTGGCTGCACGCTGGGGGGCCGCTGGCGACGCCTGGGCATGTCCAGTGCTGCACCGGGGTCTGTGCCGCAAGTTCTGTTGCGGTTAGACAGACTTCTAGCTCAAACACGCAAGCAAGCACGCACGCCGCTCCCCCCGCAGGATGACTTCCGGCGCGGGCTGCCGGGCATCGAGGCGTGGCAGGCGCGGCTGGTCCAGCTGTGCAAGGAGCGGGGCTACGTGGAGGTGGGTGGGCACCAGGGGGCCCCAGGGGGTGCCAGCTGCACTGGGCTTGCAGCGCGGCTCACAGGGCAGGTCGCCGGGAGCCACGGCAGACGCGACGCCAGCCTGGAGAGCCTGGGGGCCTCTTCCCGGCCCCCCTGCAGGCTGCCGCCCAGCAGTCTGCCCTACAGCTCGCCCCGTGCCTGCCCTCCACGCTTGCCCACACTGCAGACCCTGGCAGGGCGGCGCCGCTACCTGCCCAACATCCGCTCCAAGAGCAGCGCCAAGCGCGCCGCCGCCGAGCGCCAGGCCAAGAACACGGTGTGCCAGGTGGGGCTGGGCAGGGGTGTCCTATGACACCCCCCTGGGGGCGAGGGAGCGCTGGGAAAATGCTCACCGCTGGCTGCTTCCTGCGTGCCTGAGGGTGCCGAGAGAGCTTGAGGCCATGCTGGCCCGCTGGACTCCCACCCGTCTTCGGCTCGCCGCGGCCTGGCAGGGCTGTTCCGCCAGCGTGGCTCTGGCTGCCGCGGTGCGCAGTGTGCGGCTAACCTCCCGACTGCTGTTCTTGCTCCGCCGCGCCGCCGCCGCCCCCGCAGGGATCTGCCAAGTTGCAGACGGCTTACCCTGTCTTGTTGCCACCGCCCCGCAGGGCTCTGCCGCCGACCTGACAAAGGCCGCCATGGTGCGGGTGCACGGCCGGCTGGCGCGCGAGCTGGCGCCGGGGGCGGCCCGCCTGGTGCTTCAAATTCACGACGAGCTGCTGCTGGAGGTGTCGGGTGGGAGGGTGGTACTGTATGCCTCGTCATCAGATTCATCAGATGAAGATGAAAATTTGTTACCACTATTCCTGCTGGAGGTGGCGGGATGGGTGGGCCCCCCAGGCTGCATGCCTCATCATCGTAGCCATCACCAACTTTCATCTGCATCATCATTTCGTTCTCTGCCTGCTCTGGGGTGGGCGGGCCGCGGGGGCTGCAGTGCGCGGGTTGGCTGTCGTGCACGTGTGCCTCGTCGTCATCTTCTTCTTTGTCATCATCGTGTCATTATCTGCCTGCTCTGGGCTGGCGGTCATTATCTGCCTGCTCTGGGCTGGCGGACCCTCGGGCTGCACGCCTGCCCTGGGCTGGCTGGGCCCTTGGGCTGCCTGCCTACAGGGGGCAGCTCCGCCAGTGCGTCCTGCCTCGTGACGCGGGGCCTGCAAGGCTGCCCCGCCCCGACCCTGAGTTGGCCGCGGCTGTGAGCATCCGCCACGGTCGCCGACTCAAACTCCAACCTCCCTGGCGGCGCTGCAGAGGGCGCTGTGGAGGGCGTGGCCCGCCTGGTGCGCGAGTGCATGGAGGGCGTGGCGGGCGAGGCGGCGCTCCGCGTGCCGCTGCGCGTGCGGCTGTCCTGTGGGGCCAGTTGGGGCCAGCTGCAGGAGCTGCGGCTGGCGGACTAGCAGGCAGGCTAGCAGGCTAGGGGGGGCATGAAAGCCCTCCAAAAAACCTCCTGGGCGGCCGCAGCGCCGCACCACCAGCTGCCTGTTGTAGCTTCTGGTGTGCTGGGCATCAGAGGCACGAGGCCTGCCCGAGGCCTGCAAGCGCCGACGACCGACGACGCAGCTCTGCTTGACTCTTTCATGCGACTACAGATTCCTCCCGATACCATGACACACCCATTACATATGATGGAAATGTACCTGCCCTTTCAACTGCTCTCCCGTGTCCTTTCTGCGCTTGCCCTTCCTGCTCTGTGCTGCTGCGCTCTGCTCTGTCTGCTGTGCCTGTGCTGCTCTACCAATTTGACCGACATTTACCTACAGAGCTGCAACCACCCAGCGCCCTGGTCATGGCTGCAACACTTGCTGGCCGTGCAAGGCGCTATGTTCACATTGCACAGCCAATTTTGCACAATGGGAAGGCATATCAGTGCACAAGACATGAAAGCGGGCCGGAGGTTGCCTGGTGCGGTGCCCAGTGGCTCCGGCGGCGCAGTGGGTGCTGTCTAAAGAGGTGCCCGAGGCAGCATGCCGTGCGAGCAACCTGCCTGCCGCCGCGCTTACTGCTGCTGGGCGTGCCCTCACTGCTGCTGGGGCCCCCCTCCTCGCTGCTGCCGGGAGTGCCCTCACTGCTGCTGGAAGTAGTCCATGCTGTCCTTGGGGTTGGGCTTGATGGTGGCGCTGCCCTCCTGCCAGTTGGCGGGGCACACCTGCAGGCACGGTGGGGTCTGGGAGCCTCTGGGAGCCTCTGGGAGCCTCTGTCGGCGGCGGCCCTGCCTGCAGGGCGAGCGTCCAGCTGGCAGCCCGACGCAGCCGGGTGTGGGCACCACAGCGCAGGGCTATCGTGCAACCCGTGTGGTCAGGCAAGACGAGGCTTTGGCGAGGTTTGGACCCCTGGCCGTAGCGGCACGCTGTCCAGGCAGACACCACAGTCTGGTGCCAGCACGTGCCAAAGCCACCACAGTGCTGGCTTTCCAGGCGGAGGCTGCGGGCTGGCAAGGCGCAGGCTGGTGGAGGCTGCAGGCTGGCACAGCGCAAAGCGCGGGCTGACGCAGGCTTCAGGCTGGCAAAGCCCAGGCAGGCAAAGCGCAGGCTGGCACAGCCCAGGCTGGCACTGCCCACCTCGCCGTGCTCGTCGGTGAACTTGAAGGCCTTGAGCAGGCGTAGGGTCTCATCCACTGCGGGGCAGGGCACGAGAGCACGGCATGAGGGCGCAGCATGGGGGGCACAGCAGCGGGGGCACAGCATGGGGGGCACAGCAACGGGGCACAGGGCCGGCGCGGGGTGGGGAGGACCGGGGCGCGCCAGCAGGCCGCCCCGCTCGCGCAATGGCAGGGGAGGCAGAGAGGCGCAGCGGCCGCGGCCCACGCGCGCACGACAGCGCCCTGGCGCACAGCGGCACAGCCCCGCGGGCGCGTGCAAGCAGGAAAAAGAATTGCCGGCGGCGCTCCTCTGGGCGGCCTTACCGCTGCGTCCCACGGGCAGGTCGTTCACGGTCTTCTGCCGCAGGCGGCCGTCAGGGCCAATGATGAACAGGCCTGCAGGGGGGCGGCGGGCAGGGGTGAGGGCGCCCAGACGCGGTGCAACGCAGCGCAACGCGAGGATGCGGCAGGGGTCCGCTCCACCTGTACGGGATCCCGGTTCTCTGCAATGCTGGCTCGCAGGCCGCTGCTCCTGGCCCACGCGCACAGCGCAGCCTGCGTGCCCACGCCTGCAGCGCAGGCGGCCAAGCTGGGTCGCTGCGTCGGCCCCTGCCCCCCGCCCGCCCGCCCGCCGCACCGCGCAGCGCGACGCCCGCGTTCTCGCCCTCCTCGATCAGCACTTCATAATCCTTGGCGATAGACTTGGTGATGTCTGCAGGGGGAGATGGGGGGCGACAGGGGATATGGCCAAGGGGGATGTGGGCGTACCCATAGGGCTGCCGCGTGTGGAGGCTGCGCCGCCCGCTCAGCCACGCCGCGTGTGCAGGCAGCGAACTCGCGCAGCCGGCCCGCCTCCCCCTTGCGGCCGCCCAGCACCCACCAGAAAGCAGAGGGTAGTTCAGGCCGCCCAGGCCGCCCTTGTTGCGAGGGGTCTGAATCCAAGCGAGGTGGGAGAAGACGCTGTCCACGCTGGCGCCCACCACCTGCTCAGCGTGCACAGCGTGGCAGGGCGGGCGGGATTTCGCATGGCGTTGACCAAGAGTGTCAAACCCAGGGCGGGCAGCTGCCCGGCAACTCCAGCTGGCGAGAGCCAGGCGCACCAGCGGCCAGCATGGGGGGAGGTGGGGCTAGGCGTTGGCCCGAGCTTTGCCCGTGTCGCAGGTCTGTGCAGCAAGCGATGCTGTGTACAAACTGTCAAGGTAGGCAGGCAGGCAGGCAGGCAGGCAGGCAGGCAGGCAGGCAGGCAGCACCCACCTCCACTCCAATGTCCCGGAACTCCTGCACGCGGTCGCTGAAGGCGATGATCTCGGTGGGGCACACAAAGGTCCAGTCCAGGGGGTCTAGAGGTAGGGTTGGGAAGGGGGCAGCGGTTGATGGGCTAGGGGAGCGGGCGGCGAGCAAATGGGGAGGAGCCAAGGAGGGGCCCGGACACGGAAGCAGAGAGAGCCGGCGGCCCGTGGCCCTCGCTGCTGAGCGGCTGCTCAGCTGTCGCGCTCCTGCCACCAGAGGGCTGCAGGCAGCCATGGCAACGCAGCTCGGCGGCTGCGCCAGCGCGCCAGAACCCAGTCGGCTGCGGCAGGGAGTGCGAGCAGCAACGCCTCACAGAAGAAGAGGACGACGTATTTGCCCTTGAAGTCAGACAGCGAGATGGTCTTGAAGTCGCCGTCCACCACGGCCTGGCCATTGAAGGCGGGGGCTGCACAGCGAGTGGCAGGAGGGATTCAGGTCGGCGGCAGCGGCGGCGGCAGCGGCAGCGGCAGCGGGTACGCGGTGGGTGGCCGGCTGATGGGCGGCCAACCCAGCAATGCGCAGATTGCATCAATGCCTGGGCGATCCTATGCCCAAGTCCACACGGCGGCAGCAACGCTAGGGCAAGCCGCCGGCTTTGCACTCTGGAGCGAGGCGCCGTGGCGGCTGCTCGGTCATCGCGTGTGCATCCTTCACAGCCACCATTGATCATGAAATGCGGGCGGCCTGCAGCCTTCAACGCACCAGGCTGGCCGATGGTCGCCACCATGGTTGATCTCTTTGCGTGCAAGAGAATAAGAAGCCAGAGACAGAACTGGGAGGTGGAAACAATGACCTGCGTATGTTCAGTACTTGGCCGAAGCCTGGTGCCACTCCTGCTGCCGCCCGCTGTGGCGACACGCTGTAGGCGCCGCTGGCGCCGGCGGCATCCCAGCATCACACTGCCTCTCCAACACTCGTGCCTGTTAGACACGGCATTCTGGCACTGAAGCTGTATGCCGCCACCCTGCTTGTCAAGGTTGGCACCTTGGCACTTAGGCGTGCAGCGTCGCCGGCGCCTCTGCACAAGGCAGGGGCAGCCCTGGCTGCTGCCAGACAGAAAGACCTCGGGCGTCAGTGCAGGTAAACTCAAGGAGGGTCGCCGCACACAGGTGGCCGCGATGCAAACAGTTGACTAGATGGAGCCAGTGCAAAAGATGCAAAGGGCACTTGGTGTTCCCAGCTGTGCGCCTTGGCCAGCTCACTGTATGGCCTGCATCGCTTGCGGCGTCTCATGACCTTTCGCCCACCTCTCAAAAAGAGCACCAGGCCGCATCAAGCTGCAGCTGCATTACTCTTCACTGTCTTGGACCCGCAGAGCCAGCCGACAGATGCATTCCTGAGGCGCATGCACGCGTTGGTTTCATGGATCTGTCAGGATACTTGCTGTCGTCTATCTCAATAGCTCGGCGCATGACCCCTGACCCAGCCTCCTGCTCTTCTTCGCTGATCAGGCGTCCTGCCTGAGGCACCCTGGTACGGTGCATGTGCCGCCCAGTGACAGCGCTGGTACTTGACGGAAGCTGCTCGGGAGTGGTGCAAGAATGGGATGTTCTCTCCCCTTTAACTGTCCTATCAGATCTCCATCCTCCACCGCTGATCGTCGGAGGCGCAGACGGGGGTTGGAGGTACCCTTGTTTGGAGGAGCCCTAATTACCTCACCGACGGCGACTGCCAGCAGGACTGCGTCCACCTGGCTTGAGTGCTAGCGAATTGGGCGGCGAGGCGCCTCACCAGCGGCAGTCTGCTTGATTACATACAGCTCTCAACGCCGTAAAGGGTGCTAGAGGCTGCTCAACGCCGCAGAAGTCCATCACGCCAGGCCCTCCTCCTCAAGAAGGCCGTGCCGAGGCTACTGCCGCGCCTGTACGTCCTACAGATCGCTGCAGTAAGGTGAGAGCCAAGCAATCATCCTGCGCACACCTGCGCAAGCCAGATGCACCACTGTGGGGTTTCCCTTGCTCGCCCCGCCCCCGAGCAGTCAGCGATGTGTAGGAAAATTGTCGAAAAATCATTGCGGCTTGAGTGGGACTGCAACCGGCTCGTCCAGCGGCTGCTTAGGCCCGCAATTTGGTTTCCCGCCATGTGGGGAAGCCTTGCGAGGGCAAGCTTGGCCATGCTCCGACACGATCTATGCGTTTGAGCTACTGATCGCATCGATGCCGTGCTCCTCCGCCACCTTCGCCTGTGCAGGCCGCCCGCCCCGCGCCGTCGCCGCACCAGAGAAGCCGCTGCCTCCCGTTTCGCCGGCGCGCCGCTGGCTCAGTCCAACCCTCGCGCACTTGGCCCCGGCCGTCGCGCCGATGGCTGCTCCCCCAGCAGCGGCAGTCAATCTCTGTGCTGGCCAGGCAGTGGCCACGTCTGTTCCGACGCTCCAGCTTCCAGCGCAGCGCCAGCGCGAAGGGCTGCCGCAACCCGCAGCTGCCGCAGGCAGCGTTGACAGCAGCGACGCAAGCTCTGAGGGCAGCCTGCGTGCAGTCTCCAGTGGCGGGTTGGCCAGCACTACTGGCAGAGCAGCCGCCAGCAGCGGTGCATCCCGCCCCGCGCACAGCTGTGCCGGCGGCGGCGCCAGCGAGGATGCCCTGCCTGCGACACCCCGCCTCAAGTGGGACAGCTGCCGCCTGCGCAGCGCAGCCTCAGCTGCGGTGACGCCGCCGGAGCTGCGCATGCCTGGCACTCCACGGCTGCAGGCAGCAGCGGCTGGTGCCGAGGGAGAGGAGCCGAGCACCCCGTGCCCAGGGCGGTACCGCTTTGGCGACCCCTTCTCCCCGCCGCCCATGGCCACACCCAACACGCTCATGCTGGGCAGCTTGGACAGTGGCTGCATGCGCAGCATGCCTCAGGGCAGCCTGCGCGGCAGGTGAGGGACCCTTCTGCCAGCATGGCCTGCCTCTGAGCACCACTCGCACATTCTGGCATCATTCTGGCATGGCTTGCTGCTGCCCGACTCCCTGCCCTTGTACAAGTCACCATACTGGGGTACTTACACCTGTGGGTTTGGATCACGCTTTGGGGCACAGCTTGTGGGCACGCCAGCTTGTCTGTGCATTTGTAAGAGGCACTCACAGTTTCTCTCTGCCCCTCCCCATTGCAGCGCCCCGGGCTGCACACCCGCCGCGCCGAGAGCGCCACTGACCCTCGCCGCCCTACCTCCTCGCTTCCTGCGCGCCATGCGGCCGTGCAGCATCAGGCTGGAAGGCTCAGGCAAGGGGTGCCTGCCTGCCTGCTCTGCCTGCCTGCTCTGCCTGCCATTGCTTCCACACACACACTCAATGCTCCGGCTGGCTTTTGGCCCCCCCAGCGGTGCCTCCACACCTCTTCTGCCCCCATCCCAACAGCTGCCTGCCTGCCTCGCAATTATGCCCCGACTCTGCAGTGCGCCTGGTGGGCCAAGCCATCATTCCGCTGGGAGGCTCGGCCGCCGTGACTGCACCCTGCAAGCCCATGCCTCATGCGCCGGTCCCGGAGGCCGCCAGCCCGTTCGAGGTGCGATCACCGACTCGCCTGCCTGCCACCACCTGTCCGCCTGCCTGCCGGCTGGCCTGCCACCCATCCTCCGGCTTGCCTGTTGCCAGTTGCCAAGTTCTGCTTTGCAGCCGCTGGCCACACCCGGCGTATCTGTCAGCACCCCAGCCAGCCTGCCATCCTCGCTGGCCCCGCTGCAGGCAGCTGCCTGGCGCAGGGAACTGTCCTTCGCAGACCTGCTGAGCCCTCTGCGAGGCGCTGCCGGCAGGGGCGCAGGGAGCGGCAGCGACGGCCCGTCCCCTGCCATCCTTTCCTGCCCGCCGGCTGCGCTGCCGGCTGCTCCCACCGGCTGCTCCACCGGCTGCCCGCCTGCTGCGCCCGCAGCCGGCGCGCTGCCACCAGGCATAGCAGCGGAGATGGCCCGAACCCCTCGCAAGCGGTCCCGCAAGAGCCTTGTTCCGGCACGTGCCGCCAGCGATGACGTCCTGCTGGCACCTGCTACGGTGCCTCCCGAGCAGGGCGGCAGCAGGAGCGCCAGCGGGTGCCCTGCTGGCGGGCGCCCGCGCGGGCCTGCAGACATCGACGACGCAGCTCAGAGCGTGCCCCTCAAAGCGCCCAGGTGTGCTCCGGGGCAGCGCTGCCAGCCACGGGGGTTGCTCCCCTGCCGGGGGGCTGTGTCTGCACTGCACATGTGGCTGCGCCTGCAACGTCGACCCCCCCCCCCCCCCCCCCGCCCAGCCTACGGGGGCTTGTGTGCACGCATGCCGGCGCGTCGGCTCACCTCCATGTCTTGCCCAGCCTGTCCTGCAGGATTAGCTGAGTGCCTGTCTTCAGACCAGGCAGAGCTGGAGAGCACCCGGACCACGTTCCCGGGCCCTGGCTCGCCTGCCAACTGGGCTGCTCCTGATTGGGCCGGCCTGGGCCCTGCTGCTCCAATGCCCAGGGCCTACCCGACTTGTGGCGGAGCCTCCCGAAGCCGGGGCCTCCTCGAACCCGTGTTTATTTCAACCCTTTTCTGCTTTCAGCCAAATTGCGGCCAGCCGAGCCTGGCAGAACGCTCGACCTGCCCCAGCCCCAGAATAAACGATGCAAGACTTTCCCCGCCCAGCGGTCCACATTGTTTATCCTTTTTTAATCCTTGAATTCCCTGTGCCCGTGCTCCCCTGAACTGCACTGTGACCCCCACCTGTGCCCTGCTTTTTTGGACAGCATTTGCCCGAACTTGCAAGACCTGTGTCGTTGACCCCTCGCCAGCGCGCCTGCCGCTTTTTCACCTGGCCCACGTAGTGCACCCCTTTTTCATGCTCAAGAGTCGGCATATGCGCACATTTGTGCCACAGTTGTCGTGTTTCCCGGCTCCCTTCGCATGTCACGCTCACCACCGTAGTTCGACACGGTTCGCGCGCTGCGCCCTGCCTGGCCCCTTTCCCAGGCACGCGTGTAGACACCCCGCAGCCTGCTGCCGGCCTGGTCCAATTGCCCGACCTGGCCCACGCACTGCGCTCACGATGTCCCTTCCCATCCTCCTTTGATGATTGGCAGGGGCTGCTACTTGCTGACTTTGAAAAGCCCCTCCCCATGCGCAGCGGCGCCCTTATTCTCTTGCACCTGTACCCCTAAACGACCCACCCCACCCCTGCCCAGACGCGCCGCTGCTTGATTGACCCAGGCGCTGTCTACAGCCCCAGCCTCACCCTCCCGTTGCTGCCTGCTTTACAGGGCCTGGCCCCCCTGGCCGCCTTCTTTGGGCCCTCACCCTGGGTTTCATAGTGAGACCGCCCCTGCCCTTGCTCCGCGAGCATGGGTGGTGGCTTGTTCCGGCTCCACCCCTTCACCTTACCACAGCGCGAGGCGCTGCGACAAGCGGCACGGTCCCGCTCGCATCCGACCTGATTGGACTACAATGCGTCGCGCACCTGCGGCAACTTCTGTTCTTCCTATCCGCCGCTCCTGCGATCCAATGAATGAGCCGCACGAACCGCACCTGCTTCACGAATAATGAGCGTGCTGCTAGCGCCACACGTCAATGCATGTCACCCAGCCGCCTCGGCGCCTGCCAAACCCCACTCTCATTGGAAGGCAGGCGATCAATCTTTCTCCCTGCTGCCTTGCCTCGCCCTGCATGCCACTCTGGCCTTTGTGCGAGCCTCCCCTCCCTGGGTACCCGATGGAGAGCAGTCGTGACAGGCCCTCGTGGCCTTGCTGCCTGCTCATCCACCAAAGGGCTTTTCTATTCCTTTGCCGCCTCTTTGCTTTTCATGTGTAAGCTTGAGCAGAAGGCTGGGCCAATCTGTAGAGCCCCACAGGGGGTTTGCAGCTGGGCAGTTTGTGCCCAGCCGGTGGCTAACGCGGTGCAACGCAGCGGCCTGGGTGCTGCATGTGCTGCACGTATGCGGCCTGGTCCTGCCAGAGAGGTAACAGGCAGCCAACGAGTCTTTTGATGCCCTTGTGGCAGTTGGAAATTGATGTATCATGCAACACAAAGCACCTCAACGAAGTGCCCTTTTGTGAGCAGACGCCTGACGGGTGGCGGCAGACAGCACTGCAGTGCACTGGAGGCCGCATGTGCCGGCGGTGAGCTCGTTTGCAACATCGATTGTGTCATTTTGGCGCCTGCATCAACTGGGGTCGAATAGCCGCGAGAAACCACTGTCACCAGCAGCGTCAGAGGGGCTGCCTGGGGTTGCAACTGCGGTAGCCTGCAGGGATCACAACATTCAGCGGAGCGGCGATCGCGAGGTGTGACGGTCCAGCCTGCAAGTTGGGAAGGGGAGGCGGTTTGAGCTGGGGCTCCTCCTCTCTGCTAGAACGCGCCTGCGCCTCCTCCTTCGGCGTGTGTTGGAACTCAGTGCACGTATTCGCTTCGCCAGTACGCAGCGGCCGTTCACCTGCCTCTGGACTGCGCCTGCCGCCGCTGCCGCCGGCGCCGCCGGACCTCCGCCCGGTAGTCACAGGTCCAGAAGGGCACTTTCCTGCACTGCCGGCGCTCCCGCCCCGCTTGCAGCCCCCTCAGGCTCGTGGGCGGCTCCCAGCTGGCGGTCTCTGCTGACTTGGACCGCCGGCCCCTGCGGCCGCCCTCTTACGGCTCGCTCCCCGAGGCGCGGCGGAAGGGGCTGGCGAGCATGGGGGCGCAGGCAGGCGGCGGCGGCGGCGCCGACTCCCACCAGTTCACCATGTTTGGCATGAGCAAGGTGCATGGGGGCCAGGTTGTTTGGTCCCCTGCTTCTGGGTGCTGCTTTGTCACGGCGGCAGCCGTGGCCACCGTGACCGGCTGGGCCCCTGGGCAGCCTGCTTGGCTGGCGGCGACGCAGCGGATGCTGTGGGCGCGCGACCCGTCGAGGCGGTGCGCTGCGCTCGCGCCGCCTGCGCCTGCAAGGCCTCCATGCCCTCTGGTTGTGCCACCCGCCCTGCATGCCCCCGGCCCCTGCCCGTGCCCTACAGCTGGTGGTGGCGGTGGTTGCCAGCCTGGCGTGGATGAGCGTCTCCTCTGGCCTCATTCTTCTGAATAAGGACCTGCTGTCCCACGGGTTCCACTACCCCATGGCCCTGTCCGGCCTGGGCATGGCATTCAGCGGCACCGCAAGCTACGTCTGCTGCCGGGTGGGTGCGCGCTCCGGGCCCGCCGCGCCTGCCGCCGCCCTTGCTGCTGCTGCTCCGCGCAGGGCGGGCGCCCCAGGGTCTTTGCACGGCCTTGGCTGCGCGCCAGCTTCCGCCTCTAGGCGTCGCGCTGTGCGCGTTTAGCGCGCTGGGTGCGGCGCCGGGCGCACGCGGGCCGCTGTGTGGTGGGTCGACAGGGCGCCGGGGCATGATCACATCCCACGCCGCCAACACCCGCCGTCATGCCTGCTGTGCCCGCTGCGCCCCGCCGCAGGTGCTGCGCATCGTGGACGCCAAGCGGCCGATGACCCCGCGCTTCTACGCCACCAAGATCCTGCCCGTGGGCCTGTTCATGGCGCTGACGCTGCACTTTGGCAACCTGGTCTACCTGTACCTCACCGTCGCATTCATCCAGATGCTCAAGGTGCGGCGCCGCGCCCGCCAGCCCCCCCCCTCCGCTCCCCCCTTTCCCCCGGGCTGTCCTGCTGCCTCACGCCTCACGCCTCTGCTGCCGCTGCTGCTGCTGCTGCTGCTGCTGTCGCTGCTGCTGGCGCCCGGCACGGTCCGGTAAGCGCCTCGGCTGGTGCACCCGACCGTGCACCCGCAAGGCCTCTGCGCCGGCAGCTGTTCAGGCGCGCCCCGAGCCTGTGTCCGCGCCTGCCTGCTGCCGCCGCCGCACCCACCGCCTGCTCGCATGCCGCCCCGCCCTCCTTCCCACCCACACACCCACACACCACCACCACCACCCCAACCCCACCCTTGCTGCCGCAGGCCTTCACTCCCATTATCACCATGCTGTCCCTCTTTGTCGCGCGGCTGGAGACCCCCTCCCGCCGCCTCATCGCCTCGGTGTCCTTCATTGCACTGGGCACTGCGCTGGCGTCGGCAGGGGAGGTCAACCTCAACGCCGCGGGGGTCGTCATCATGCTGCTGTCCGAGTGCTTTGAGAGCATACGGCTGGTGATGACGCAGCTGCTGCTCACGGGGCTGCGCTTCCACCCCAGTGAGCGACGCGGCGGGGGGGGCCGGGGGCGGGGAGGGGCGTGCCAGGGGGCAGACAGCCTCCGTGCGGTGCGCGGGAGTGGGTGCAAAGGGTGGCGGCGCATCTCAATATGCAGGCCTCGGCAGCCGCCCAGCAGCCGCCGCCGCGCCACCGCCACCCCGCCGCCGCCCCGCCGCCGCCCCCGCAGTCGAGGGCCTCATGTACCTCGCCCCCGCCTGCACCTTCTGGCTGGCGCTGGGCTCGCTGGCGCTGGAGTTCCGGCCCATGCTGGAGGCCGGCGCGTTTGGCCTCATGGCCGCGCGCCCGGCCAAGTTCCTGGCCGCCGCCGTCATGGGCTTCCTGGTCAACTCGCTGGCCTACATCGTCATACAGGTGGGGAAGAGAGGGGGGGGTTGTGGTATGGTGTGTGGGGAGGGGGGGCACCCAGGTGGGGTTAAGAAGGCGGGTCAACTCGCTGGCCTACGTCGTCAAACAGGTGGGGTGGGGGTGGGGGGTGGGGTCATTCA
>KQ482076.1:83551-97335 GCA_001430745.1 Auxenochlorella pyrenoidosa | reverse complement strand
CCCCCCCACCCCACCATACCCCACCCCCCGCACACCGAACCTCCCCCACCCCCCCCCCCCCACCCCCGCAGTCGGCCTCCTCCCTCACGCTCAAGGTGCTGGGCACGGTGAAGAACGCCCTGGTGGTGTGCCTGGGCATCGTGCTGCTGTCGGAAAAGGTCACGCTGCTGCAGGTGAGCAGGGCCGCACGCGCGGGCAGCCGGCTGGGACGGCCAGCCGTCGGGACGGCCGGCGGGAAACCTCGCAGGCTGCGGTCTGTGGCACAGTGCGGAGGGGAAATAGGTCCAGGAGAAGTCCTGGTGCAGTGCACGGACTAGCCAGGTCATTCACTCACGAACCGCTTGCGTCGTGCCCATAACTGCCTTGCCCCTGCCCTGGCCCCCCTGCCTGCAGGGGATTGGCTATGCCATCAGCGTGGGCGCCTTTTTTGTGTGAGTGTGCCGCGCTGGGCCCGGCAAGCCGCGCTGTGGGGTGGTGTCGTGCTCGTCGCCGGTGCAGCACCCCCGGATGCGTGCCCCGCCCTCCTGCCCCTGCCTGCCATGTGAAGTCTTTTTCCACGATTCAGATTTTGAGTTTTTTCTGCTGCCCCCTGCAGCTACCAGCGCATCAAGATGCAGCAGATCCAGCAGGAGCAGCTGGCCGGTGCTGTTGCCAGCGGGCCGGGCGTCTCTGCAGCGGGCGGCAGGGAGGGCGCGGGGCTACCGCGGTACCAGAAGCTGCCCGGCAGCGACGGGGTGGAGGTCAGGGTGGACAGCCTGGCAGCGCGCCAGCTGCCCCTGAAGGCGTGACCCCTGTGCTGTAGGCGTGTTGCGCCTCGCAGCATGCAACTGACCCCCAACCACGCCCCCCCATTGCGCCTCACAGTCAGTGAGAACTTGAGCCCACACCTGCAGTTGTCTCGCGACCTCATCCTCCTGCGACCCAAGCCGCCATCCTCTAAAAACCTTGCCGCCTCCTTTCTTTGATGTGCTATTTTGTAATGACACTCCTCAGCGCATGCAACAGA
This sequence comes from Auxenochlorella pyrenoidosa, assembly GCA_001430745.1. NCBI lineage: Eukaryota > Viridiplantae > Chlorophyta > Trebouxiophyceae > Chlorellales > Chlorellaceae > Auxenochlorella > Auxenochlorella pyrenoidosa. The sequence goes on along the minus strand of KQ482076.1, from coordinate 96,329 downwards.
AACCCGCATGTGGAGCGCGGGTGGAGCACAAGGAGAGGGGAGCATGGAACGGGAGGAGGGGGCGCAGCAGGGGCTGCGTGGAACCTGAAACTTGGCAGCAGGCAAGGGGCCAGAAAAGGGTCCTTTGCATGGCGAGGTGGGGTGCACAATGGTGCCGACCAGCTGTGGGCGTGGCGGTCAGAAGATGATTGTGAAGCGCTCCCGCTGCCCATCATCCTTGCCCTTCTTGCTGCCCTTCTTGCCGCTTCCGCTGCTGGTGGGTGCACCTGGGCTCCACACGCAAGCCTGCAGGGCGGTAACAGATGTGGCATACTCACAAGAGATCAGCAAACCAAGCCTGCAGGCACCGCACTTTCAAAATGAAGCAGGGCAGCCAGGACGCAGCGCACGAGGGCCGTGTTGGGTCCCCAAAGCAGCGCCTGTGTTTGCAGCAGCCACACTCTTCTCACAAGTGGACACTTCATGCACATCAGGTACTGATTGATGCAACAAAGCACAGCACCCGGCATTCGTGGCACGCTTTGCCATGCTGAGCGCCTGCAGCGCGCAGCCCCACCTGAATGACCGCGGGGTCCCCCTTGCAGAGGCCCACCAGCGGCACCTCGCCGTCTTGCACAGCCCTGCAGGGTTCAGAGACAGGCAGCCCAGCCGGAGGAGACTTGGTGCGGGCGGTGCCACTGTTTTCCATAGCGTGGCATCAGCAGCCGGAACGGGAGCAAACAAACCCCTGCGGCCATGCTGCCCTCTCCTGCATGCCTCGCTGCGGTGCAGGGGTGTGGGTGCTCACCCTCCAAACATGAAGGTCGAAAGCGCTGCCTCCTCCTTTGAGCTACTGGCGCTGGCTGCTGCCGCTGCCGCCCCTGCAGCCTGACGCTGGCCACCCTTGTCGGCCGCCTTCTTGCCGCTGCAACATGGTTTCTCGCCGCCGCTGCATTATCGAGGGAGATGATGGGAGGGCGTAAGCGGGAGTGAGGGAGTGAGGGGAGGAGCGGCCAAGGCGACAGGCCAGCGGAGAAAGGGAGCGCACCTGGTGCTGCTTGCTGCCGCTGCCTTCTTCTCCTCCTTCTTTCCAAACATAGCGGTTCTCAAAGCACGAAGGGGCGGCAGGGTAGGCGATGGGACTGGAAAACGAGACAAGCGTGCACAGCACAAACACAGCTGTGTGCTGATAGAATTTATGCTAAGATTGAAGATTAGAACGATGCAAACAAAAGACGTCCGATCGGCGCCTTGATGCACTGCCCAGTCAGCACTGCCAGTGCAGTGCTGGCCAGCGGCAGCAGGCGCCGCCGGGGCAGTCGCACCACTCAGGAAACCACCCTGCCAGCTGCCTTGGCACAAACCTCTTCCGACATTTTACATCTCTGGACCTTGGCTTCGCCAGGGCAGCTTCCCGCCGATCTCCTTGGACTGCACCACAGCACTGCTCACTGCCCACTGCCTGTGCTGGCGTCACTGAGCAACCTCGCCTGCTTCTCAAATCACACTCAGGCATGGCAACCACCAGGGAGCGGGCGCTCAACGTGCCAGCCTTCCCAGCCGCCGAGACCCGCACGTTTTGTGGGGCCCTTCCTCCGGTTTGGCGGCGGCACAGGCCCCGGCAGCCGGCACTGGCGGGGCAGCGTGCTGTGCCTCACGCGCCTGCCCGCCGCGCCCGCCGCCGGCGCCCCGCCGCCGACCGCTGCCACCGCAGACGGCGCAGCCGTCCCTGGCGGGGCAGACGCTGCACGCTCAGGGCTGCCCACAGGCGCAGTCAACCCGCCCACGCGTGAGGCCGCCCTTGCCGGGTCTGGCGCAGCGGCAGCAGCTGCAGCCGCGGCTGGCCCGCCCCCAGTGCTGGTTCTGGAGGATGCGGGGCAGGGCCACGGCGGCGCTGGCAGGCAGGAGCTGCAGGCACAGCCCCTGGACAGCAGCCTGGGGTGGACGGCCTGGCGGTTTGACATCCAGCTCGCCCTGCTGGAGTGGCAGCGGCCCGTGAACTACCGAGTGACGGCAGGCGAGGCAGTCGGGGCGGGGGCGGGCCCGATTCGCTAAAGCAGCCAGCATGCTCACAGGACGGACAGCAGCTGAGGACCCCTGCAGTTTGTGTATGGTCACACGGTAGCCTGGGAGGGGACGCGAGCGAGCGGTCTGGTGCACGGCTGCTCCGGGCCACTCCCTCCTCAAGCTAACGCCCTGCTCCCCACCCTGGCCTGCCCTGCAGGGCAGGGCACCACACCCGCGTTCACCTTCTGGCTGCCCGCTTTGGACCAGCCGATGCACTGGGGTGAGGGACGGAGCAGCTTTGCCTCGCAGCCGCCTTGGTTGCGAGGCAGAGGGCGAGGCGCCAGGCAGCCCTCCCAGCCTGTGCCCCTTCCCCCCCCACCCCACCCCCACCCCACCCCCCCCCGGGGGCTTTTCGGGCACCCCAGCGCATGTTCCAAGTGCTGACAGCAAATCCTACTCCTGCCGCCCACGCTGCAGGGTACTACAGCTGCAACGGCATCTCGTCCGATGTGTCGCCGCAGGCCCCCGAGCGGGCAGACCCCACTTACCTCTGGCGCGACGTGCTGCTGCTGCACCGCACCTTCCCGCTGCACTGCATGGTGGGCGGAGGTGAGCTTGAGCCCCTGCTTGCGGGCACGGGCCCGCTGCCGGGGCATCGTGAGTGCTTGGTGCACAGCGCGGCAGGCAGAAGCGTCGGGGGTGCACCCCAGAGCTCATCAGAGCGCCCCTGCTCCTGTGCTGTCAGCCAAGCGGCTGTGCCATGAGTACTTGCGGCACTCACTGTGCATCCGTGGATTCCATCTGCACGTGGCAGGCATGGCCGCCTCCCCTCCTCGCCTGCAGCGCACCTTTACTTAACACGGCGGCCCAGTACGCCTGTCTGCCCTTCCCTCCTGCCCGGCCTGCAGGAGATCAGGTCTATTCGGATGGGGTGTGGAAGCAGCCGGCCCTGCGCGTCTGGGGCGCCGACACCGACCAGTGGGTCCCCTTGCTCTCTGCCCCTGCTCTCTGCCCTTGCTTGCCCAAGACAGGCCCACACAGCCACCCTTGCAGCGCACACCACTCCCTGGAGAGATGCCCCATGTGCAGCGCCGTCAGCGCTGCTGCCGTGCGCACCGTTGCGCACTTGCCGTGCCAGTGAGGTGGCGGCAAAGCGGCAGTACCTTGTCTTTTGCACATCCAACTGTGAGCCTGCAGCAGCCGGAAGGTCAAGGCCGAGTGGAGCCCCGACATGGAGGCAGAGGCCACAGAGTTCTACCTGCGCAACTACATCGACAGCTTCTCGGCGCCCGACATCGACGTCGCGCTGGCGTCGGTACCGCAGGCAAGGCGCGCCTGGTACTGCGCAACTGGCGCATGCACATGCGCGCACGCCGGCAAGCCTGCATGCGCTGGGCAAACCGCCGCCAGTGTGAGGCAGCGCAAGGTCTGGCTGCAGGTGGCAGCTTAGCGCTCGCCGCATGGCTGACTCTCCTACCCCTCTTGCCGACGTGCCTTCATGACCTGACACCTGGACCTCAGGTCAACATGTGGGACGATGTGAGCGCCACTGATGCAGTCCTGCCAGCTGCCTGCCTGCCTGCCTGCGGGCCAAGCCCCACTGCGCTGGCCTGCTGCACGCCTCCGCGGGCATTCTCGACCGTGGCAGCGCGCGCTCCTCAAGGCACAGGCCGCTGCATGCCTTCGCCCGTGGCTGCTGCTCCCGTCATAACTCTATCACTCAACACAACTTGCCCCGACGCAAACCCCCCTGTAGCACGACATCTGGGACGGGTACGGCAGCTACGACAGCGATATCCAGAACAGCCCCGTCTTCCAGGTGGGGCTGCTGCAGCAGCAGCAGAGGGATGCCATTGCAGCACTCCTTCTGCAGTTCCTGCTGCCCTCTTGCATCTTGCTGCGCTCCTTTCGAGCGGGCAGCACTGGTGAGAGGCGCAGGCAGCTGCACTGCTCTTGCCCAGCAGTGCTGGTGCGCGTTGTAGGCAGCTGGCCACCTGCCTGGGAGAGGGCAGCTAGAAAGACGCACCCGGAGCCGCCCAGGCGGCCAGGCTTGCACCCTGCCACATTCCACAGACCACAAGCAGCTCGCTGCAAGAGCCCTTGCAGTGACCGCGGTCCCTGACCCGCCTCTGCCCGTGTCCCATCGCCCGCTCCCCCAAGCAGGGCCTGTTCCGCATCGCCCGCCACTTCTACCTGCTGTTCCAGCACCACACAACCGACAGCTTCAACGCAACAGCCCGGGAGTTCCTGGGCGCCAATGACGGATCGTGGGTTCCTTCTGTGGGGGGGGGGGTTGGCTTGGCTTGAAGCCGTTCCACATGGGACCGTTCAGGGGGGGGGGACCGACGAGGTATGCATGGCGCTGCTCTGATGCACTCAAGCCGTTAAGTTGCAGACTCGTTTGGAACGAGGCCTCGATAGAGCCTGCCCTGTGAGAGCAGCTGCGCCATCCCATCCCCTTTGCGCCTTCCCACCCGGCCTCGCAGGGCGTTCCACTTTGTGCGCTGGATGGGGCCGCAGGTGAGCCTGGCAGCTGCTGCCCGCCTGCCGCGGCTCGCTTCGACAGCAGCTGCTGCGCACCCGCGCGTGTTGGCGCGCAAATGGCAGCTAGGGCAGCATGCAATCAGCGGCTGCAATCAGAGCTGCCGCTGCTCTGCGCACATTGCTTGCCCTGGTGTGCAAGCCGGGGGGCACAGCTAGCCTGCTGTGTATGCCAGGAGCGAGTGCTCTGTACGCCACCAGCTCTCATGCCAGCCGGAGCACCTTTCTGTGCCTGCAGGTGGTCCTGTTGGGCATGGACATGCGCTCCGAGCGCAGCAAGGGACGCATCATGCCGCAGGCAGGTCGGGCAGAGGCAGCCATTAGAGGGCTGCCGCAGGGTATCCTACTGTTGTGACCTGAGCAGCATGCTGCACATCAACGACTCCTGTGGGCATGCAGCCTGGCCCAGCCAAGCCCACTGCTGCCTGCCAGCCTCGCAGGCAGCATACGAGCTGTTCAACCAGGCTGTGGAGGAGCTGCCGGCGGGGCCGCTGCACCTGGTGGCGCTATCAGGCGTGCCCGTCATCTTTCCAAAGGCAAGTGGGACGGCCTGGAGGAAGCCTCCGCTCAAGGGCCGCCCATGCCTGGTGGTGCAGAAATAGGCCTCTCCGCCTGGCACGCCCTGGCTGAGCCACCTCGTTGGCATTTACTGGCAAGACCCTCTTGTGGACCTGGACCCCGCCGCCGTTTCAGATCCCCGCTGCCGAGACGCTGCTGGGCTGCTGCGGCAAGCTGTTCAGCCGCGTGCCCGCCATCAAGAAGATGGCGCGCAACACAGGCCAGCACGGGGGGCAGGCGGGGGGAAACTTGCGGGCACTCTGCGCGCAACACAGGCCAGCAAGCGGGGGGGCTGCGGGGGCGGGAGTCCTTGCCTGCACTTTGCAAGCAACACAGGCCAGCAGGCGGGGGCGGGTCAGGGCAGGGCGGGAGCCTCCGCTCGCATGTTGCGCCTGGCGGCGACCAACACGCGTGGGAATTCCTTCGAAGCAGCTTTTGGCCTGCGATTCCTGGTGACCAGCCCCCGCTGGCTGGCTGGCTGGCCGGCGGAGCTGTCACCTCCCCCGTGTGCGGGCCGCTCTGGAGTGCCAGGCCCCCCACTGCTGCCCTACACCGCTCTCTGGGCCAACTGCTGCAGGTCTTTTGGACAAGTTTGACCAGCCTGAGGCAAGCTTCCCAGTGGCTGGCCACTCGAACTGCCCACGGTGCATGCGGTTCCTGCGGCTGGGCAGCCATGTGGGTGCTTGCACCTGGTCTTGTATGCCAGCCTGGCCGTGGTGGCAGCTACGTCCCAGCATGCATTATCTTTGATGTCTTACATGCTATGCAGATTCTGGACGACTTGATTGATGGCTGGGTGGCCAACACACACACAGGCATGCCAGGATGCTGCAGCCCTCGGGCTGTGAATACACAGCTCTCTAGCCATCCAGGAGGGTCCTTCCTTCTGCTGCGCATGCGTGCCTTGTTCGGTTGGCTTTGACCCAAGAGCAGCAGTGCCATGCACCCAGCACGGGGCAATGAACAGCAGATTATAACAGTTCCCCTGAGTGCGCCTCTGCCCCGCCCCCGCAGAGGAGCGGCTACAGTTCATCCGCATGCTGCAGGGCTGGTCGCAAAAGCGCTGCCTGCGCGTCTCAATCCTGTCGGGTAGGGCAGGCGGGCGGGCGCCCCGCACCTGTTCTTCAACCTGTGGCAGGGCAGCCCTGCGGGGACGGGCAGTAGCATGCAAAGGCCACCCCGGTTGGGAACGTGCCTCAGCCAGGCAGCCTGGCAATTGTGACAGTGATGTATTGCATGCGGTGCAGGCGACGCTCACGTGGGCGGCGTGGGCCGCTTCTACTCCCGGCCCAAGATCAAGAACGTGGGGTGAGGGCGCCGTGCCCAGCAGCAGCATGCGCGCTCTGCATGCACGCTGCCTGCACATTGCATGCAGAAGCGCGCGGCGTGGGGCCAGCGCGGCGGCATGCCAGGCAGGGCGAAACTGCTTGCTACTTTCATGTTCCCACCCTGCCTTTGTCCCGCGCCCTCCTGCCCCCTGCAGCGACGACCCGCGGTTCATGTGCCAGGTGAGGGTGTAAAATCTGCATGTGCGCCAGCCAGGCAGCTCATAGACGCCCCGGTGCAGGGCGCTGGTGTCCTCCAGCTACGCCACAGCCATCCTGGGGTAGCGGCGGCCGCCACCAACGCACAACACCTGTTCATCCTGCACAGGCCGCCGGCTGAGGCGCGCCCGTGCTGTCTTCCAGGCATTGCACACGGTCTTCCGCTCAGCAGGCATTCCTGGATCCTGCCGGACACGCTGCTTGACAGATTGCACCATGCACTGCAGATCATCAGCAGTGCCATTGTGAACGCGCCGCCGCCGCACCCGGTGGTGAAAATGCTGATGAGGACCAACTTTGCATGTGAGCCTGCCTCTGCGTGCCGAGCTTAGCACGTGGCTGGGAGCATTCATCGTGCTTGCCGCAAGGCGCGCCCCGGGACGTTGCAACTGTCGGCTGCTGCTCTGCGCCGCATAACACAACACCCAGAACCGGGGAGCCGGAGCCCGCAGTGCAGTGCGCCAGCAGGCAAGCTGCGCACCAGCACACGAGCTGTACCAAGTGGTGCCTACCTGCCAGGAACAGCCTCATCCTATCCCTTCTGCCCCTCAACCCCCCGCAGCCAATGTGGATGGGCGCACCCGCGAGAAGCTCGTGCGCGCCTTCTACCCCCGCCACCCCCGCACCGACAAGCTCATCGCGCAGCGCAACTGGTAAGGCGCAGCACAGCCTCTGCCTTGCCAAGTGCAGCCTCTGCCCTGCTCCCCCTTTCTTGCAAGTGCGGTCTGCACCTGGCCCAAGCCATATCCCGCCGCCCCCTGACCCCTGACCCGCCACTCCCCACCACACCACACCACACCCGCAGGTGCGACGTCTGCCTCATCGCGCCGCCCTTTGCGCCGCCCACGGTGCCGCAAGACCCCAACTTTGGCGGCCTGATGTTCCAGCTCAGGGTGGAGGATGCCAAGCGCAGGTTGGGTGGGGCGGGCCGACTGGTACCGAGCGCAGGTGGGGAGGGGGCAGGTTGACGGCGGCTAAGCGCAGGTGGGGCGGGGCAGGGTGGAGGGTGCCGAGCATAGGTAGGTGCAACGAGGCGGGGTGAAGGGTACGAAGCGCGGGTAGGGCCGGGCTCAGCGCACACGCACAGGCGCACCGGAGCCTACCTGGACACACAACGGTGGAGGGCTGGAGGGCCTTGATGTCAACATTCATCAGGGCTTGCCATCAAAGAGCGCTACTGAGCTGCAGACTCACGTCCTGTTGCATTATGCTGTGCACGCCCTGCCGCAGGCGCGGCTTTGCCGACGAGGTGTATCGCGTCGTGGTGCCGCGCCACCCCGGCGCCGCCATGTCAGCGGTCGCCACGTCACCGGGGGGCACGCCCCTGGGCGCCGCGCCGCTCGGCGTGCCCCTGCCGCAGCACACCTCCACAGGTGGCGTGGAGCTGGCGCCGCGGGGCATGCCGGCTCAGGAGCAGGCACAGGCACAGCGCAGCGTGGGACAGCAGGCGCAGCATGCACAGCACCGCCTGCGCGCCGCTGCACTGTCCTAGGCGCGGCGCCAGATGCAGTGCAGGCCGCGGCGCTCAGCACAGCGGGCCCAGTTGCAGTGTGCAAGGGGCGCTCAGCCCGGGCATTCACTTGCACCCTGAGCTGCAGCCTGGCAGCCCGCTGAGCTGTGAGGCAGTGTGAGGGAAAAAACGATGGCAGGAACTGAACTGCTGATTGGAATGAGGGTTGCATCAGATTCTTGGATGCGTTGCACAGCGCCTCTCAGTGCTCCCCTTGCCAGGCCACCGACGTGATCGGTCCTTGCTGTAGAGAGCTGCGTTATGGATTTTTACTCGATTGAATCAGGAGGGAGCGCAAGAGGAGACACAGCAGAACGGTCGAGCAGAGGGAGGGGTGGAGCGAAGAGCAGGCCGCAACGTGCGGCCAGGCATGGCAAATGGCAGTGCTGGGGAAAGGGGCAGCTGGGAGACGAAAGCAAATTGAGCAAACAAACAAACAAGCTAAGGCGACAGCCGGCGGGCCGGAAGCACAGGCGGCAGCAAGGCAGCTGCGGGCGAGCGACAGATGCAGCGCGCAGGGTGTGCAGCTGCCGAGGGCCGCTGCGACGCCATGCAGCCCTGCTTGCTGTGCAGCATCGCTCCGTCTGCCAGCGGCATGGCCGCCTCACTTCTTGCCGGAAGCGGTGACGTTGAACTTCCTGCAGAGTGAGCAGGTTGGGGGTAGAGCAGGGGACTGCACATGGAAAAGCAGCCAGACGAGGGCGGCACATCTCTCTCTAGCGTATCTCCGCAATGCAGCCGACAGGACCTCTTGAGCCTCGTATTACACAGCCGCTGTGGGGCGGCGGCGCGTGGCAGAAAGGCGCTGCGCACTGGCAACTCTGGTACGCCGCCCTCTGGAAACTCTGCGCGCCCCCCCCCCCCCCCGCCGGGGGCCCACCAGTGGATGATGTCGCCACCTTGCAGCCCCCCCGCTCACCAGTGGATGATGTCGCCGTCCTGCACCTCGTACATCTTGCCCTCTTGCCGCCACTTGCCCGCCGCCTTGACGGCTGCAGGGTGGGGGGGGGGGGGGGCGGTGGGTTTGGGGGCAGATGTGGAGGGCTGGGATGTATTTCTGGGCATGCAAATGGAGCCGGCAGGCGGAGCACAGCCAGTGTTGCACGACCCGTTGCTGTCTGCCCACTCAGAAAGGGAAAAGAATCTCTCATGCAGCGCCGCAGCTGAGCGGGGCGGGCGGGGCTGCGCCGTCCTCCCCGCCCAGCCCAGCGCAGCAGGGCACGGCGCAGCTTGGCGCGGCACGACGCAGCGCGGCACGGCACAGTATGAAGCCCATGTTGGACGCCGCTCACCCGACTCGCTGCCGTGCTGCTTCATGTCCTCAAACGACATCACCTCGGCGCAGATGAAGCCGCGCTCAAAGTCGGAGTGGATGGCGCCCGCAGCCTGCGGCGCCTTGGTGTGCTCCCGGATCTGCCAGCAGCGCACCTGCAGGGGGCGAATCAAAACAGAAAAGGACCTGAAGTGCTCAAGAAAAGGAATCCAAACATTGTTCATGACTTGAGTGTTTGACGCTCGCCGTAATGACAGGCTCCCGTGTCGGCCTCTGAAGGCAGAGCACAGACCCAGGGCGGCTTGAACAGCGCAAGCGATGCCCAACGCCTGGAAGCCCCAGCTGAGGGAGGCCCAACCAAGGGTTTGGGGAAAGGAGGGGTTGGAGACAGCGCAGCACATGCGGGCAAGACCACAGGCCAGCCCACCTCCTGCACGCCCGCAGTGAAGTAATAGATGAGCCGCACAGCCTTGAAGCCTGCGGTCACAATCTTTGCCAGCGCCGACTGCGTCTCGTTCTGCGGCGCAGGCGCAGCAGGGACGGGTGAAAATGCATCAGCACAAGCGCTCACAAGAGTCGGCAAGTGGTCAAAACTCAGAAGAGATGACAAGGGTCTATGGTGGAAACGATGCCAGGAATAGTGTCAGGAGGATGGAGAGCAGCGTCGTGAGTGTCTGGGAGTCCGCGCCGGCCCAGCAGTGCACGAGGCACGCAGCCGGGCGCGGGCTGGCGCGCTACCCAATCTGCTCTAGGCGGCGTTAAGTGTTGCGCGGCTGCCATGGCGGGGGGGCAGGCGAACGACTCTAGATGGCCGCCGGTGGGGCACAGCGGCGCGCTCCGGGTTGCAAAACTTCCCAGCACAGGCTTGGAACACACCAGCAGCTGTCCTCCCTGTGCACCCCTGAGTCCACAAAGAACCGCAGTCTATCGCCGGGGCGAGTCGCGAGGCGCAGCGACCACCCTCCAACGCAAACAGCGGCTGCGCACCCGCGCCCGCGCCTCCTCTGGGCCCGCCCACTCACCTCCTGCACTACTCATCCCATCCCCCCGCAGTACCACCCGCCCACCTCCTTGCAGTACACCTCCCGCTCGTCCTCGGGCAGGTCCAGCAGCTTGGCCTCCAGGGCGCCCGAGAAGGGGATGATGGGGTCGCCGCCGTGGTCCTGCATGTTTGGGTGGTTGAGAATGATTAAGAATGGGAGAGGGCGCTTTTGGCTAATCTGGGTGATGTCTGCCGTGGCAGAGGAGGGGATGGCGGTGTTGCAAAAGTGGTCCTGCGCCCCGGGAAGCATGAGTTGGGGTGGGGGTGGGTGGCACCGTTGGCGCGCCCGACCTCGACCCACGCAAAATTCCTGTGCAACGGCCCGCGCGCCCGGCCTTGACCCACTCGAAGTTTCTGTGCACCGTTTGTGCGCCTCGCCCCATGCGCGCAGCAGCGGCATGGAATTCATTTATAACGACCTGGAAACAAGTATGACCCAGCCTCACCTTGACCCACTCGAAGATCTTGGGCAGCCACTTGTTCTTCTTGCGCTGGTAGTCGCGCTCCGACAGGTTGACAAGGTACACCACCGGCTTGGCGGTGAGGAACTGGGGGGGGTGGGGTGGGGGTGGGGGTGGATGGGCGGCAGGAGGTTGGAGGTTGGTGTGCGTGTGCGTATGTGTGTTTGGCAGGGGTGGGGGGTTAGGGGGTGCGGGGGTGGGGGCATGAGTGAGAAACTGGGGCGGCTCCTGGGGCAGCGAGGGAGGCGTGGGGTGGGGGGGCGTGCATGCCGTCGGCCAGGCCTTGGTATAGGCAGGGAGAGGGAAGGTGACTCCTGTGGAGCCGCAAACGACTGCATGAAGAGCTGAATGGTGTGCGCCTGGCTCTGCTCTGCCCCGCTGGTTGAGTGCCTGTCCTGTGCCCTGCCCCCGGAAGGCCCCTCACGTTCACAGAGTTGAGCCACGCCACGTCTGCCGCCGTCCAGTCGCCAAACCGGATGTCCTTGCCCTCCTGCAGTGCCCAGGGCGGTGTGGGTACCGTGCTGAACTGCCTGCGAGGTTGGCTGACCAGCGGCCCCATGTCTGCCCTGCCCACCCGCAGTGCCCAGGGCAGGCAGGCAGCCGAGGAAATGTGCCCGGCGGGCAGAGCAGCTGCGCGCCAGACTGCACTGCGGAGGCTGCCCTCGCCCTCAGAACACCGAAACCCCGCCTGGACAGCAGGACCCCAGCCTGCCCCTTGGATGGGTGGCAGCCAGCCAGCTAGAGACAGCCGAGCGCGTCGGGCGTGGCCTCGCCCGCAGGCCCGGCTTGCCTGCAGCCACGCAAGCGTCTTCTCCGCGCTGGCCAGCTCATCCTTCTGCTCCTTGGTCATTGTCTGCAGAGCAGGAGAGCAGGACAGTGGGCGGGAGTGACACGAGGTCGTAGGCAGAGGGCGGGTGGCAGGCAAGGCACGGGCCTCAGCGGTCGTGCACGGTCGCAACACCCCGGCATGCAAAAAGGTCTCGATGCCGGCGTGCGGCACGCAGCAGCATGCGGCAACAGCGGCCGCCACAGGCCCAAACACCACATCTGCGGTGCAGGGCATTCGACCCGTGCAGCTGCGGCGCTGCGAAGCAGACCGATCGGTCGCTGTGAAGCAGTGTCGGTCAGGGGCCGCGGGCCCCACCTGCCGCATCTTCTTGAAGTTCTCGATGATCTTCTGGCACCACTCCACGTCCTTGGCGCGCAGCTCCGAGTGGATGATGTCCAGGTCTGCGGGGGGGGCGGGGTGCAGGTAAGGGCTGTCCGGGTCTGTCGCGCGAGGGGAGGCGGGGCAGGGGGCCGCTCAGCAGGGCTCTGGGGCAGGACGAAGAGAGGCAGGAAGAGGGGAGAGGCTGCGCGCTGCCCCATCCACCCCCAAAGGGGGCCACGCTGCGCCCTGTCGGGCAACAAGCAACCCTACAGCAAGCTGGAGGAGCCCGCCCCGCCCCGCCGCCAACCCCACCGCGGAGAAGCAGCACCCGCCCTGTAGGGCGTCCACCCCAGCCCTCAACGTGCACCGACACGGGCGGCAGGCACGCCCGGAGGGACTCTTGACCCATGCAGCACGCGCCAGCAGCACACCCCAGCAGTACACTCCAGCAGCACACGGTACTACGTCCCACCCACCCACCCTCCACCGGGTCCACCCGGTCCTCCACGTGCACCACGTCGGCGTCGTCAAAGGCGCGGCACACGTGGAAGATGCCGTCCACAGCGGCGATGTTGGACAGGAAGGCGTTGCCCAGGCCGGCGCCCTGCGGTGTGTGTGTGTGTGTGTGTGTGTGTGTGTGTGTGTGTGTGTGTGTGTGTGTGTGCGCGATGTGTGTGNGGGTGGGGGGTACCAGCTGGGCAGCAGGCTGCAAG
>KQ482076.1:16577-36496 GCA_001430745.1 Auxenochlorella pyrenoidosa | reverse complement strand
AAAGTCCGTAAACTAGCCTGCCCCCCCTCCCCCCACCCCCACCCCCACCCCCACCCCACCCACCACACACACACCACCCCTATCCTCCCGCCATCAGGTTTGACCACATTTATGGGATGTACCGTACCACAGCAGGCAGGGTGCGCCGCATGGACGTGATCCTGTGCCCGCCAGAGGAGTGGGCCTTTGGGCTTGTGGGTGAGCCCCGCCAGCTGGCCTGCAGTTGTATGCATTGCGCAACTGCAGGCGTGGGTTGGGATTAGGCACGAGTGCTCCCTTTCCAGCCCCACCCCATGGGGATGCGTTCGGAGAGGCCTGTCCCCCACACCCTGCTGCCAGCCCATCGGCACGTCAAGCGCAGTCTGTTGGCATGGGCTTGCAGGCCCTGCCAGCAACACAGGCCCGGTGCTGCAATGCCAGGGCGGTGCACTCGACGGCACGCTGCCCCGCCATGCGCTGTGCCCGCCATGCAGGCTGGACCGGCAGCAGGCAGTACCTGCGCTTCATGCGGCAGCACGCCAAGGACATGGGCATGTTCCTATCCAGCCACAGGTGGGAGCGGTGGGCAGCGCCGCTGCTGCACAGTGCACGGCACGCCGCTGGCCCTCCCTGCCTGCAGGCAGCTGCACAGCTGCTCATTGCCGGGTGCGCCGCTGGGACCAGCCCTCCCGAAGCTGTCCCCTCCCCTCATGCCATCGGGAACAGGCTGCTGCGCAAGGTGGGCGGCGATTCGCTGGTGGTCCCAGAGCAGGCGCCGCCGGTGGACACGGCCGGCCAGGAGCGCTGGCCGCTGGGCTGGCGTCCGGGGCGGCACGTGGAGACAGAGGCAGACCTGTTTGAGCTGCTGGGCATCCCCTTCCGGGAGCCGCACGAGAGGAATGCACCCTGACGGGAGGGGTGCGGCAGCAAGGGCGGTGCGCAGCAGCCAGGTGGCATGCTGCAGGTCCCTTTCTGCAATTGACTGAGCGGCACTCATGTATTTTGACAGAGATGTACAATCGCAAGGAAAGAATGCTGGTTGGAAGGAGAGGAGAAGCCAATACGGGGTGCCTGCGAGCGGGAGCAGGGATAGGGCAGACAAGAGCGAGCGCAACAGAGGGGGAGGAGGAGAGGAATGGTCAAGTGGCAGTGACGGAGAGAAAACCGGCGGCCCGTATCGGCACAGAACCCGGTCACACAACATGGTACGTGCAGTCGGGAGAAGTGGAGTGGCAGGGGAGCGTAATGGGCAGGCAGTGAGCGCAGCGGCGCCTCTCAGCTCAGGAAGGCGGGCAAGGAGACAAATGTACAGGCCGCGCGCCACCAATGCGGTGGCACAGCACGTGGCCAGGGCAGGCTGGCAGGCTAGGCGCCTTGCGGCGCGCAGCTGCGCAGCCCAAAAATTAGGGTGGGCCCTGCGCCGTGCAGGGCAGCACGGGCGGAGCCTGGCGGGGGGGGGGGGGCTAGCGCGCGGAGCCCGCGCGGCTGCGGCTGGGCGCCTCGTCCTGCGCCTTGAGCAGCAGGGCCTTGAGCGCGGGCTTGCGGTTGCGGCGCAGCGTGCGGTCTGGGTGGATGATGGTATAGCCCTTGAGCAGCTTGGGCACCCAGCGGTTCTTGTCGTCGCCCAGGCCCAGCTGGCTGCAGAGGGCACGGGGGTGGAGGGGCAGGAGGTGCAGTCAGGGGGCAGGTCACAGAGGGGATGGGGAGCACCATGCTCACAGGGATGTCGTCCTGCCCTCCACATGCAGAGAGAGAAAAGACATAGGAGACTGCACCGGGGCGAAGCACGCAGGGCAGGGCAGCGCTCAAGCGTGCCTCACCCGCAGTCGCCACGCCCCCAGACATACAGCCGTCCGTTCTGGCAGATGGCGGCGTTGTGCCAGTCGCCCACCGACACGCACACCACGTTCTTGCCCTTCACAGCGGAGTGCAGGAGGGAGGCAGCACAGAACTCAGGATTCGCACCAGAAACCAACCCTGCTGATCTAGAGCAGTGGCTGCCCAGCGCCGGCTTCAACCTGCGGCGCTCAACAAGCCCCTTGGCAGGCCCCCACCCTCCCTTGCTCCAGCAGGCTGCTCACCCGCAGGCCGGGGATGGGGTGGAACCGGTGGCGCTCCAGGCGGTCGCCCAGGCCCAGCTCGCCGTAGCTGTTGCCGCCGACAGAGCGCACCTGGCTCTCGCCCTGCACCTGGACCAGAGCCAGCGTGTGCTGCGCACCGCACTGCACCTGCATCGCCCGCACCAGCTGTCCTGCCTCGCTCTCAAGCGCCAGCGGCACCTCGGTGGGCACCAGCCGGTCAAGGGTGTCGCCGGTGCCCAGCTGCGCATCGCAGGTGGGTGGTGGGAAGGGAACGAGTGTGTGGGCAGGCAGAGGCCTGGGGTCGGGTACGCATGACCAGGCAAGGGCGTCCAAGAAACAGCCGGACCTGACCTCGGTCCCAGCGGGTGAATCCAACATTGCGCACACATCAGCCCGCATCGCACCTGCCCGTGCTTGTTGCAGCCAAACGCCAGCAGCGAGCCGGCCACGGTGACGGCCATGGAGTGGTCGCCGCCGGCCGCGATGGCGGTGACGCGCGCCGGCGGGCGCAGCCGCGCCGGCTCCAGGCTCGCGATGGCTTGTGGGAAGGGGATGGACAGCGGCTGCGGGTTGGGGCCCTGCATCATGGCCACCAGCTGCGCGTGGCCCAGCTGGCCGCGCGAGGCGTCGCCCCAGGTGAAGATCTTGCCGTCTGCCGCCAGCGCTACGCTGTGCGCGCGCCCCGCCGCCACCGACACGATGCGCTCGTGACGGATGGTCTCCACCAGCTGCAGCAGGCCCTCGTCGTGGAAGTGGCCGTGGCCCAGCTGCAGCCGAGGGGCGATTCGTGAAGTTGATTCGTGAGCTTTCGTGAGGGACTCATAAGGTCAGGCAGGCGCAGAACTGATGGCAGTACGGCAGAGCATTCGACCTGATCAGCTAGCAGACAACAGCAGTAAACCAACAAAAGACAACACCCCCAGCCCAAGCCTGTGCACACCTGCCCGTGCCGCCCGCGGCCGCAGGACCACAGCTGGCCCGTCTCCGAGATGGCTAGCGTGTGGTTGGCGCCGCACGCCACCGACACGATGCGCGTGCGCTGCAGCGATGTGATCATGCGCGGCACGCTGACCTCGATGGGCGTCCAGCCGCCGTGGCCCAGCTCGCCGCTGCTGGCCAGGCCCCACGTGTACAGCTCGCCTCTGCGGGACAGGACGGCGTAGGAGGAGGCAAGGGGTTGGCCAGCGAAGGGTACCTTTCTCTTCCTCAGCTCATGGGCACACAGCAAGGGCCCACAGGCAGGTGAGCACAGCCCTGAGCAGGGCGCCTCACCGTCGGGATATGCTGGCCGAGTGGCTGCTGCCTGCGGAGACGACCGCCAGGTGGATGTCGTCTGGCTGGCCCTGGTACAGGCTGACCTTGTGGATGTCGCGCTCCACCATGCCCACCTGCAGGAAGGCGCACGGGCAGGGTGTTTGGGTGAATTGCAGGCAGGCTCGACAGGCGCCTGGCGCGGCTCAGGAGGTTCGTGCTCGGAGGGCCAGGAGGCAAATGGCTTCACCATCCACTCCCACGGCAGGCAGGCACCCACCCGCTGCGGCGCCTCGCGGTTGTCATACGTCTCCAGCCCCAGCTGCCCATG
Source organism: Auxenochlorella pyrenoidosa (assembly GCA_001430745.1). Classification (NCBI taxonomy): domain Eukaryota; kingdom Viridiplantae; phylum Chlorophyta; class Trebouxiophyceae; order Chlorellales; family Chlorellaceae; genus Auxenochlorella; species Auxenochlorella pyrenoidosa. Next base: position 32,854 of record KQ482076.1, on the reverse strand, counting down.
GAAGCCGCGGCCGCAGCTGTACATGGCATACTCGGGGGCCGCCTCGTCGGGCCGGCACAGCAGGGCCACGGTGTGGTACGTGCCCAGCGCGATCGCGGTGCCCTGCGCCGCAGCGTTGGACTGCCCTGTCACAAAGTTGAGCAACGTCACATACGACTCGCCCTTGCTGCAGGATGGAGGCGCACACAGGGGAGGCCCGAGGGATGAGGTTATGTAGGGCAGAGGCAGCAGGAGCAGCAAAGTCTAAGCTCGTATCTGCACGCTGCTGCATGAAGAAATGTCCATCACAACAGCAACGTGTTCTCTGCTTCTCCTGCAGCCAACCAACTGCTGCGCCCTTGCTTGCCTGATGTCGGGCCGCAGGCCCTTGGCACGCGGGATGTCCTTGAGAAAGTGCTTGGCGATGCGGTCGGTCAGCCCGCTCTTGATGAAGAAGCTGCAGGTGGCCTCCAGCGCACCCAGCTCACGCGCCGTGCAGTAGCCCAGCACCTGCTGCAGCAGCTGCAGGGCAGGCGGGCAAGGAGGCGGAGGGGCAGGAGCGGGTGCCAGCCAGGGGTGAGCACGGAGGCTGCGGGCTGGGCGTGGCACTCGGCACCATTGCAGCGCAGCCTCAAGGGATCAGGGAATCCACAAGACGGGCAAGCACCGCCAACGCTGCCGCCGTGTCCAACAACATTGTGCAATCTGCGGACGCACCGCTGCAGTTGGCGGCGCCCGGCAGTAGCAGTTTGCTCTGCGGGCAGTCCCCAGCTGCGAACAGTGCCCTCACCTCCTCTGGCAGGACTCCTAGGTACCCTGTCAGTTGCGGGACCGAGGGAGGAGGGACTCCCCCGCGCTTGCGCACTGCCCGCAGGCTGGGGGCTGCCGTCCTGGCTTGCCGCTTGGCTTCTGGCATGAAGAAGTCGCTCAGAAGGGGGCTCTTGATGAGCGGGGTCCCGCCGGGAGCTCCAGAGGCGGGCCGCTTGCGTTGCGAGCGGGTGAAGGGCCGCCCGCTGCTGCTGGGAGCCTCCTCCATGGCTGTGGCTGCGGTATGAGGCACCGGATCAAGAGCCCAGCGTACTGGCCAGCGCCGGAACCGCGCAACCGACGGCAAACGCCAAACCGCTGGGCAAGGTCAGCGTCAGGGCGGTCTGGAGAGGCAGCAGGAGGTATAGAGACAATGTGGGACGAGCGGCGTCAAAGAAAGCGACAGCCAGGGTGCAAAGTCCCGCCTGGAGTGAAGGAGGTCTCGTGACGCGCCTGCTCTGCTCGACCATTTCTCGCTCCCTTGCCCCGTCTCTTGATGCCATATTGAGATCTTAATGTGATCAGTTGCTTGAGGAGACAGCCACCATGCTGTCGCTCATTCGGCCAGGTTCTCCCCCGAGCCGGCGGCCCGGCAGCCCGCGCAGCACCCCGACATCGCCCCTCAAAAAAGGGGAGGAGATGCGGCTGCAGAAAGGCGGGTGGTAGTTCTCTTTAGAGGAAGGGCGGGCCCAAACCCTGGCTCTTGCGGAAGGCTGTGCGGCCGCTGTTGCACGCTGGAAAGACCATTGGACCGCTCACGGAGTCAGGGATGGCGGCGGCTGCGCTCAAAGCAAGCAAGGCGGCCAGCCGGGTCGCCTGGCCGTGGCGCCGGCGCCTAGAGGGCTCGGAGCACCAGGGCAAGCGCCCCACAAGCGCCCCTGCCTGCCCCACCTGCAGACATCTCCGAGCTGGACCTGCCCTCCACCGTGCGCCTGGCCTTCCCCCAGGGCACCGACCACCTGTCACACTTTGAGGTGTCGCTCACGCCGGGTGCGGATGCACGCCCGCTGCCACTTCCTGCCCATGCCACCACAGCTTCTCGGCCACGCATGCCACCCCCCAGGCCCCCCGTGCCCTGCAGACGAGGGCTGCTACGCTGGAGGGACCTTTCTCTTTGACTTCCGGGTGCCCGAGTCGTACCCTGCAGACCCGCCCAAAGTGCGGGCGCTCACACAGGTGCGCTTTGCTGTGTTCATGGCTGCCCGGAAGCCAACGAGCATACTCAGCCAGCGCCGAGCTGCTGCAAAGGGCAGCTGACCTGCGGCTGGTCCTGGGCGCGGTGCGGGCAGGGTCTGAGGCCTACGCTCAGCAGGGCGGCAGCTAGGCCGGGCATCTACGGTAGTGCGGGCGCACCAATCAATGAACACTTGCCCGCTGCCCAGACTAGCCATTCTCACCCTGCCCAGCAATGCAGCCCTTGTCACCCCTGCCCTGTTGTCCCCAAGCATGATCTGCCCCCTCGCTGCCGGCTGGGGCCCTTGTTGCCCCCCCAGGTCTTCCACCCAGCAATAGACACAGAGGGCCACGTGGACATGAGCTTGCTGGGGGGCGACTGGAGACCAGACATGTGCGCCCCCGCCTGTCAGAGGCATTTTGCGCCGCAACCGCGCTTGCCTCGAATGCCGGGTGGGCATCTCACGCCATCTGCCAGCCAGCAGTGCCCTGCGCGGCCTGCGGGCAGCAGCGCAGCAGCCTGAGCGGCGGCAGGCGCCTGCGCGCGACTCTTGACCTGCTGGGGCTTTACCTGCGCGGCTGTGCCTTCTGTGCCTCCTGACTGCAGGAGCATCAAGACAGTCATCTACGGCCTGCACCGCCTCTTCCTGCTGCCAGACACAGGTGCTGATGGATATGGAGGGTACCCTGTTGTTCGCATGCATGTGTTCTGGGCCCTATGGGCTTAGAACTGGTACATGGAGACTGCGATGTCACCTCTGCTTTGCTGCCCACCTTCAAGGGCCGCCCTGCCGCCGGCTGCACCCCTGGTGTGCTTATCCATCGTTACGGCGAGGGCTACAGGGGGATCCAATCCCTTTTGCTCCCCTCCCTTTCGTCGTGTGCAGACGACGCGCTGAACCGGGCCGCCGGCTGCCTGCTCCACTCGGACCGCCCCGGTTTCGAGCGCGCTGTGTCGGCGTCGGTGCACGAGGGGGCCACCATTGAGGGTAAGGGCTTGTGTCTGCTGCGCTGCCGCACGAGCAGGGGGAGCTGTGCTGCCGCTGCTGCTGGCCTGTGGGTGGTTGCGGGGCGCTCAGCGCAGCCCCTGCTGCGCTGCAACCCCTGGCCATGAGGGCAGCATAGGTTGGCTGCCTGCTGCCCGCCTCGCGTGCTGCATGCTCCAAGCTCCAAGCGCTGCAAGGTGATGCGTGTTGATCCCTGAGCCCGCCGTCCCGGCATGTGCAGGCAAGTTCTACCCTGCTGCCACCGGCGAGCGCAACGTGGCTAGCAGAAACGAGGACTAGCAAATGCGCAGCTCTTGCCTGGCGCTGCAGCCTCAGTCTTTAAAGAACCCTGCGCTTGCTGACCGGCGAGAACACATCACAGCGAGAACCGCAGGAGTTTGTCGCAGTTGGGGATTCGGCAGTCCATGCCCAGCTGCTGCCTGCTACAGAATGCAGCTAGTGAATCCCTCCAGCCAGCTGCATATACTCACCCGTTAGAACGAATGACCCCCCGTTACCCAATCTTGCTTGCATGAACCCATACACCAACACCGCTTTGCCATTCTTGCAATCGCAGACATGCTGCCCTGTTTTCCGCCCAACTCCCTTTGTTCCACCAGGGATGCTCTGGCTTGCTGCACCCATCCAGCTGCAGTTCTTTGGTTTTTGCCCCCGTCATCACGGTGCTTGCCTGCCACCCACGTGCAAACCTGCTGCGCCCTGGCTCTTATGCATGCAGCTGATTGCCTGTGTCTGAGCATTCCATACATGCATGTGACTTGCTACAACTTGTGTGATTTTTGTGATACCAGAGGCTGTGGATCGACAACAGCAGGCCCTGGGCACCACTGGGGCATGCTGGGTACAGCGCAGGCTGCGGGCCGTCAGGCTGGAGCAGCATCCCCCTGAACCCCAGAGCGGCGGGTCAGCTGTGCGGGCCGCCGCTGCTGCCGTGGGCAACTGCGGGCGCCACAATGGTGCAGCACAGGCTGGGGTGCACCTCCATGAAGAGGGGGGTGTAGGGCACCTCTTCTCCATCCACCACAAGCCAGGTGCCTGCGCACGGCGGGGCAGAGATGCCGGCCGGGGCAGGCATCAGTGGAGGTCCCACCAGGCGTCACCGCAGCGTGTTGAGTCTCTGTTGAGGCTGACTGAACAGGGAAGGGCCGGCAGGTGCGACCACGGCAGTATCCTCAACTTTCCGACGCCCGCTCCGCGCTGTCATCTTGTCACTGCCCCTGCAACTCAGCTGCCCCAGCGGGTGCCTCGGCAAGGGCAGGCACAAGAAGGCACCCAGCTCTGCATCCCCCACCCCCCAACCCACCCCACATACACACACGCACACACACACACACACACACACCAGCACCACCACTACCTGTGCTGCGCGGCTCCAGCGCCAGGGCAGTCACGCATCGCTGCTTGACCAGCGGCATGTGTTCGCCCTTCTCGCTGGCCGTGAGCACCGCAAAGCCTTGCCGCCGGCTGGCCGGCGGCGTCCAGATGAGGTTGAAGTGGCCTGCAGGAAGGTTGAAGGGGAGCGCCTGGCGGGGAGCGCTGGGCAGAGCACCTGCTGACTAAGAGGCCGCCGTGGCGGGCTGCGAGGCACGCGCAGGAAGCTGCAGCTGCGGCAGGCTCTGGCGTGGCAGCGAGGCCGCGCCACGCATGCCGAGCGGTGGGGGCTGCATGCGCCCAGCCACAGCCATGCCTTGCGCCCCACCCACCGCTGTCTAGCTTGCCCCAGCCATGCCATGCATCCCACCCACCGCTGTCTAGCTTGGCGTCCGGCGCGAAATGGAAGTTCATGTCCAAGCGTGGGAGGTTGGAGGCCGCAAAGAGTGAGACCTCCGGGTCAGGCAGCCACTCCCAGCCAGCCGGCAGCTGCTGGCCTGCACATCCAAGCCGAGCGATGCAAGAAGGACTCAAAAAGCGTGTGGAGACGCTGCATTAACATGCACAGAACAGGCGATACAGCCAGCGGCCAGGGCGCGGCACACAGCCCATGCCCACAGCTCACCTGCAAGCTGTTGGAAGGCAGCAAGGTTTTGCACCGGCGGGCCATTGAAGGCGGCGGCCGCCGCCAGCGCATCCCCCTGCTTCTGCCCTGCTTCGCCGCCGCCCGCTGCCGCCCCTGCTGCTGCTGCCGCCGCTGCGCCCGCTGAGCAGTCGAGGATGGCCACCCGGGCAGAATGCTTCTTCTTCAGCAGGATCTGCTGCAGGGCTCCCACCACGAATCGGGTGCCGCCCATCCACCTGCAGCCCAGCACACACAGCGGGCATGCCGCATAAGGGGCAGAACAGGTCCCATGTTCTGCCCCAGGGGCGCACCTGCCAGGCACCGGCCACAGGGCAGCAACCAGGCAGGCCGGCGAGGGCCTCGAGCGGCAAGCATGGCGCATGGCACGGCAAGGCTGCCCGCTGGCAGTGGATGTGACAGAAGCAGCGATGCCGGTGACCCAACCAAGCTCACCGTAGGTGTTCTGTGCCGATGTCCAGGCTGCAGGGGAGGAGAACCATTGTGCCGACACCGTTGCAAACGCCAGTGATGGTCCTTACGATTGCGGCTGGGTGGGACGACGCTGTGCACATGCACACAGGCCGCTCAGACCAGCCCATGCGGCACAGGCAGGTCCCTTGCTCACTTTGTGATCATGCCATAGTTGACAGATAGGAAGGAGAAGCAGCGCCGCGGCGGCGACTGCTGCAGCACTGCAGGCGCGGGAAGGGGGCGAGCAGGCCCAGCGGAGGTGATGACCAGCCTGATGTGGTGCCCCAGAGCAGGCAACGACAAAGACATTGTGTATGCTCGGCACACGCTGGCCCCTGAGGCCACTGCTGCGAGGAGGGCTCCCGCTGATTGCTCGTTTGCCCCCGCCTGCTGGCCTGGGGGGCAGGCTGGGCGCGCACCCAGCCGGCTTCCCCCCAGTGCGCGCGCGCGCACACACATACGCACACACACACACGCACACATATATATCACCCCGCACCTGAGGCAATGTCGAATGCCCTCTGCTGCCCCTTGATCACTGCATGCACCGCCGTGTCCACGCTCCACAGGCCCACAGAGGCAGCCAACGCGTTGCCGCTGCCGCAGGGGATTTGGGCAAAGGGGGTGCGCCGCATGGCGTCCCAGTCCGGCCGGCCCAGCAGGCCCTGCACGCGCCAGGTCCGGGTGGGGGATGGGCAGTTGGCAGCAGGGAGGGGCAGAGCAGACCCGTCGCGCCCCCTGCTCCCCGGCCGGCTCAGCAGACGCTGCGAGCAGAGGCATGCCACGGCTCGGCGGCATTGCCTGCAGCACTTCGTGGGTGGTGCCGTCGCCACCGATTGCTATGATGGCATCAAAGCTGTCTGGCGCCACCCGCTGCACCAGCTCTGCGCAACAGCAGAGGCGTAGAACGGCACGGGTGGTTGGGTGCAGGTGCGCAGCGCGTGAGATGGCGGGCACGCAGCAGCTGTGGCAGGGTGCCCAGCATGCATCTCTGTACAGAGCCCTTCAACCACGGCACATGCCTCCACAGCGCAATTCGGCTGCCCGGCTTGACCGCTGCTCAGCTCTTGTCCTGCGGTACCCACGGCGCACCCAGCCATCCCCAGGGCATGGCGGTGGTGATACCTGTGGCATGGTGCCTAGCCTCCGTGAGGTGCATCTCCAGCTGGCAGCCCGCCGCCTCAAACACCGGCCGCACCTGCTTCTCGTAAATAGATGGCGCCCTGCACATAATGTGAGCCAGCAGGCAGAGGGTGACAAAAATCAGTGGAACGGGGGTGGGCAGCAGGTGGCAGCGGGTCTGCTTTGTATCGTGCGATGCGGCCTGGGCAACAGGCAGACAAAAGGCGCAGGGCATGCGCGAGCCACCAGGCTGGCAGCATTTCATCGGATAAAGGATCTGTCACGGCAATGCTATCCAACACGCGTGCTGACGTTGACTCACTTTCCAGGGCCGCTGGCCGGGTTCACAATCACCAGCAGGCGCGATGGCCGGTCTGTGCCGCGCCAGCAGCACGTCGCGCGCAGCATGCGCGCCGCATGCTCCGCTGCCTCTTGAGAGTCCAGCTGCAGGCCAATGCATGAGCGGCTGGTTGCAGGAGTGCGCACGAGAGTGCTCTCACGTCTGAACCCAGAAACTCCGGCTCTCTGCCCTTCTTGCCTGCAGGCTGGCAGTGCGATGGACGTGCCGGCTGGGGCGCTCGCCGCTGGCGCCGGTCAGCGGGGCGTGCCAGATGGTCAATGAGGCGCCAGACGCGGTGGCACCCACAATATCACCCTCTGGTATCTGCGCAGTCCAAGGCAGATGGGCGCAAGCAGGTTCAGGCTGCGAGGCAGGGCTGGAGCGAAACCACCGCCCCACTGCTGCACACAAACCATGCAGGGCTGGGGCGTTTGACTTGGGTGCTCACCTGGGAAGGCATGCCTGTGTCAAAGCGGCAGAGGGACGCCACAATGTCTGGGCACGATGCGGGAGACTTCTCCTCTACCTGCAGTGCGAGGAGGGAGAAGGACGGTGAAAGCCACACGGGGCGGCAGTGGCGGCAGCAGCGGGGAGTGGAGGCGGCAAAGGGCCTGCCTGGACGGCGTGATCGGTCTTGCTATCTGCCACCTCTACGAAGGCTAACCTGCTGTATCGTGACGCCTTGCGGGCCCAGCCGCAGCTTGAACAGAACCCCCTTGTGCCTGCCGGTGGCCTGCAGCGCCCCCACTGCTTCAGGGTCCTCGCTTGCATTCAGCAGCGACTCCCGATTAGCGGCCGCATCCATTGGTCGCTGCACTGCTCGGGCCCGCTGGTGCCTCGAGCGGGAGGAGCGAGGCAAAGGCTGAAAGTGATCACTGTCACGAATCTAAATCGAGGGTATGCTGGGTAACAGCTGCGCATCAAACAAGCGTGACCTCCCAGGTACTGAGATATTGCACAACCCTCTACCGCTGGCTCTGGGTGGCATACTCCAGGGCCTGTTTCAAGGATCCTTGCCAGATCCTTTTCATGCGTTGCCACTGCTGCTGTATTCAGCAAGCATGACCCCAGTATCTGCCGAGCACTTCATGTGGGTCCCTCGCCCTGCCGCCCCCGCCACTGTGCTCAGGATGGTGAGTCTGTCTGTGTCACATCAAACGAGAGGGAGTAGAGTATGGTACAAGGTCAGCCGTACTGGCAGGAATCAGTCGCGAGCCTGAGAAGGAACAGGAGAAGACAAGAGGCAAAGAATGCGCTCGGCCGGGTACGCAGGGGGGGGGCGGGCTGCATGCCGCAAATGTGCGGTGAGAATCAAGCGGTTCGAAAAGCGGGCGCGGGTGGGCGGGCGCGGCACCCTTGCCCTCGACCTCTAGGCGGGGCAGTGAGTTGAGTTTGTGTGTATCTATGACGATGTCAAGACGGGTAACTGAGAGGCCGGCCGCCAATGGGCAGCCAGGCCGGGAAGAAGTTGATTCGGTCAAGGGAGAGCAGTGCTTGCCTGTTCACAGTTCCCGACAGCTGGGCCGTGCTGCAGGCCCGCGGTCGTGCAGGCAGTCCGCCTGCCCGTCAGCTGTCCTCTGCAGACGCGGCCCCGCTGCCCTGCCTGAGCACGTGGGAGTAGCGCTGGCGCCGTTTTGCCTGGCCCGTGCCAGGCGCCGCCAGCTGGGCGGCTCGCTGCTCCTGCAGCGGGCGGATGACGTCCCAGCGCCCCTGCCGGGCCGCCCACCGCATCATGGCCTGGTCCACATAGTGCAGCATGCGCCGCTTGCCGCTGTCCCCAAACCGCAGGTTGCAGTTGACCAGGGCGCCCGACTGGGGGTAGCGCGAGTCGTGGCGCCGCGTGCCGTTGGCCACCAGCTCGCACTCGGGCCGGTCGCTGGTGCCCTCATAGTCGTCGAGCGACACAGGGAAGTATTGCAGATCCAGATACTCCAGGTTGCTGCAGGCAGGAGGGAGGGAGGGAACACGGGAAGCGCACGTTGCATGTGAGGTGATGCTGGGGGAGAACGCATGAGTGAAACATGCCCCCCGCAGCCGCCAAGCTGGACAGAGCAGCGCGCCCCCTGCCTCCTCCCCAGCAGCCCAGCCTGCACCCTACACGCAGCGTCCGCTTGCCCCTATGAGGCACGGGACGCTCGCCACCATGCGGCCATGCCATGCCAGAGGCGCTCACTCGTAGAACTGCCTGCTTTGCGTGCTAAGCAATGGTGCGCAACGTGAGCCAAGACAAAAAAACTCACTCGTAGAACTGCTGCTCCATCATGACGGAGCGGTTCAAGTGGGTGTGCCAAAAGTTCATCACGATCGCTGCGCACGCAGGGACGGGCGGCAGGCGGAGGGGTCATCAGCGGGCCGTCAGGCGCGCGTCAGGGAGGCGGCGGCAGTCATGCCCGCTGCGCCCCAGGCAAGAAAATGCCCGCAGACGAACGGGCGCAGCGTGCAGGGCGGGGCGCCGGGCTGCCCATGCAGTACTGCTGCCCGTGCAGTACTGCCGTGGCAGCGCACCAGTAGAGCCGGGCCGCATGAAGGCCAGGACGGTGGCCAAGCCGCCGCAGGGGGAGATGAGGATATTGGTGTCCGACATGAGCTCGACCTGCCGGGGGCTCACAGGGGGTGGGGGACGGGCACTTGTGGGTTTGGAGAACAGCCAGCCACGGCAGGGCGCGCGACGGAGAGGTGCCTGGGCCAGACTGCGGGGTGGAGCACACAAGAGGCCAGGACAAGGGGGGGGGGGGGGGGGCAGGACGCTCGCCGGCAATTGCGCCGCGCCCGCGTGCGCGCGCGGGCGCCCGCCGTGGCGCGCCCGGCCCCACCTGCTCCGCCATGGTGAGATCGGGGTGCTTGCCAAAGTCCACCAGCTGCACCCGGGCCGCCGGGTAGCGCTCGCGCAGCAGCCCCAGAATCTCCTGGGAGTTTTCGATGATGCGCCGCCCCTGCAGGGGAAGGGATCCAGGACCTTGCTGCTGGTCATCGCACGACCCTGGCCAGACCCGGCCTCATGCGTGCGCACAGGGCGCGCAGCACCAGGGCGCGCAGGACCTTGCTGCTGGCTGCCCAGGCGGGGCAGGCCCGCTTGCCACCCCGCCGCAGCGTGCCGCGGCTGCCAAAGCGCATGAGCACCGCATGCACGTGTGGGCGATACAACCGCTGTGGCATACAGTGCCCCGCTGCACGCGAGCGCGCGCCCCAGCGCACTCACATCCTTATCCAGCATGGTGATGACAGGACGCTCCTCCTGGCCCACAGGCACCTCATCCAGCCCCAGGCGCTCCGCCACAGCGGCGCGGTAGGGCAGGGCGTCGCTGGCGCGGCCGCGCCGCGTCAGGTTGCCCACGCCCGCGAGCACGGTCTGCGGGAGGGCCGGCGGCGCATGATTGGCTGGCTGGGCTGGGCTGGGCGGGAGCGCGCGCAGTGTGCGCGGCGCGGCCGCGTGTCTACATCGGCTGCCGGGAGCAGACAGCCATGCGAGTGCGTGCCCACGCAGCGCCTCGTTGGGCCCACCGGGCCTCCCAAGCATCCCAGGAAAAGAAAACCACAGCATCATGGCCGAGTGCAAGAGACGAGAGATCCAGTACGGGGTGCGCCTCACCCTGAAGCACACCAGGCCGTCCTCGCCGTCCCCCAAGACCTGCCGCGCATACTGCCGCAGCCAGAGGGCGTCCGAGTCCCAGCTGAGGCGGAAGACCGAGCGGGCGGGGTCGCGTGTGTTGACCATGCGCTCCATGTAGTAGGCTGCAGGCGCCAGGAGGTGACAATAAAAACGCAGTTTGGGGCGGCCTGCCACGCGCCGTGCCAACCCGGGCAGCAGCCCGGCGGGGCGCCCCGCCAGGTGGCACAGATCATGCTGGAACGTGATGCTGGACTGAGGTGCTGCTGCACCCTGCATGCTCAAGGCAAGGCAAGCCTGGGCCCGCCTCGACAGGGCACGCCGGCGTGCGCTCACCCACTTCCTCCCAGCGGTCGTTCAGGGTCTGGTTGAGCACCAGGACCTGGGCATCTGGCCGGTAGATGCCAAACAGGTGCTGCGCCTCAAACAGCGGCACCGCCAGGTCAAACATGGCGTGGCTGCGTGGGTGTGTGGGTGGGTTGAAGGGTGGGGGGCATGAAGGGGAGGGCGGGCAGGCTGGTTGCGGGGCACGCTGGGCGGCGCGCGCTGCCCCGGCGGTGGCGGGGGCAGCAGTGGAGCAGCAGCAGATGGAATCGGGGGCACGCATGTGCAGCAGGCAGGGGAGCGCAGCCCCTGCGGGCAGGGCACACAGGCGGGCCGGGGGCCCTTGCCCACAGGCCCTTGCGCACAGCTGTCCAGCACCCACCCAAAGTTGACCAGGGACTCACCCAAAGTTGACCAGGAAGCGCTGCGGGAAGGATTGCAGCAGCGCCTGCGGCGAGGGCGCCCACCGCACGCGCTCGCCCATCTGCATGGCGTGCCCCAAGAGGAAGGAGCAGGGCCATCAGTGTGGGGCTGCAGGTGGTGCCGTTGGGGCCGCGCTCCCCTAAAAATCAATCCGAATCTGCTGCCAAGTGGGTGCGCCGTTGCGATCCGTGGTTTATGCATATGCGCTGCTGACGGAATGCAGGGCTCAGCTCCCGTATGCCAGCACTTAAGGACGACAAGCACAGCGCAGCCAGCGCAGAACCACCAGGGCCGAGCAGACGAACAAGCACAGCCGGCGGGCAGCCAGCAGAGCGCAGCATGACTGGCCACCTGAGGGAAGGGTTGGCGCTTGACAATGGGCCGCCAGCCGGCAGTCTTGTTCTTGTCCTGCATCCACATCACTGCGGCGGGGACACACAGCAGGTGTACGAGCTGAGGACACAAAGTGAAAGCATCCAGAGCAGTCATCATAAGCAACATGCTGTGCCAGAGCAACGAGCATAATTGCGCGGCGCGCCGCGCTGCCCAGCCCCGCCCTGGCTGCCGCAGCAGCATCGCACCAGCGCTGACGAGGTGCTCCGAGAACTGGCTGTGCGGCTGCGCCGCCAGCTGATCGTACGCCACAGGCATGTCTGCACGGCAATGGTGGGTAGCTGCAGGGGTGAGCGCACAGCGCAGGCACGGGCGGCTGGCGCAGCTCGGACGCTCCGCGCAGGACCAAAGAAGCGCGGCATCAGCCCTGCAAGGCCAACCCAGGTTGTTGGGATGGCGCCTGCGTGCCGCTGCCAGGGCTGCCCACCTGGATACAGGTCTGTGTTCACATAATACTCAAACTCCAGGGTGGAGGCATTCAGGCAGAGGTTGTCAAACTTGCATGTGGCCCTGCAAGGCGGCAGGCAGTCAGCAATAGTCGGCACAGGGCTGGCGCCGCCATGGCGGGTGTGCACCCACCCGCCCGTCCCTTCTGTGCACCAAGCAAGTACAGCACTTCCGCGTGAGCAAGCGCCGGCAGGTGCGGCGTGGGCAGGCCATCTTGCAAGCCCGCAGGTGCCGCCCCGCCCCACCCATCCCAAGTGCACTCACGCCTGCCAGCGGTCGTCGGGCTTTGGTCCGATGCAGGTGTGTGTGGAGTAGCGAGGCTCCACCTGCCAAAAAGACTCCTCCTCCTCAATGCCCCAGGTGCTGCGCAGGCCCGGCCGCGGAGGTCGGTCCAGCTGTTGCCGCCGGTTCGACGTGCGCGCCGCCTGATGGCGGCTGCCGCCGAGGCGGCGACTTGTCTGGCCCTGCCACTCATCCTCCTCTTGATGATCCACTTGTCTGATCTCTGTCTGATCCTGCAGCAGCCTAGCTACGCGGCGCTCAGAGCCAGAGGCGGGAAGCGCTGCCCGGGCGCCGCCAGCCGCGCTGGCCCACTGCGCCGCCGCCGCTACCGACTCCCGCGCCTGGGTGGCCCCCGCAACTCCGATCGTTGCTGCACAGTCAATAGGGATTGACAAACCGTTCCGGGGTCCTCAGGATACTGGACTTTGTCAGTGCGCAATGTGCAGAAGTAGATTGCGGCCGCAGCGGACGTCCTGACACCGCTTGCCTGCTCTGTCTGCCAGCATGTGGATGGGCAGCCACAGTGCGACTGCCGCCAGCGCCACCAGGGTGAACACGGCGCGCCTTCCGGCGTGCAGCCCTGCAAGGACGGGCGGTCGGTGCAGCGGCCTGTTGATAACCTACAGACAAGCGCCACTGCAAACCGAAGCGCAGGCGCAAGTGCCGTCCACCGCGGACTCACCTCTGCCGCCCAAGGATTGTGGCATCGCTTCGGCACTCCCGCCGAGCCCCCCGCCAAAAGGCCCACAGAAGGCAGCAGCAGTAGTAGTAGTGACTGGAGGCGCCCCGGCCACCTCTCGCTATCACCGCGTTTTGCTGTGCTGGCAACGCTGTGCCGCTGTGACAGCTGTGCTGGCGCCAGGCCAATTGCAAAAGGCAGCCAAAATTGCCACGCCAGTGTTCATGCCTTCATCCTTCAATGCCCACGATATGCAGCCAGTTTAGCATATACACACTACATCCATTTGCCATCGGAGCTCGCTACTGAGACGATGAATTGGACAGGTCTGAGCTGCCTGACTGAAGTCAGCTCTGCACGCAGTTCCGCTTGCAGGGGCAGTCCACCTGTGAAGAGGGCCCCTGTTCACCTACAGGTACCATGCACTCGATACAGCTACAGTTGTTTGTATGAAGCTGTGCACAGGTCTTGTACACTCAAAAGGGGCATCTTGCATTCCCTGAGCTGCCACCCCTGCTGCCCCGCCCTGCTGCAGCGCACTCTCCCTGCCCCCTTGCTGCCACCGCCAGCTGCGCACCATGGCAGACATGTCAGCAGCAGCCCTCCTGGCTGCACATCGTGAGATCGCTAGACATTCACTCTGTCAGGCTGGGCGCTGCACCATGCGCACTGCCGTGCCAGCAGGCGGAGCTGCCCACGCAGCAATCTCAGGGCTGGCACCGCCTGCAGCAGGCGCCTGCGTCACCGGCAGCGCCGCCCTGTGGGCTGCCGCCTGCACCGCCGCTGCTGGTGCAGCAGCAGCAGCCGGACCCACCACAGCCGGCCCCGCGGGCGCAGCAGCGGTGCGGGCTGTCTGGCTCGTCATCACCGTGCTGGGTGCAGAGGTGCGAGTGTGGGCCACCGCAGCAGGGGTGGGGGGCACCAGGACCGGACCCGCGCCGCCTGGCTGCTCTGCGATGATGCGGCGATCGGGGTCATAGCCTGCAGTGAGCAGAGGGCCGAAGAGCAAACCCTGGGGAGCAGATCAGGCAAAGGTGTTAAGCAGACACACTGGCTGGGCCAGCCAGCCCTTGCTCTGTGTGCATCCGGAGGCTCATGGCCAGGCAGCTGGCGGGGGTGGGGGTGGGGGGGCCGCGGGGGGGCCAAAGCGGGCTCCGCCGCCACTGCTGCAGCGCCCCACCTGCAGTGAAGCGCTCCAGGCTCCTGGTGGTGAGGGAAATCTTGGGAGTGGTGCCCCCCTGCGCAGGCAGCGTGCATTATGGTTTGGTTGGTGCATAAGCACGGCGCTTCATCACCCGCCGGCCTGCTGTGCACACCTGGGAGGGCTGGCACGCCGCGGCCCCCACGGGCCTGTGCGCCCGAGCGCAGGGCCACGCCCTGAGACCCTCTGCAGCTGATGTCAACAGCAGGAACGGCTCACCGCCACCAGCTCTCCAAGCTTCTCATACAGCGGCGCCATCTCGGGAGGGGCCGGCACCATGCCCCTGCAGGCAGTCAGGACACGGCCAATCAATACAGAGCTCGGCCAGTGAGGTGCAAACTCTGCTCTCGCCAGCTCTGGGCCTGCGCGCTGCAGCAGCGGGCAGCAAGCATGGAGGCATGCCAGCAGAAGCGGGAACGCCCCGTGGGCTGCCTGCATTGCAGCGCGCAGCGGCGGGAGCGCGCAACACGGCTTCAACCTCTGCTGCCACCACCGTTGCCTCGGGCAGGTTGCCTTCAGCAGCAGCACTGCAGACTGCCTACTCCTAGCATTGCTGCGCCCGCCGGAGGATCCTTCAACATCCTGCTCCCAGCCCTGGCAAGCAAAACCCTGGTTTATCACCATTAGCCCTGTGCGGCAAGCCTCCATGCGAGGCGCCCATGCCGGCTTCTTGTTCTTTTGGCTCACTTGATGGCCTCTGCCATGCCCACCCCCTCGCCGTAGGCCTGCTGCATCTTGTTGTGGTTGACGCTCATGGAGCCGCCTGCAGGCAGGGCGTGTGCGAATCGGGGCCGCGGGCGCTTCAGGTCTCAGGTGGCAGGTGGCAGGAGGGCGAACGACCCAAGAGATGCCTGTGCGGACTAATGCTCAGCCGGCGGGGCAGGGACTCTGCCGGCAACCATGCTCAGGGCAGCATTGATTGAGGGCAGTTCGCTGGGTGCGCCGCAACAGCTGCCCCAGCTTGCACGCCTGCTCCCTGCCACATGGCAGCGCACAGCGAGCACCTGCTCACCAGACAGGGAAAAGTCCAGCATTACTCCGGAAGAGTGGCTGCAGGCAAGCGGACACTCCCTTTTCTTGAGTCAGAGGCGGGGCGTCAGGGCGGTAATTGCGGCTCTGGCTCGCGCGGCTGCCAGTGCAGCGCTGGCCGCTCGAGGGTGGAAGCACAGGGCGGGAGGGCGCCGAGCAGCCGCAAGGGGAGGAAGGGGCGCGCCCCTGAGAGGGCTCGCGTGGGTGCGGCCATGACCGTGGTACCGCCCTTGGGCACTGCCCTGGCAGGCTTACCGCTCCCAGCTCAGGCGGGGCTGAGCAGCCACACCCACTGCCAATAGACAGGTTGGTGACGGCATGCTGCAAGCGGGGCTCACCTGACCCCCACCAGGTCGAGCGCCTTGTTGGAGGCAGCAATGATGTCGCTCTTGTCCTCCACCTGCTCGGCAATCAATGAATGACTCAATCAATCAGCAGGGCATGCCCAGGGGACACCGGAAGGCTGGGGCGAGTGGGAGCCCCCACCAGGGGGTGCAGTGGGGACATGGGGGCCGGGATGCTGGGGCACCAAGGCGTGACAACGGGGTACGAATGCACGCATAGAGTAGCCGCAGGGGTGGCCCCAGGTAAGAGTGCTGCGAGTCGTGCAGCAGGCCAGGCGAGCGCTGCTGCCAGGGGCCAGGGGCAGCGCCGCACCTCGGCCCGCAGCACCACCATGCTTTGGTCCACGCCCAGCACGGTGTGGCTGCACAGCAGGCGCAGCGTAGAGGACAGCGAAGGTGTGTGCGCCATGAACGCAGCGCCCCAGCAGCCTCAGCCCCTTCTTTTCGCAGGCAAGCCTTCATCACGCCGACAGCTGGTTGGGGGCGCTTCTCAGAGGCCGCCACAGCCAGCTGCATTCATGGCGCAGATGCACGCTGCAGACAGGCGCCAGAGGCCTGACTTGGGGCCCGGCCTGCGGGTGCCCCCGGCTTGCCTGCCCAGCAGCAGCTGGTCCAGCACCTTGTTGGTCATGGCCAGCATGAAGGAGTCAACC
>KQ482074.1:263883-305582 GCA_001430745.1 Auxenochlorella pyrenoidosa | reverse complement strand
GGTGTGTGTGTGTGGGGGGGGGGGCTGGCACAGGGAAGCAAGAAGGGCGGGGCACCCAGCCACGGCCCAGGCTGCGCGGTGCAAGAATGCTGACACTTGGCGCGCCGGCAGGGCCCTGCAGGCAGCAAGGAGGAGCCTGGCTCAGCCCACCTGTCGGCCTTGTGCTTGAAGCCCCGCACATCCATGACCACCAGCTTGCGCGCACCGGCGCATGAGGCCAGCATCTCGCTGCGCCAGGGCGGCAGGCCCGCGCACACCAGTCAGGCCAGCCGGCGCAGGGGCAGGCAGCTGGGCAAGCAGCTTGGCCGGCTCATCTCTGGGCGCATCCAGCGCTGGGCGCAGGACGGTGCACAGCCCTGCGAGCCGGCTTACAGGTTGCCCAGGTGGGGCCCCCATGAGCGTGGTCTGAAATGCAGGCCTGCAAGAGCGTCCTTGCGGGCGCACCTGAGGTAGCCCTTGCCGGCGCCGTACTCGACATACGTCACCTGCCCAACGTCCTGCAGCAGCCCACGGGCCTGCGGCAGCAGTAGGGCGCGGAGAGGGGCACAGGGGTTGACGACCGGCATGCGGCGCGCCGCGCGGGGCGGGCGCGCGGGGCGGGCAGAGCGGCGCGCGGTCTGGCCGCTGCTAATCATCCCCAGCCCCTTCCAGCCCCAGGCCCTGCCCCTGGCCCCTCCCCAGGCCGCGCGCCTGCATGTTGCCCACGATTGATGCCTGCTGCTGCGCGTGCTTGAGCGAGAAGGGGCGGTGCTCGGTGGCCGACTCTGGCAGCAGCAGCGGCTCGGCGGCAGGCGGGACCAGCACGGAGAGCGGCTCGGGCTCGCAGATCTGTTTGGGGGAGCAGGGAGGGAGGGAAGGGGGAGTTGAGAAAAGAGTCCCAAGCACGCTGGGGTACGCAGCAGCAGCAACAGCAGCAGCAGCAGCGCTTCGTGGGTTCTGTGCGAGAAGTGGCACGTGCGCGGGCAACAGGGCGGGCGAGGAGGGGCCTCAGGCTAACGAGATTCCACTGTGCTTTGATCGTCAGAGGATCGTCGGATGGTACGGACAAACACTGGAGTCATCACCAGCCCCACGAGTTGTGCAGACAGGCGGCCAGGCAGGCGGGCGCGTAGGCAGGCAGGTGGGCACGCTCTCGCCGCGCCATGGAATACAACATCGGCGAGCAGAGCAACGCCAAGGAGGCAGTGCCGTGCAGCAGATAGAGCACACCGAGAATCATGCCTTTTTCATGCGCGGAAGGCACCACACTGCAGGCGGCGGAGCGCGCGGCTGCACCCACCTGCTCGCACGCGGCCTCCACCCGCCGCACCAGCTCCTCAAACCGCTCCTCCCCCAGCGACGCAGCGAAGGCAGCCTGCGTGGCAGCATGCCCCTTTGGGCCAGTGCGCTGCTGCTGGTCCTGCTGCTGCTCCTGCTGCTGCTCCTGCTGCTGCTGCTGCTGCTGGCCATGTCGCTGGCTCTCAGTCGCTAGCTGCCCTGCCGAGCTACTGCCGGCCTGAGTGCTTGCCGCGCCGACTGGCAACAACTCCGGCGGCCACACCACTGCTGCATGCGCGGGCCCGGCGTTGATGTCCTCGGCATAGTATGGCTGCGCCTTCTTCGCCTGGGCCTGCAGGCACAGCGGCGGTGGGGAGGGCGGGGCAGTGGGTGAGGGGCGAGGGCGGGGGCAAGGCGCATGCGAGCCAGGCCTGGAGCTCCAGCAGCTCAGGCGTCGTGGACGTGGTCGGTGCCCACGGCCGAGACGTGCCCCTGCTGCTGCGCTCGTAAGCAGCGCTCGCCCGCAAGCAGCGCCAAACAGCGGGTGCACCCAGCGCCCAGCCCCAGGCGGGGCAGGGCAGCAGCGAGGCGCTGCGCGTCCCTACGGTCAACCCGAGGCGCTTGGACTTGCCTGCAGGTAGCCGGGGCACTTGAACTTGTGCTTCTCCAGCTCGCTCTCCAGCACCGTGTGGCCGGCGCGGGGGTCCCAGGGGCAGGGCACGCGGCGCGGGCCCGTCCCCTCGCCCTCAAACATGTGGTTGCCGCAGAAGCGCTTGCCTGCAGGGGGGGAGGCGCGCGCAGCGGCGCCGCGACGCAAGCAGTGCGGCCAGTTGGGCGAGACACATGCGGTTGCGCACCGTGCAAGCGTGTGACCATGCTGAGCTCGGACCGGCCGCCTGCTGGCATGCAGCGCGGGGCGGCAGCCCTCCATGGGCACGGACGGGGCCCCAGGCCTGAGCCCTTTGCATGCAAAACTCACAAAACAACAAAGTCGCGTGCCCCAACTCAGGAGCAGGCAGCATCGACGCAGTGCAGCTGGGCTGGGGGCACGATGCTTGCCTGGCACGGCGTCAAACTTGCAGTGGCGTCGCTTGTTCTGCAGGTAATAGTGGCACTTCCCTGGCGGCCGCTCATCTCCTGGCTGCTCCTTCTTCTGCTTGTCCTTCTTCTCCTTCTGCTTCTGCCCCTGTGGCTGCCCTTGCGCAGGGCCCGCCTCTGCTGCAGGCGCCACCCGTGCCGCCGCTGCTGCTGCCGCGGGCGGTTGCCGCCCTGCTTGCTGATGCGCTTGCACCGCCGACATTTGCTTGATGCGATTCCCAATGCAACGAGTCCGAAACTGGGCAGCGCAGGGGCTCAGGAACACAGCAGGCCCACTAGCCAACATGCAAGGAGCATGTGGCGAGGGACAGAAGGATCGGAGAGAAGCTGGTTGATGTGAACGAGAATGCAAATGTCTGCAACGCCAACGGGCGCAAGCGCTCCATGCACGACATGGCCAGCGAAGCAGCAGGCGCCACAAACTTGCTTGTCTCATAGCGGCAGCATCCAACAAGCCATCAACGCAGCCTTGTAGAATCGGAAGGTTGGGCGAGCCCAGGGAAAGCTTGATCGCTTCGCTGAAGGGCCAACTAGTGGCTGGAGCGCCGGACGCTGTGCAGGCATCCAAGAGGTCTGCAGACTGCAGGTTCGAGGCCACGAAGCGCGCCGATACGGGTCTCCCGTCGGGACCCCTGCAGCCACCGCCGCCGCTTCTGTGCACCGTTCTCACTTGCCGCCTCTTGCTCTCTGTCGCCCCTCTGCACCTGCCGACAGGCAGAGCAGCACATCTTCTGAGACAGCTTCTTGGCGACATGCCGTGCACGTGCAACCAGTGCGTGGGCGGCATCCTGTCGCCGCGCATGCTGCTGCGGCTCGAGCGCACAGCCGCTAGCAGCGCCGAGATGGTGCAGGACTCGATGCCAGCCTTCCAGGGTGAGCCACGCGGGTACCACCCAAGCAAAAGCCGTGTTCCCTGCGTGTGGCTGCCGCGGTGGGGCCGCCAGAGGAGCTGGGCCTGGCCCTCGCCCTGCGCGCCTTGCTCCCCACACCCGTCGTGCCGCCCTGCACATGGCAACGCTGCCCGCGCTGCCTGGCACCTGGGTGTGTGCCCACGCCCCTTCGTGTGTGCCCACGCGGCCCCGTCTGGGCAACCCCTGCCTGCAGGTGACCTGCCGGTGCACGACCCCGAGGTCTACCTGCTCGACTATGTGCCGCCAGAGCTGCGGGTCGAGGTGGGCGCCGCAGCCGCGGGCAGGCAGGCAGGCAGCCAGACAGGCATGCGGCTCGAGCAACAGACAAATTGACACCCAGGGTTGTGGCAGGCTGCTGGCCTCCCTGCCGGGCGCCGTTGCATCATGCTTGGCACCAGCGGCGCGTGCCGGGTTGGAGGGCGAGCTGGCGGCGCCGCCAGCGCTGCGGCCATGCTCAAAGAGGGGCAGCTTCCATGGGCTCGCTCCGCCACTCCTCCCGGCCCCGTACAGACGCACGCCCCCTGCTGGCCCCCCCGCAGGTGGCGCGCCCCTTTGCTGTGGGCTTTGCCAATGCCATGGCCACGGCGGCGTACCTGGCGCGGCAGCGCCAGCTGCCCAAGCCGCGCATGGTGGCCCAGATGATGGGCATCGTGCCCGGGCTGGACAAGGGGTGGGGGCCCTGCTGCGCCTGTGTGTGGAGCTGTGCTGCGCTGCGCTGTGCCGTGCTGCACCGCGCTGCGTCGCGGTGTGACAGCGGATGCGCTGTGCTGCGCTCCGTGCCGCTCTGCTCCGCTCCGGGTTTCTGCTCCGCTCCGGGTTGTGATGTGCCCGGGGGTGAGCGCCCTGGGGCCGCAAGCTCCGCGCCCCACACCCTCTCCTTTTGGACCTTTGGGACAAGGGGGGCCGTGCCCGTGGTGCCCCGCAAGGCAGCCCCACCCTGGAGCTCCGCCACGCCTGGGCCCACTTTCCCTCACCCTTCCCACCTCTGTCATCCCTGCAGCGCCACCAAGGCGTACACAGACAAGGGGGGCGTGCCCGAGTATGCCCTGGACGCGGTGCTGGCGCGCATGGAGGAGGAGCACGAGGCCACCGGCGACGGCAGCTTCGCCCAGGTGTGCTGCGCGCGCCCGTCCGCGCGCGCCGGCGCCGGCACCGCTGGCCTGCATGCCCGCCTGAAGGCCCGCCTCCTGGCTGCCGCGCTGGCCCCTGCTGTGCTGCGCTGTGGCGCTGCACGTGGTGCTGCTGGCATGCGGAGCAGGGTGGGCCAGGGGAGGGTGGAGGCATCCTCACAGGCACGCTGGGCAGCAGCACCGCCAAGCAGCGCCAGGTGACGGTGGTCACTGGTGCGCTGGTTGCTGGGACGCCGCAACCTGTCAGGCCGCCATGCTGTGCTCCCTCCGCTCCTCCCGTGGCAGGACGATGCGAATGCCAAGGCGCTGGAGGCGCTGCCGCAGTGCCGCAACGACGGTGGGTTGGAAAGCTGCGCCTTGAGCCGCTCGGCAGGGCTGCCGCCAGCAGGCCAGTGGGCAGCACCCGTGGCAGCGCCGGCTGTGAAGCCCTCTCCTACCAGGCTTGTGCGCGCCAGTGTGAAACCCCACTTGCCTCACGCTGTCGGAACCCCCCTGTCCCCCCCCCCCCCCGGCTGCAGACCAGTTCCAGCTGCTGCGGCAGCAGCTGTTTGCCAACTCTGACTTCTGGCCATGCGGCCCGTACTCCTTTGATGACGAGGAGTGGGCCCAGCAGGGCGGCGAGGGAGGCGACGACGGCTGGGTGCACTACGACACCAGCAACTGGAGGCCGCCGGTGGCGGCGGCGGCAGGCGGCGCAGCGGCACCGCCGGCGGCTGGCAGCAGCGGGCAGTAGCCGAGGGTGTGCCTGCGACGGGCCCCCCCCCCTTTAGTGCATCCCGTGCGGTTTCGAACGTGTGACTTGCGGCTCGCTGCTCGTCTGGTCATTCAAGGAACGCCCTGACAACGTTTTGACCCACGCTCTCCTGCGCCCATGTACCCGCGCCCTGCCCAACGCCACTGTTTTGTGCCCTCCTGGCCTCCCTCCAGCCGAGGCTTTCCTTCCCTTACGCTGTACACCACCCATGCCTGCATGCTGGCCGCCCTCCTCAGTAGTTGTCCAACCACTGACTGAGCCGCTGTTGTGATCATCAAGTGTGACAACTCTGTTGTGCACCCACCTACGCCCTCATCTGCACTGTGCACCGCCTGTTCTCTCCCCGTCGCGCCTGCATTTTCTGCGCCGAGCTCCCACCTGTAAGCCTTGCCTGGCTGCACGCAGGGTGTTGCTGGCAGCACAAGCAGGCAGTGCCGGCACCAAATGGCTGGATCCAGTAAGCAAGCTGGCATGCCGAAGGCAGACGGGGCAGTGATGCACATGGAGCGTACCATGTGTCATGCCGTCCCATCTGACGTATCGAACACTCCCCCCAGTGCCCCATCTGTCAGTGTGGGCTAGGACCTAATGGCAGGCTTTTATTTCTATGTCCCGGATGGTACATGGAGGCTGCACAGCGCGAACAGAACCAGAACTTGGATGTCTGCAGCAGCATGAAGACCTATTGGGGTGGCAACGCCTGCCGCCCTGCTCCCCAACTGCCAGGTGCACCCCAAAACACGTCCACGACCTCGCTTCAACCTCCCCATCCCCTTCCTGCCATCATCTGGTGATGTTTTAGGCCTGAACACATTGGATCTCACACTAACGGATGAGACGCGGCTGGGGCGTCGCCTGTGCTGGTTGGGACAGCATGACTGATGGTGCAGAACACGCATACCCGGCGGGCCTTGCGGCATTGGCCAGCACAGGACCCCAGCCTTGCAGCCCGCTCTGCAGATCCTTGAGTGCTAAGCTGCACGCAAGCATCTTCGTCACACACAATAACGGGTGGTCCGGCGCACACCGCTGCGCGCTCCCCGCTGCCTGCGCTCAAGAGCATCGGGCGCACGATCAGTCATCTCGTGCCACCCCCAGCGCCTCGCGCCACGCCTCTGCCTGCCCCCGCTGTCGCTGCTGCTCCTCCTCCAGAGCGCCTCCCAGCGCAAACAGCCCCGCAGCAGCCAGGCCAGCAGCCAGCGAGCGCTGGGCGTGCAGCAGCGGGTGCATGGCCAGCGCTGCCTCTGCCAGCAGCGACCGCACCGCTCCCGCCTGCATGGGTGGCGGGCGGCGACAAGTGGGGTCGTCGTGGCGAGTGTTGGAGCCGCGGCTTGCGCAGGTGCTTGGGCCCCCGCAGGCAGGTTGCATCCGCGGTGCTGGCGGCCCTCTGCGGCCCCCAGCCGAAACCCGGGCTAGGGGGGCAAGCAAGCCAGTGGGGCAGCCCCAGGCTCACCGCTGTCCCTGCAGCCCCTGCCAGCACAGGCTGGTGCGCCCTGTCGGGCGGCAGCCACGGCCGCTGGGCCGGCCCCTGCGCCGCCGCCGCCGCCTGCTCATCCGTCCATTGCTGGTGGTGGTGCTGCTGCTGTTGCTGCTGAGTGTGCTGCTCTGCATGGTGCTGCTGCTGCTGTTCTCGGCCTTGTCCCTGCCCCTGCCGCTCATGCGGCCCCGGCTGCCGGCGGCGCCACCAGGCGTGCAGTCCAGATTGGACGCCTACAGGGCGAGGGTTGCGCGGCAGGGCGTGCCGTCGCAAGCTTGCTCCGACCCAAAGCCTGCACAGCCCCGCCGCCCAGCCGCCCTCCTCTGCACGCCCCTGCTTCCAGCGCGCCGCTCCCTTGGCGGCTTCCATACGCACAGGCCAGCCTTGCATGACACCTCTGTCGGCAAGCCAGTCACGCAGGCCTTCCCGCAGCCCCCAACCAGCCATGCAGGGCGGCCTGCTTGCCCATGAAGGTGGCGACCACGGGTGCTGTGGTCACGCTGCGGCGCATGACGGAGAACAGGCGGATGGGCGGCTCCCTGAGGTGGTACTCCTGCAGGCCAGGGGCCAGGTGCACAGCGTCCCCCTGGGTGCTCGGCAAATACGCCACCGCTGGAGGGTGCCCGCATCCGAAGGGGGAGGTGGGTTGAACGTGGCGCTGGGCACGACGGGGCGCCTTGCCGACCTGCTTCGCCTGCCTCGCTGGGCCCCTGCGCCCCAGCCGCCCCGCCTTGGCCGCACCTTGAGGCAGTTGCGCAGCACAAACTTCTTCTCCTCGTAGCAGCCCCAAAGCATGCCCAGCACCAGGCCCGTGAACATGCCCTTCACGGCGCCTGCCACCGCCGCCGCCCCGGGCGTCGGGGCAGGCGCCGGCGGCCATGGTGCGGACGACGAAGCAGCAGGCGCCGCGCCTGCAGCTGCCTCCATCCTTTGAGGGTGAGGCCTGCATGCAGAGAGCTAGCAATGGCATGTTTGGTGGTGGTGAAAACGGCCCAGGCGGTAGTGCTGCTCAGTCTGGTGGAGGTGCTTGGCACATTGCTGGAGCCTTGTCAGGTGAAGCATTGATAATTCTCGATCATCAATCAGCTTTCAAGTGCTGAGACTGGCCTGGGACTTTCCCACAGCAGCAGCAGAGGGTTGCCACTCCAGGGCCCCTTAAGAGTCCCTCGCCACTGATCGGTCCAAAGTTTTGATGTTTTGATGGCGACGGCAGCTGCTGGCAGGCCCAAGGAGGGCCAGAGGGCACGTTGTGCATGCTGGGTTTTGTTTTGTAGAATATGGTTCCGGAGACCTGCAGAGTGTTTGTTACCATATCTTGAGGGCGCAGCATGGCGTCTGCAGCTGCCGGGAGCGCCTGTAGGCCTTGCCGGCTGCCCCGTTGCGGCACCTCCAGCTTGCGCTGCCCACCGCTCAAGGCGCGCTCCAAGGAGCTTCAAGGCGATGGCTCGGGGGCAGGCAAGCAAGGCGCGGGCTCGTGAGCAGCAGGGTAGTGGCAGTGACGGCACAAGGCGCCCGTCCCGTGTGCCCGTTTGGTGCAACGGTGCCGCTGCCTGCTTGTTTCCGCAGGCCTGACACTGCCCGGACCCTGTGGGACGGGAGGATGCTCTCTGGAGGAGGTTTCCGCCTCTGTGGGCTGCTGCGACCCTCCCACTGTTGACGAGCGGTGAGGTGATGTCAACTGCCGCGGTGGCAGGTCGCCTGGCCCTGCGTGAAGTCAGCTGCTTACGCCAGGGTGCGGCAGGATGCTCTTCACTCATGTGAGGGGGGCTTGCAATCTTGCACGTGGTTTTTGGAGCAGCCCGTTGCCCTGGCCTGCCGCCTCAGTGCCGACCCCAGAGCACATCCCAACACCCGCCTTCTCCTCCCTGCCTCGCGCGCCAGGAGGCGCCTGGCGGAGCGCCTGGCCCAGCGGGGCAGCTCCCCCCTGGCAAGCCCGCTGGCAGCCGCCCTGCGGCAGCAGTCCGCAGCAGGCAGCTGCTCTGAGGAGGATGCGGTGTGGGCGTACGGCGCATGCGCCGCGCAGCCGGGCGGCGACGTCTGGAGCCTGCTGTGCCTTGCGCGCCACGCAGCTGACGCGGCAGGCGCGGCGCTCGCCTCGCACCACCGCCGCCAGCTGCACGCCGCCTCGCTGCGCCTGCTGCGTGCCGCCGCCTGCGCTGTGCACGGCGCGCCGAGTGAGTGGGAGGCGTGGCTGGCGGGCGGCGCGCACGCCGCGCTGGGCTCCTTCCTCGTGCTGCGCAGCAGCGGCGGCGGCGGCGCCGAGCTGGCCGACGCGCTGGCGGCTGTCAGCTCGCTGGTGGCGGACGCCGCCTCGCAGGAGGGCGGCGCCGAGCTGTGGCTGCTGCAGGACATCTTGGCGCAGCAGGAGGCGCGCCTGTCGCTTGAGGCCGCCCTGCCCTGAGCGCGCACGGCCCGCTCGCGTGCTGGGCTGGAGCATGCGCCCCTCCCCAACGCGCGCCAGCCTGCACCGTTGCTCAGGCCCTCAGCAGCGCGGCCTGCTTCCCCTCCACCCCACCCCAGAACCCCTCCGCGAGGCGGTGCAGCCACCCCTGAGAGCTCCTCGCGCTGCACCAGCCGCCCTTCACTGGCCTCCTCCAGAGCTTTGTTGCCCCCGCCTCCCCTCGACCATGCATCAGAGAGCAGCCCCAGCGGAGCGTACCCCGAGCGCCGGCACCCTCCCCTCGAGGGGTCTTCTTCTGTCCAGAGAAACCACCACCCATAGCGTTCTGCGGCGGGCCCGTGGCCCGCAGTTTTGCCTCCTGTTTCTGCCACGAGAAGCTGAGCCGCGAGTTTGAGCAGCTGAGCCGCGAGTTTGAGTATCTGAGCCGCGAGTTTGAGCCAGGCATGCCTCGGTTTGAAATGATTCCTCCAATACATGGCCCCTCCCACTGGCATCCCCTTTCCGTTCTTTTTTCGCTGCCGTTGCTGCCCGTAGGGCGCACCTTCTGCCCCGGGAGCGATGCAAAACGCATTGGTGCTGTTTGCCATACTGGCCATGCCATGCTGCTCTCAGGATGTGGCGCGTCCTGCATCTGGCTCTTACAAGACAGGCAAGCACATGAGACGATGGAGGACAGGGGTAGGGTGTGGAGGCAGACAAGGGTGGAGGTGAGAGACAGGGGAGGTGGAGACGACGGGAGCACGTGGAGGAGCATGCCAGCTAGCAAGGGGCGGGATGCTCTTATTGCACAACACATGCTGCCAGCTGGGCCAAATGCGGGGCCCAAAAGATGGATAGGTCTGTGTTTGCGGGTGAGTTGGCGGTTTGCCAGAGGGAGGCAGTTTGCTGCGTTGTAAGTTCACAGAGGGGCCCGCCTTAGGCAGGCGGGCGGCACAGGGGCCTGGTGAAGGATGTGCGAATCATCAGCAAATGAAGGTTCTGTTTACACAAGAATGAAGGAGTAGGTGTGGGGGGGGGGGCAAGCAGGCATCACGCCGGCGTTGGGCTGGGCTAGCTTACAGCATAGCCGGCACGTGGGCACTTCAGCCCTGGGTGCGGCGGGTGCAGGTGGTCTTGTTGGCGCTAAGCACGAACCCGGCCTTGCAGGCGAAGCACTGCCTGCCTGCCTTGCCAGCGATGCACCTGCGATGGGAGGTTGAGCGCAGTTGTGAGCGGGCAGCTTGTGCGCGCCACCCTGCCTGCCTGCCCCAGTTGCTCCAGCAAACAGCGTCCAAGCCTCCCTCCTCGATGCCCCTTCTCCTGTGCCTACCCTCTCCCAGCCCTGCCCCTCACCTCGCGCAGTTGGGAACGAAGCAGAGGGGCACGCACTGGCTGCGGTTGGTGGGCGACAGGAACTGGTAGCCGGGGTCGCACTGCTGGCACACCCGGTTGCCGGGGCACACCGCGCAGTTCTGCAGGGGGAGGGAGCACGCAGCCAGGCATGGTTGATGGGGGCATGTGGAGCCAGGGCACAAGGGGGCATGGGGCCATGGGCAGAAATGCAAGCTTGAAGGGCTGCATACAGGGTCCTCTGAGGCAGGCCAGGACAGGAGAAGCAGGAGCCAGGGTGCGCTGGTGCGGCAGCCATCGACACAGCGCAATTGTGTGGAGGCAAGGGGCTCACCACCAGCGGGCAAATCACGCGGCAGCCACCCCTGCCGTTCAGCTCGTAGCCAGGCTGCATGATGGGGTGCAGGGGCGGCGGACAGGTGGGCCAACAGCACACACAGAGCAGCCAGGTGATGTCCAGCGGGCAGGCTGCAGCAGGCAGGCCGGGCGAGATGGAAGGCCAGCATGCAAGCCGTGCGAGCTCTCCCCCGGGCATCCCCTGCTTGTAGCCCTGCTCACGTCGCACTGCTGGCAGTTGCCAGTCGGGTTGCACTTGGCGCAGTTGAAGTTGAAGCACTGCGAGCCATAGGGGAAGGAGGCGGGCGGGGCGGGGGGTTGTGCACGGCATGCACGGCAGGCGCCCGGTCCTGACAATCCTGTGGGCCGACATCCCAAGTTACCCCAGCCCTTGCTGGCCCCTTCATCCGCGCCGACATGCCCAGCTGCCCCCACGCTGGCTGACCCCAGCCCCCGCACTCACCGCCTTGCACTGGCCCTGGAGGTTGAGGTAGATGGAGTAGCCGCCGCTCTCGGCGACGCACTTGGTGCACTTGTTGGCGGCCGCTGGGCAGGACAGGCAGCGCGGGTCGCTGCACTTGCGCTGGCACACGCCGTTGACCACCTTGAAGCCGGCATTGCACACGGCGCACTTGCCGTTGGCGCTGCAGGTCTTGCAGTTGGCGGCCAGGCAGACGCGGCAGACCTTGTTGGCGTCCTGGTACACGCTCCGGCCGGCGCCGTTGGTGGCCACGCAGCGGGTGCACACGCCCCGCGGGGTGCAGGCCGCGCACAGCGGGGGGCACCTGCGGGAGGGCGAGAGGCACAGGCCAGGGTCGGCGGCTGGAAGTGAGGGGTAGAATCTGCTGAGCCAGGCTGCCCGCTGGGCCTGCATCCCAGGCTCTGATGCAGTCAGGCAGGCAGCGCACACAAGCGAACAAGCTCTGATCGGCACAGCCACAGGGCCTGCGTGCCTTGCCACATGGCGCAACGAGGAGCCACAGCTTTTGAATTACGGAAGCTGCGGGGAACCAGCTGGCATGCACTCACTGGACGCCGCCCTTGGAGGGGGGAGGGGGGGCAGGGTAGGCACCGGGCAGCGCGTTTGCGCCAAAAGTGCCGGTGGCAGCAGCAGAGGCGAGGAGGTCACGGCGGGCGGCAGCGGCGGCGGCACCGTCGTTCGCAAGCTTGTCCGCCGACGCGGCATCCAGGTGCAGCCACGACTGCAGGAAGGCAGAGTCCAGGCCTGCAGGGAAAGGGCACATGCAATGTTTCCTGTCTCACAGGGCATCTCGATGCAGGAGAAAAGTAAAAATAGTTGGGCAGCACACATGTATTGCCCAACTAGGGCGCCAGCTTCATGCCGCAGCAGCCTGCGTCAGCAGCAGCGTCACCAGCCAGCCAACCAACAACGGTCGGGCCCGACCCGCAGGGCCCCACCCAAGTCCTTCCTCACCTCCGTCAGCTCCAGCATCGCTGGGGTGCGCCGCGCAGCTGCAAAGGAGGGGAGAGCATACGTGCGGTAGGCAGCGCCTCTGGTGGAGAGAGCCCAGGGCGAGGGTTGCAGCATCAGACCACCTGTCCTGCTGCCTTTACCAGTGCAAGGGGGCTCACCAGAGCGCCGCGCAGCCCATCAGGGTGAGCGCGCACAGCCAGGCCTTCATGCTGCTCAGCCAACTGCCTCGCACCACGCCCAGAACCCGTCCGCAAGCTCGCGGATCGGTAGAGTATGCAGCAAATCGTGTGGGTGCATTGACAAAGCAACGGCCTGGCTTTCCAGGCGGTGCCACGCTGGCAACCGGAAGCCGCGGAGAAAGCTCCCCCAACCTTTGTCCTCTCTTTCCCTTTGCGCACTGCTGCGCAACCTAGATGCTTTGCGAGCGGTGTCGACGCGCGGGCAGCCTGGCCGTTGCTAGGGCTTTTACTGCAGCTTGACCCTTGCGCAGGCGGCCTCACCCAGCCACACAATCCAGCCAGGTTCAGCAGCCCCGGGAGGCGGCACTCCCCCGGGCTGCGTATTGCCTGGAGCTAAGCCGTACGTCAAACAGGGTGGAAATTCACAGCAGGGGAGGTTGTTTGAATGGAGTGCCCAGCCTCTGACTGCGCAGGCGCCTCCGGGGCGCGCGCCGCTAAGCTCCGCCTTCTTAGGCAAACCCATCCCACTGGTGCACCCGCATGCACCGCCTCCGGTACGCGCGTGCCCCGCCTGCTGGCCCCTCAGCCACTTTCAGCTGTACCACTCATCCAGCACCCCACTTGCTGTGCTGAAGCCCCCGCAGCGGTGTGCAGCATGTTGTGTTTTGTGTGTACCGGCGGCATCGTATTCACTGGACGGTACAGCCGCCACGCTGTGCATCAAGCATGTCCATCGCGTGGGAGCGGCCTCACGCCCGCATGCTGCTGGTTGGGCCTTGAGGGCCACGCTTGCGCATCCAGACAGCTGTAAACTAAGCAGTACATGCCTGGAACCAGGGCCCAACGTTGGATGTTACAGCAGGCAGCAGGAGCGCTGCTGTCAAGCTGGCTGTTGTGTATGCAAGAGCGGGGCATGGGGAGAGAAGCGATGTGTCAATCAGGCAAACCACAGCGGCATGTCAAGGAATTCAGTTGGTTTCACCAGGTGGAGGGGTTTATGCATTCAATGCTCCATGCAATCAAGTTGGCATGCACAGGTACGAGGCTAGACTAAAGCGGGGAGTAAAGAAAGATGCAGGGAGCCCACGCGAATTTAGCCATGCAGAGCGCCGCAGGCTGTCGGGGCGCGGGCCTGCCTGTGCGAAATGAAGGGCCGGCTTCCTTGCAGGTACTGCACCTGGAGGAGCGCACCACTGCCAATGCGGCAGGTGTGGTCAGGCTAGAGAGGTGCATGTGCACAGAGCGACAGCGCGCGTGCCACAGGGGGGTGGCTGCCCATCTGGGTTGCAACCCAGGTCACCACGTGTTCTGAGAACTTCAGCGGCGCTTGCAGCGGCCACCCGACAGGACGTAAGGGGCGATGCACCGCGCGCAGACCTGGCCGCGGGTTCCAGCAACGCACTGGCTGCAGTTGGACACGTTGCAGTCCTCCACGCACGCGGCAAAGTTGGCAGACGGGCTGTAGCCATCCTGGCAGGTCTTGCAGAACTTGGCTGCACGGCAGCGGCAGGGAGTCGCAAGGGGATGGGTGAGACAGCAAGGAGGCATTGAGAAGGACATTGGCAGGCTGACGGAGCTGGGAGAGTGCAGGCTGGAATCATGGCTGGCATCGGCAGAGGCGGGAAGGCTGCGGCACTGGGCAGGCAGCGCCCGCTCACCATTGCCTGGGAAGCACTTGTCGCAGAAGTCGACATTGCACGCGGGCTGGCAGGTGCCGCCGACGACCTGGTAACCCTGGATGCACTGCTGGCACTTGGTGGGGGAGGCGGGGCAGAAGGTGCACTCGGGCGCGGCGCAGGCCCGGCGGCAGCCGCCGCGGCCGTCGCTCGTAAACCCGGCGTTGCATGCTGTGCAGCGGCCGTCGCCGCTGCAGGACGCGCAGTTTGGCCGTGAGCACTGCAGGATGGGGGGAGGGGGCAGGTGGGGTGCATGAGTGAATAGTCACGCCTCAAGACGGCGCCATGCGGGGTCGGCGTTCCTGTCGTGGTACCGGTGCTAACTGGCTCCCCCCAAACCCCTTTCTCTGCCCCGCCATGCTGTGCCCCTCGAGCCGCCGCCACCAGCCCTGTGCTCACCAGGCGGCACTGGCCGCCATTCTTGGGGGACAGGTACACAGAGAAGGTGCCCGAGCTGGCCACGCATGCGTAGCAGTTGCGCCCGTTGTCGGCGCAGGACGCGCACAGCGGGTCTTGGCAGGCCTTCTTGCAGCGGCCCTGCGCATCCGCCTTGTAGCCGGCCTGCCGCAAGGGGGTGGGTGGGGTGTCGAGGTGGGTGGGGGCTAGGCCGACAGGCAGTGGCGGGTAGGATGCCAAACACGGCCGCAGCGTCGGGCAGGCTCAGGCCTTGAGGAGACGGGCGGGAGCCTTGGCAGCATTGGTGCGCTTGCAGCCCGCTGTGCCTTGCAATCAGGCAGGCACATGCCAACGTATTCCTATCTGCCCAGCAGCCCGGTTGCCCACCTCGCAGCCGTCGGCGGCGCAGCGCCCGTTTGCGGCGCACTTGTTGCAGCGCGGCTCCAGGCACTTGCGGCACTTGCCGTCAGCGGTCTTGTAGATGGCGGCGTAGCCGAAGCGGCCCTTGGTGCCGACAGAGGGCACGCAGTCGACGCACACCCCCGGCGAGGCGGGGCAGGAGCGGCAGAGCGGGTCGGAGCAGCCGGTGGAGCTGCGGGTTGGGGCAACAGGGAGCGGGGGGGATGGAGGGCTCTTGGTGGGCAGAAGCCTGCTGGAAGTCTCAAGCACGCGCGCTGCGGACGCGCTCAAAGCGCAGGGTCAGGTATGCCTTGCGCTGCAGGCCTGCCTGCCTGTCCAGCCGCTGGCGGCGTTGGTGCTGCTGCCATGCCAGTAGGGCGCCAGCTCACCCTGCCACATCAGACACGCTGGAGCCGGGCCAGGCGGCGTCCAGCCAGGAGGCATCCGGGTCCGTGGCCAGGCGGGTGGCCAGCGCCTGGGCCGCGGCCTGCTGGCCGGCCTTCAGGGACACACGAGTGCGGACGGCCAGCGCGGCAGCGCCGGGGGCGATGGACTGGAGGTCGACATTGGCCAGGGTCAGCCCGTTGGCGCCCGCCTTCTTGGCCTGGAAGATGACCAGGCCGCGGTACGTGTTCTGCGCGGCCAGGTTGAACTTGGCCGCCGTGGTGGCGAGCTGGGCGGTGAAGGTGACGGTGGGGCCAGGCGGCGGGTACGCGCCCGGGAGCATCTGCATCGCAGGACATGCGCGGTTGCTCAGTGACTAGTTTCAATTAGTCATCTGTCGTGCACGTCATGCCCGTGGGCTCTGACCGCTGCTCCTCTACACATGCGTCGGTGCAATATCGGTTCAGCCGCTCCCTGGCCCCACCTGCTCGCCCAGGTTGCGCGCCGAGTTCAGCAGCTCGCGGCGCGCGGCAAGGGCGGCTTCACCGTCGGCGGCCACCTTGGCCGCCGACTCGGCATCAAGGCCCATCCAGGACTGCAGGAAAAGGGCATCAACGCCTGCGGGAGGCGATGCGGCACGCGATATGGAGGTGTGAGGACTGAGCACTTGCACCAGGGGGTATCTGCCCTTGCGGCGCGCCCTAACGGGGGGCGGCAGCGGCGGCAGGGCATGGTGGCCACTCCCGCCGGCAATATGGCCGCCGTGCTGCACATCTCACCACCATCGGACTCCTCGGATGCAACAGGGCGGGCCGCGCTGCAGAACAGGAGGGAAATTGGTCAACAGCGGGTTCGGGGACCGCGGGGGTCGCGGTCAACCTGCGCGCGCCGGCCAGTCTACAGGGCCCTACGGTGTGCAATCAGAAGCTCACCTGCACGCGATGCAGCCGGTGAGCGCGACTGCAAGCAGCCAGAAACGCATAGTGTGGTGACCGCTGCCTCAGGGGTGCACGGCGGCACTGGAACGGGGAACGAGGGTGGAGATGGTGGGGAGGAGCGAGGTAAGGACAAAATGATGGGGAGGCCGGAGCGGCCTGAAGGGACAGCTCGCAGTGGACACGAGGGCAGCTTCTGGCCTGGCTCCTAAAGGACAGCTTCTCACCATCTGACGCCCCGGGATAAGAAACCTGCGCCAATTCTCTGTTTTAGGCCCGTTTCAGTTGGCGGCAGGCCAGTTTAAGGGTCCGGCACGGGAGGTGTGGCATTTTGGGGAAGGTGCTAACCCCCAGCGGGCAGCTGAACGGGACGACGGGACGATGAGCGCTGGGTGCGGCTGTTCAGCATCTCAGCATGCTGATGAGGAGTGAGGCCCTCATACAACAGAGAAGAAGCCAGCAAGTAGAACACGCTAAAGGGACACCACTGAGGCGTGGTGCACGTGGCCATGGCACGCAGGCCGCTCTGGCTGCCACTGGCGCCATGCCCGCATGCACCGCTCACGTGGCGGCCCGCGCCGCTTGCGCACGCCTGCGGGGAGATAATGCACGAGAGCGCAGAAGGCTGTCAGTCAGCGCGGCCGATGTGTACAGGCGCAGCCAGCCACGGCGTCAGGTGGTGGCCCACATACGCCCACCGCCAGGCATCACACCCAGGCCTGTTGCCTCCCGACGGGCGCGACCCCCGCGGGCCCCCAACCCAATTCGCCCAACCCGCCCCCCCACACGCCTGAAGGCCTCCACGTCGTACTGCGCCTTGGCCAGAGCAGCCTCCGCCGACTGACTGGCGGTGGCCACGATGAGGGAGCGGATGGCGACCGCGCGCTCCCGTGCGCTCAGCCGCGCCCGCCCCGCCGCCTGCAAAGGGTTGCTCCCGGATTATTATTAGAGTTGCAATTCAGGCAGATCCCCCTGCCAGCAGTGGGCTGGAAGAGCCAGGGGCAACTGGACAGGGCAGACAGGCGCACGGGGGGCTGCTTTGCCACGGGCCAGGGAGGGACACACGCTGGAAGCAGACACATTTAGCTGCCCCCTGGGGGAAGGAGGCATACACCAGCCTCCTGAACAGCGAGCCCAGCCTCACAACAAGCCCATCTGCCTTTACTGTTCTCCCGTCACCCCTGCTCATCAAGCATCAAACATCTGAATCTCTGGCAGCTGGCTTGAAACTGGGCGGGCCTGGGCCAGTCAATTCCCTCTACTTACACCCGCAGGAGTCCCCAGATACCCCGCCAGCTGGCTCCGCCCCGGGCTTGCGCCCCCTGCCCCTGCCACACCGCCACGGGGCAACCGCTGGCGCCGCTCTGCCCAGCCCACCTGGAGGCGGCTGTCCAGGTCGCCCAGCAGGTGGCCCCACTCCGGGTCCAGCTCCTCCGCCTCGTACTCCTCCTCCCACACCGCCCGCAGCAGCTCCTGCTTCTGGGCTGCCTTGGCAGCGGCCGCCGAGGCGCCGTTGCCAGCGCCACCACCGGCGCTGGCGCCAGGGGCCGCAGCTGCCGCGAGGGCAGGCGCGGCGGCAGTAGCGGCAAAAGCCGCCGCGCCGCTCTCCTCCTCCTGCTGCCGCCGCAGGGCGGGCGTCTCAAAGGGGTTGGTGGCGGTGCTGCAGGGAGGGGCGGCGATGGCGGCGACGCGGTGCGTCAGTACAACAGCGCAGCAGGCATTTCTGGCATAACAGCACACCTTGAGGTGCGCACCTGGCACCACCAGGCGGGCACCAGGCGGCACACGCACTGACAAGCTGTCTCTTGCCTGTCCAGGGCAGCCAAATAGTCAGAGCTGCGGCCGGTGGGGGAGGAGGCTGGAGGAGGCAGAGGCGCCTGCGTGGGCACAGCCGGCGCGGGCGCGGGCGCTGCTGCAGCTGCCTTTCCGCCCTTTGGAGCAGGCCTGACGACGACTGTGTCGCTGCGTGCATGGGTTGGCTGCTGCGGCTGCTGCGATTCACCGGGCCCACCAGCGGCGGTACCAGAGGGCACGGTGGGCCAGCTGCCAGGAGAGGGCGCAGCGGCGGGTACGCCTGCACCGGCAGCTGCGGGCGCTGGCTGGGTGATGCGCGGCGAGGAAGGGTCGGCGGCCGGCACGTATACGCCTGTGCCAATCAGCCCTGCGGGGGGGGGGGCGGGGGGGGGGCAAGCCAGACAGGCGCACAAGTGCAAGTAGGCAAGCGTCGGGATGCCACTTAGCATGCTCTGTGCGCTCAAGAGTTTTGACCCGACGGCACACTGCAGCACCGCGGTGCTGTCCGGATTAGCAGACTTGCTGGTGCACGTCAGCAGCAATGTTGCGCTGCTGCGCATTGTGTACCTGCTTGCTGCCGACCGTCCGGGGAGCCGATGCGAGCGCTCAGGGGCAGGCCGTTGATGGAAGACGCGGGCGTGTTGTTGAGGGAGCAGGCATCGTTGGTCCGGACACAGAAGCTGGGCACCTGCAGGCGGGCAGGCCCCCGGAGGAGGCACATCGGTGCTGCGGCCTCTGCCACAGACCAGCAGCTCGAGCACGCAGCGGATCGGCAGAGCATGGACGGGAGCACGGCGCCCTTGGCACTCTGTCCGTCCATCAGCTCTTACCCCCAGCCCAGGCCCCCCTCCCCCACCTCTCCGGCAAAAGGGTTGCCGCTGCCGCTGCGTGCCATGCTGGGCGGCCCCCCAGCCAGCGGGTTGGTGCGGTGGTTGGGGTGCTGCTGCTCCTTGGCGGGCAGCGCCTCGCGCAGCGGGTCCTGCTTGAAGGAGGAGACGGCGCCCATGGCCAGGGGGCCGCCTGCCAGCGCAGACGCCGCCTTGGCCAGCAGCTGGCCGGTGGCGCCGGGCGCCGGCACGCCGCCGCCCTCGGCCCCGGGGAGGGCGCCGCCCACTGTGCTGCGGGAGATGGTGGGGGTGTGCGCCGCCTGCGCGTGGGGGGCGCCAGCAGGGCGGGGTGAGGCGCTCGCGGGGCAGGACAGGGCAGCAAGGCTGCAGGACGCAGCCATGCCTGTCCTTGCCCACCCCTGGTAAGCCCCCTGGTAAGCCCGCCAGCTGCCAATGCCCCAACTGCCAGGGACTGTCCGCGTGGCACCCAGGGTTGCGCACCTTGACCATGGCGGACACATCCGGCAGCCCGCTGCGCACTGCATCGCCGTACCGGTTGCGGTACTCAAGCTGCGCGCAGGTGGGCAGGGGCGGTGCGAGGCAGGGACTTGGTTGGGAGCAGGGACTCTTGCATCAAGGCTCAAAGCTCTCGGAAGCATTGGCATGCAAGTGCACGGAAAACATGCAGCGCGATGGGCACCTTCTCAGCCTAGCCCTGCAGCCATCAAAGCAGCACCTGGTGAACACCGCATGACCCAGCTGTGTTTCCCACCTCGATGCGCATGCGGCGCCGCTCGCGCCACCAGAAGAAGAGGCCGGTCACGCCGCCGCCCACAACAAAGCCGATGAGGAGCAGCAGGGCAATGCTGCCGCCCACGCCCACGCTGCCAATGACAGTGCAGTCGCTAAGCAGGCGGCGGCCAAGCTTGGCCTGCTCAAGGGGCGGTGGCGCAGCGAGTCGAGCGGCATTGGCGGCGGCGCAGCGAGTCTGGCGGTGGATTTAAAAGGAAACGAGAGACGGTGCTGCCTGCTCATTTGAGCGCAGCCCTGAAGGGGAAATCACTGGAGAGGGCCTCCACAGCCCGGCTCAGCTGCGGACAGCCGGGATGTCTCGTCTGCATGCGCAGGCTTTCCCCATCGATCGCACCTGCATTAGTAGGCTGCTATCCATTGCCACCAGCAGCTACCCGGCGAGCGAGCCTGAAAGCGGCCACAGCCCTGATCACACGAGGCTGGGGTGCCGGCAGCAGTGCCAAAATGTTAAGAGTCTCTCTCACTGTTTTTCAAACAGCCCCTTGATCGGCTGGAGGCAACGGTGGTGGAGGTGCTGCGTGCTGCGAGGGTGCAGAACCCTGGCCTGCCGATGAACGAGCCAATCTGCCGAATACGGCACGGTGTCGTCGAAGCTTGGAAGCGTAGAGTCTGCGCCGGTAGCGCCGACCAAGGTCGTTGTGTTTGGGCCTCGCGCTGCTGGCTCTCGGCGAGTGCCCACCGCCATTGGCCGCGTGAAAGGTGGAAATTGACGGCTGAATTCTGTCGACAGGGCCCTTGTCCGGGCACATGTCCACAATTCGACAGTGTCTGACCTTCGCCCGCGACCAACCTGACGCTGCAGAGGGACGGGTTGGCGTCATGGAGCGGGCTACAGAGTCTATCATCCGCAAGCTGCAGGCCAACTTCAAGGTGCGCGCCGCTGCCGCCACCCTCGAGCGTGCCCACCGCCCGCGGAGGGCTGCAATGCTGACCGCGCCTCGACCTGCTCCTGCAGGATGCCACCAGCGAGACAGCTCGGCAGATCATCGGGGAGGAGGTGGAGCGCTTTTTGAACGCTGGCGGCGGCGCAGAGGTGCGCACGCGACCGGGCCAGGTGGCAGGAGAGCAGCGGCCGTGCGGCTGCTGCAGCACCCGCCTGGCCAGCCTGCATGCTGCTGCGCCCCGCACAGAGTTGCGGCATGCCCTTGCGGGCACGCACCCAAAACTGCAGGAGCAGGAGATTTCCGCACTGGAGGACGCGATCCGCAACCGGCTGGCGGGACGCCGCGGCACCAGCGGCAAGGCCGAGCGGCTGGCCGCCAAAAAGGCCGCCTTCTCGCAGAACGGCTGGGCCCGCATCTCGCAGTACATGGCCTTCATGGCCAGGGAGGACGAGGCGCGCCGCGCCGCCCAGGAGCGAGCCACCAAGAAGGCGGCCGCTGCCGCCCTGGAGGCAGCCACGGCCGAGGCGCTGCAGCGCAAGTGCGTGCCCGCTGGCAGGGGTGGGGCTCATGACGGCATGCTTGCTGTTGCACGCACCTGGTGCGCCCTGCTGATACACACCTGCCGGGGCAGTGGCCGCTGCGCCTGCATCGGCTTCTGCCTGGGTGGGGCCCTCGCATGCCCTGACTTGGTGCCAGTGCATGTGGCCTGGGCCCTGCAGGAAGGCTGAGCGGGAGAAGAAGAAGGAGGACCTGAAGGAAGTGGTTGCCGAGGTGCAGCAGTGGGAGAAGGCGAGTGGCTGCCCCTCAAACTTGGGAGGGAGGTGGGCAGGGGCAGGAGAGTGCAACACTGACCGTGGTGCCTCACCCTAGCCTGCTTGCGTGTGCTGCAACCCAGCGTGCCACCCAGCATGTGGCCCTGCCACCCAGCCTGCGCTCCCGCCTGCGCTGCTGCAGGACGAGCGGGAGCGCCAGGCGCGGCGCGCCGCCGAGGTGGCCAAGCTGCGCGGCGAGCGCGAGGTGCAGCTTGGGGAGCAGGCCAACCGGAAGCTGGTGGCGGCGGAGCTGCGCAGGCGCGGCGACGCCGAGCTCAGCGCTCGCGTGGCGCTGGATGTGAAGAAGCAGATGGAGGTGGGCAGGGGGGGCTGGCAAAGGGATGCGGCGCCACCAGGGTGTGCGAGGGAGTCATCCAAATGAGCATTACTCAGGCCAGGGCAGCGGGCTGGCAAAGTTGACGCACGCAGGCCAGGCTGACGCTGGGTGTGGAAAGGTGTGATAGCAGCATGTAGAGTGTGTTTCATCGATGGCGGGCAGCGCAGATGGCACCAGAAGACCAGCTTGCAAGGCCCAACATCCGCTGGACCTCTGCAGGCAGAGGCTGCGGCCAAGGCCAAGGCCAAGGAGGACCTGAAAGCCTTCCTGCTCAGCAACGAGATCAACAAGAAGGCAAGGGGGCCTCTGGGCCCACAGGGCAGTCAGTAATACGCTCGCTCGCTCGCTGGCTTGCTGGATCTGTTAACAGATCCAGCTCAGTGTTGAGCATGCAGATGTGCAGCTGCCTGGATCAGGCCAGGCGCGCGGCCGTCCTTTCCTGGTGACCGAGTGTGCAGCAGTGCCCACCCGCTCTGTTTCCCTGCCTGCTCACTGCCCGGGCCTACCACCTGCCTTGCTGTCACGCAGATACGGGAGGAGCAGGCAGAGGTGGAGCGGCAGCAGGACATTGTGTACATGCAGCAGCAAGCGGCGCAGCTAGACAAGCAGGAGCGCGAGCGGCAGCAGCTGCTGGAGAAGGTCAAGGCTGTGCAGGTGAGTGCACCTTGCCCGCCTGCACACGGCTCTGCTGCAGGCCATGCCAAGGTTTCGCGCTTGTTGCATTTTTCTGCCGCCACGCCGCCTAACAGCCTGGTTGCAGAAGCCCGGCACCGTCCCTTGCATCTGATGCTGCAGAACCGCCAAGCCGAGGATGCAAAGCAGCGCCCGCCCTTCAAGCGCTGGGTGGCTGAGGAGATCATCGAGAAGCAGTTCCAGTAAGGAGTGCTTGTCGTGAGCCAGAGGCCTGTTGGGACGACCGTGCAGGGCTCGGCGGAGAATTGGCCTTGGCACAACGCAGGAGCCGCCATCTGCTGTGCTGATGTGCCCAGGAATGACCGGCTTGCGGCCTGCCTGCAACCCACATCTTTCCCGCCACACAGGGAGAAGCAGGCCGCGCTGGTGGCAGAGGAGGAGCGGCGCAAGGCGGCGCAGCGCGCAGCTGCCGCCAAATTCCGTGCCGACATCGGCGGGCAGCTTGGGGAGAAGGAGGCGGCGAAGCTGGCGGCGCTCAAGGCCAAGCGGGAGGAGCTTGTGGCGCTGATGGCAGACCTGGAGGTGCGCCAGGGGCCAGGGGCCAGGGTGGGGCCAGCAGGGGGCAGGATTGAAAGCCACAGGGCAGGGGTCTGGCAGAGCGGCGCTCAATCAAGTTGCAGCTCTTTCAGGAGCCTGCCCGGTGGCTCATCTGCCTGCACACCATTGCCACGCACAGCGCCCTCCTCTATGCTGCCTTGCAACTGCTTTAGGCCTAAGCCTCGGCATGCCATGCGCACTACGCATGCCCCTGCTGGCGCCCCACCCGCCCCCATCCCCCCCCTCCAGCAGGTATGTAAGAAGACGGGGGTGGAGGCCAAGGCTGCCGAGCTGGCAAAGATGCACACCTTCAAGGCCGAACTTGACGCACAGATCGAGGACAACCAGGTGTGCTTGGGGTGGGGGTTCAGGGTGGGAGCGCATGCGCGGGAGGGCAGCGATGTGTGAGGGGCCACGGCCAGCTGTACGTGCATGCGCAGTGTGTGCTGGCAAGGGGCTAGCTATAGTGGCAACAGCGCTAATACCGCCGCACCGCCCCTCCTCGCAGGCGCGGCGCACCGCGTCGTCCATGAGCGACACAGAGCGCAAGCTGAATGCCAAGCTGCTGCGCGAGGCGGAGGCAGCTGCCGCTGGCGGCACCATCCGCGCCTTCCGGTCACCCTGACGGGCGCAGCACGGCTGCTCGGGGAGCAGCTGCCCGGCGGAGGGGCGCGACTGCTTGGCTCTGCTGTTCGACTGGTGCTGAACTGACCGAGTAACCGAAGAAGTGGGACCTGAGGGCGCGGTTAGCAGGGAGGGTCAGTGATGCACATGGCTATGCCCAGGGCAGCAGTGAGCACAGCGCAGCTGCCGCGCCTGACGTCACCCGAGCAGCCGTAGCTAGCACAAGGGTTTCAAGCCAGATACCGCAGCTCCACACCCTATGAATGATGTTCAGGTCAGCTCTGTGTTTCTCAAAGGCAGTCGTCCTCATCTATTGTAATAAGCAGCTAGAAGCTGTCAGTACATTGCAGTAAACCGGCAGTAGTACTACTATCTAGAAGCTGGCAGCAGCAGCGGTTCCGGGGTGTCCGGCTCGCCTGGCTGCAAGGTGCCGTGGAATTTGTGGTGGGGCTACCATGGAACACTTGCACAGCTAGGCACCCGGCCCCAAAGCAGCTGCAGCGGTTCCAAGTCTGAATTGAGAATCGTACTGCTTGCTGCTCGGGGCTCCGCTCCCTGCTGGTGCATCGGGAGATAAAATTATGACCCGAAGTAGGTCCAAGTTCATCGTCTCGGCGATGGGTCGTGGCCGACGCCGCCGCTGTCCGCCGCCGCTCGCCGCCTCAGCCATGGCAGGCGCACTTGTTGGCACACATTGCCTCGCGCTTGTCGGCCCCGTGGCAGATGATGGTGGTAATGCCCTGCCAGGTGATGAAGCTGGCCATTCATCGGCTTGGGTGCGGTGCTGCACTACGATGCACCTCGGCGAGGCACCTGTCGAGCATAGCAGCAGCAGAGAGGGCAGGGCACATGCATGTCGCACAACGAGCGGCTGTAGCCCTTGCGACAGAATGTGTCTGGCTGATCTGCGTCGGGCAATCCCAAATCAATGATAGTGGGATTGGGCACCAGAGCTGGGCTCAAACTGGTTGGCGGAGGCAGCAGGTGCGGTCGTCCATGCGCCGCCAGCCTTGAAGAGCAATGCACGCTGCAAGCCAACGACAGCCACCACCAAAGGTGCAGACGCTAGCTGACATCTTCAGCACCAACTCTGCAGGTCTGGTAACAGGGACATGACCTGCCCGACCGTTCCTGCCTGCCGCTGCCCCTGCTGAGGGGGGCGCCAAATTGTTGGACCCTTTGGGGCTGGCACCCTTGCACTCGGCATTCTTTGAGCACACTCTGAGGCGGCGCAGCATGGCTAGCCCGCCTCCCAGCTCACGCACGCCCTCCAGGGCCGCATTCGGCACTCCAACGAGCCCGCGCACAAGCCCGGGCCAGGGCCTGAGCAAGGCATTAGAGCTGGAAGAGGACTACCTATTCAATTCGCCGCCGGAGCTGGTGGGCTGCTGCTGCTGCCGCTGCTGCTGCCGCTGCTGCCGGCGGCCCTGCCGCCATTGAGCCTGCGGCCCCTGCTAAGGTCGAGGCCAGGTTGTGAGGTGCTGGGTGTGGCAGGTTGTGACGGCGCCGCGACTTCAGCCCCTGGACCAGCTTGCCCCACAGCGCCTGGGCGGGCCCCTGGAGGCCGTCCACCAGGCAGCTCACGTCGCGCCTGCCTGTGCTGCAGGTGTGCCCGCTGACGCTGTCGCCCTTCATCGACCCAGTGCTTACCACTGCCGGGCATGTAAGAGCGTCACTCCACAGTGCCGTCCGCCACGACGCGCTGCCGCAAGGGGCGTGCATGGGCGGGGGTGGGGGCGCCTTGCAACACGGGCTGCATGCTTGACTCTCTGCTCTCCTCCCACCTGCTGGCACGCCCCCCAGGTGTACGAGCGGTCAGCCATCCAGGCGCACCTGGAGCACAGCACCACCGACCCCCTGACCCGGCAGCCGCTGCTGAACAAGTGAGGGGCACTCCACTGCTGCTGCGCGTGCGGCAGTGCTGCGGCGACAGGCCAGGCAGGGCGTGCCTTGCGAGCGGCAGCACGGCCGGCCCTGGGGGGCTGCAGAGCGCCGCCAGGCTCGCCGCGTGGCAGCCTGCTGCCCGGGCAGGCAACGCTGCTCGGCGCAGCCCAGCCCAGCCCGCATTGCTGGCCAGCGTCAACCCGCCCTTTCCTCCTCCCGTTCCCGCAGCTCCCTCACACCTGTCTACGTGCTGCGCTCGCGCGCCCTGGAGTACCGCGAGGGCGTGGCCAAGGCCTGCGTCCAGCGCATCTGCGGCGGCGCGCCCGAGCCGATGCGCTACCTGCGCCGCGCAGTGGAGCTGGTGGCAGACACCGGCATGCGGGTGCAGGTGCGGCTGCACCCGGGGGGGCTGCCAAAGAGCAGCAGCCGAGGCAGCACCCGGATCTGCACTTGCTGGAGAGGCAAGCGCTGTGCAGCGCTGCTGACGCTTGTGGAGCGCACGGCCGCGTCCCCCCCGCTGGGTGCCCGGGCCTACCGGGCTGGCACGGCTGCTCGGCTGGCAGCGCTTGAGCAGCGCCGCAGCCGAACTGTGCAGCCCTGCCCCACACACCTCGCACTGCTGCCTGGTGGGCTGGGCTCCAGCCTCGCCGAGCGCTGCTTACTCGGTAATGTCGTCGGCTCATGCCACGCCCCCCGACCTCTGCCTTGCCCTCCTGAAGGGGCTGTCGAGCGACACGGTGGAGTATGTGCTGTCGCACACCAGCAACGCATTTGACAGGCAAGCCCATGCTCCTGGCAGCCAGATTCGCCT
Organism: Auxenochlorella pyrenoidosa; assembly: GCA_001430745.1. Taxonomy (NCBI): domain Eukaryota; kingdom Viridiplantae; phylum Chlorophyta; class Trebouxiophyceae; order Chlorellales; family Chlorellaceae; genus Auxenochlorella; species Auxenochlorella pyrenoidosa. The sequence continues at coordinate 279,469 of KQ482074.1, read as the reverse complement.
GACGCCCAGACCTGGGTGGCAGGCTGCCGCCCAGGAGCGCGGGCTCGGCCGGCACTGGCCGCACGCGCATCGCTGTGTGCATGACACTTGACCCTGGCCGGGCCAAGGGCGCGTGCGCAGTGTGAGTTGCACCCGCACCCGCCGCCCGCCCCTGCAGGCTGGCGCTGCAGATGTTTGCGCAGGGGCTGTTCCAGGCGGGCTACCGGGACAAGGCGGCCGCCATCTACGGCTCGCTGCTGCTGGGGGACGCCGACAGGGTGCAGCAGGCCGAGCTGCTGCGGCGCTGCCTCAGGTCCGCCCCCCCTGCACGTTTGCCCCTGGCCTCTTCGCACTGGGACTTCCGTTGCAGCGCGCTGGCATGCCCGGCCCTGCTGGCACGCGCCTGCGGCCATGCGTGCCAATCCGCCCCCTGCCCGCCGCTCCCTGGCCCCCGCAGCTGCTGGACAGACGGGTCAGACGCCTCTGCTGCCGACGAGTACGTCTTCTCCAAGCTGGTGGCGCTGTTTGAGGGGCGGCCGGGGGCGCTGGGCTGGGACCAGCTGGTGGAGCTGGCGCAGCACGCGCAGCTGGGGGACGCCTTTGTGCTGCGGTGAGCCTGGCGTGGCCAGCGCGGCCGGCGGGCTGGGGCAAGGGGCAGGGGCACGGGCTGCTGTGCTGAGACCGGGGGCCCCCGCAGCAAGTGCTGCGCGGGCGCGCCTGACCGCCCCCCGCCCCGACCTGCCCGCCCCCCGGTGCAGGCTGTGCGAGCAGCTGCTGTTCCGCACGCTGCCCTCGGCGGCAGGCGGCGCCGAGGATGCGCTCATTCCCGGCGGGCCGGCAAGCGCGCAGGAGAAGCGGCTGCTGCTCAGGTGGGGGCGCTGCTTCCTCGAGCGGCGCGCCTGCGTGCAGTGCCGCTGCGCCTCAGCCGGCGTGCTCTCAAGCATGGATTCGCACAGAGCACTGCATGCATACGCCTCGCAGCTCCTGCCACACTTGCCGAGGCGGCCCAGCCTTGTCCACAGCAGCGGCGAAGCACTTGCACCGCCGCGCGCCCACGGCCGCTGTGCCCTGCGCCCTGCTGCCACGCGCCCTCAGGTATGTGCACGTGCTGACCGACAGCGTGCAGCGGCGGCAGAGCGATACGGAACGGATGCTGGCCGACTTGGAGCGGTGGCGACGGCAGGGCCGGGGCGGCATGGGCGGCGGCGGCCGGCGCCGCTCCAGCGCGGCTTCCCTGGATGACGGCTGCAGCAGCGGAGGCGGCGGCGGGCTGTTGCTGCTCCCCAGATGGCTGCGCCAGCCGGCGCTGCTGGCGCCGTGCATGGTTCTGGTGGCGGCACTGCCACCAGAGCATGCCGCATCGCGTGTGCTGCGGGCGCTGCCGCTGCTGGCGCTGCTGCCGCATGTTCCGGCGTAGCGTTGGAAATCCACAGAAGAATGAAACGTGCAAAACTCAAAACAGACGACCGCGGTCTGACTGCATGGTGAAACCTTGCTTTGTACTCAAATCCTATATATTTTTATGCCCCTTCACAAGTGGTGAATGCTGACGCGTCGCTCTCCGTACCATGGTTTACTGTTGTTCTTTGTAAGCGGCAGCAGGATGGCTGCGCATCAGCAGCGCGGAGTGCAGGGTGCGGTGGCCACTGACATTGCTGACCTTCTCTCTCAGCTGCTCCTCTGAAGTCAAAATGGAATGGTGCAAGCCAGGCTTCCACTTGGCTACATGGTGAGCAGCAGGTTGCCGACAGCGCTCACGGCGCCCGCACGCTGGGTTTGAACCCTGCTGCGCCATCAGCTGTGCAGCGCCTACAGTGCTCACTTTCTCTGCGTTTGTTTCTCAGGCGACTGGCACGCCCTCTGCGCCCCTGCGCTTCCAAACGAACCCTTGCTTGGCAGCTCCCCGGTATTTAGAGCCAACTGTAGCTACAACAGCCACTGCAGCAGTCGCGATCGCCAACAAGCGGATTGCGCCCGTTCCAACTTTGAAGGGCCAGCGACCAGCCAGCAGCAGCTGCAGCGCAAACATGAGCGGCGTGCGGGACGTCACCGCTGACTTTGTGGTAGAGGAAGCAGCACGTGAGTCCCGCTGGGCACCGAGGGAGATGCCCGCCTCCGGCTGGCTGGACACCGCCGTCCCCGCGTGCTGCCTTCAACACCTGCTGCCCAATGACCGTCTCCCTTGCTCCAGCCTCGAGCCGGCCTCAGGGCGAGGTGCAGCGCGAGACAGATCAGCACCGACTGGCGCAACGGCAGAAGCAGATTGACCTGGGCAAGAACACGCTGGGCTACCAGCGTTACCGCGAGGCGGTGCCGCGGTGCGTGGGCCCAGACCCTGCGCTTGCCCCCGCTGCCAGGCGCTCGTGCGCTGCTGCCTGCCCAGGGCGGTCACAAGCGCTGAGCCTGGTTGCCGGGTCGCATGGCTGGGGAGGCCTCCGCTGCGCCTGCTGCTATGTCGCTCCGGCAGGCTGGCTGGGAGCCACCCCCTGCTGCCCGCCTACCTGCCTCCCTCCCTCCCCCTTTGCCTGCAGGGAGAAACGCAACCGGAAGAAAGACCCCAGCACGCCGGACGTCTACCAGGTGAGGCAAGCTGACGCAAGCTCCCAAGTCAGTTGCCTTGCCCGCTGCGCTGCACCGGCTGGCGGGGGTTGGGTGGGCAGGTGGGTCGGCTGTGCAGGGCCAGATGCTGCACGGGGCGCGAGCGCAGCCCGACATGTCCGTCCGTCTAGCACATCTTGCGCGCATGGCGGCGCTGGGAAGCCCGCTCCATCCGCACCGTGCAACCTTCTAGCCTGCCTGCCCACCCGCCTGCCTGCCTGCCCGCCTGCCTGCAGGTCTGCAGCAAGCGAGCCTTTGAGGGGCAGGTGAAGAAGTGGCGGCGCATGCTGCACGCCTGGGACCCCCCGGGAAAGGTGGGCAGAGCACCCCTGGGGCGACCTGTGCCAGCGCGGCGCGGCACCCAGTGCGTGCCGCAGCGCCCCGACCAAGCGCTGGCAACGCGGCCGTGCCTGGAGGAAGGGCGGGCCTGCAGGGGCGGGCAGAGCGCATGCTCGGCACGCGCCCGGTTGCGCCCAGCAGAGCGTGCAGGCAGTGCCTCCACCCGGCCTGCGCGGTACGCGCTGGCAGGCACCACACCCACCTGGCTGCTCCCTTCCCCTCCTGCCCGCTGCAGGAGGAGGGTGAGCCGGCGCTGCTGCCGGTGGTCTCTGACCTGGGCCCCTCCGCCAACCCGCCCCTGCCTGCCGCCGACCAGCCCGACAGCTTTGAGCACATCAGCCATGCAGGCGAGGGGCTGTGCACTTCTGGAAGCGGCTTGCTGCTCTCTGTTTCATGGTGGCTGTTGCGGGAACGGATGCCGGTGGTGAACAGGATGCCATGGGCAGGGGGGGACACACCTGCAGCGAGCCCTTCTTTAGCTGCCCTCGTGCCCATGTGCGCTGGCGCCCCGCCCCCATTCTGCTCCCCTCGTCTGCGCAGACGCAGCAAGCCCAAAAAACGGGGGCGCGGCGGCGGCTCGGCTGGGCGGCAGCCAGCTGCCGCTCAAGCTGCCCTCGGCGGTGCGCAGGGGCAAGCGGTCCTTCGACGAGGCACTGGTGGTGAGTGAACGGTGGGTGGTGGCGGGGGTTGGAGGGCTCTTTCTTCTTGCTGCCACATGACGCTCCCTGCTGGTCTGAGGATGGGTTTGGTGGGCAGAGTGGACAGAGAGTGCATGGCTGCAGCAGCAGCAATGCTGGCTGGCAGGGCAGCTCTGCGGCGCAGCCCTCCTGACATGGAGTGCTGGCTTCCAACTGCCATTTTCGCGTCGCCCGCCTGCCTGCTTGTGTTCCTCACCCGGCACGCAGGCCGGCAACGAAAACCAGCCGCCGCAGCAGGGGCAGCAGCAGGCGCAGCAGCACTGCCTGCACCTGGATGCGCAGTCGGCACAACCGTCAGGGGGGCCAGCCCCCGGGGCGAAGCACCAGCGGCGCTCAGCAGAGCTGCTGGTGGCGCCAGCGTCCGGCGGCAGGGCTACGCCGGCGGGGGCGCCGGTAGCCCCGCCAAAAGAGCTAAGCTGGTCTGAGAAGCGCTATGGGCAGCCGCAGCTGGACTATGGGTGAGGGGGAGGGTGGGTGGTGGTGGAGAACTAGAACATTAGGAGGCCCATGCCTGAAGCATACCCGGGCCGCGGCAGCGTACACAGCAGGGGTGCACACCTGTCTAGTCCTCTTGGATGGCAGGGGGTTGGTGGCCGCCTGTGCTGGAATCTCCCGGTCAAGCGCCGCTGCGTGCGCCGTGCCTGCCTGCTGCCTGGCATGCGCTGCTTGTGCAACCACCCCAGCCCCCTTCCTGGCCACCGCCTGCAGCGCCAGCGACGACGAGGCCGACTGGCAGCTCGTGGGCGAGGAGGAGGCGGGCGCCGGGCGGTACCAGCGCATGGTGTACAACAACCCGGCGGCCGATGAGGCCTGGAATGAGGAGGACATCCAAGTGTGATGGGGTGTCCCGCCCGTCCGCCCTCCAGCTGTGGTGTGCCAGCTCGTCACGGCAGCGCGCCGCCAGCAGAGCGCCAAGCGGCAGCGCTCTGTTGCGCTGGACGCTGCTGTCGGTGACCTTGACCCCGGGTCTGAAGAGCTGTCCGGGCAGCTCGCCTGCTTGTAGACCTGTCGGCTGCAACCCTCGCCCTCGACGCTTGGACCAAACCGTGCAAACAATGCATGCTGCCACTGCTTGGCCACCTGCCATCGTGTTGCGAATGCGCCAGGGGGCGCCCACCCATGTACACCCAGCTCCTGACCTGTACACTTGTAACTCTGCAGCTTTCCTGCCACCCTGGGCTAGGGCACAGAGAGGGTCTTTCCAGTCTGTTGAACATTAATGAATTCTGAACTGGGCAGAATCGGGCAGAACAACGCTGCAATACACCACTCGTCACTCTGCCGTGGCGGCGACGCGCCCACTTGTCGCATCTGCCACCGCCTCAGCAAGCGCTGCCGCCCTCCCTGCCTCGAGGCTGACAATCAGCCGCACACCAGCCGCTCCGTCGTACTCCTCGCTCTCTCGCGAGGCTCCAAACTGGTCGAGCAGCGGGAAGACGGCGCCGAGCAGCTCGTAAGGCACCTCCAGCCCGAGCCGTGAGCGGGGGGCAACCGCGACGCGATGCGCGCCACGCAGGCAGTCGCGCGCCGCGCCTGCCGGTGCGGAGGAGGGGAGGCGGGCGGTGGCGCTCGACGCGGGTTGCATTCCAATGGCAAGGCACACGGCTGCTGGGCGCTGCCCAGCCGCTGCAGGGCAGCGCTGCTGGGGGCGAGGCCGGCACTGCTGCGCTTGTCGCACCCCCGACCCCGCCTTCCCCGGCCAGCCCCGCCGCCGCCGCACCTCCGTACGCCCGCACCAGGCCCCCGGCGCCCAGCTTCACGCCCCCGTAGAATCGCACCACTAGCACCGCCACGCCATCCAGGCCCTCGCCCTGCCCGGGACAGCAACGGGTGGAGCACGGCAAAGGCAGGTGAGCAGGGCTGGCCGGCGGGGCCCGCTGCCTCCATGCAAACGCGCCGTGCAGCAGCTGATGCAGTGGCCGCCGCCCCTGGCGTGCAGACGACGCCAAAACCGCCCAGCCTTCTGCACTGCCTCACCTCAATGGCTGACAGGATGGGCCTCCCCGCAGTACCGCCAGGCTCGCCGTCATCGCTGCTGCGGTACTGTTGTCCCACCTGCGAGTGGCAGCAGAACCCAGACAGGCACCCTGATGTGTCGAGCAAGTGTGGGGTGGGGCGACCATGGGACCAGCCCAAGCGCGCCCTGTTGTTTGGGAGTTGAGCTGTCGAGGGTCTGGGAAAGCACGTCGCCACAGTGGCAGCAGCAATCATGAGCTCTGGGCTGCTCCATACCTATCATGCGCTCTGGGCTGCTCCATTCCCAGCCTTGCGCCCTGTGCCGGGCGTCCCCTACCCTACAGCCCCCCCCCCCCCCCCCGGGCCTGCGGCCTGCCCCACATCCCCACCTTGTATGCCCAGCAGTTGTGCGAGGCCGAGGGGTCCCGTCGGGAGTTGATCAGGCGAGCCGCCTCCTCGGCAGACGAGCAGGGCCAGGCGTGGGCGATGAACCTGCTCTTCTTGACCTGCGCTTGCGATGCAGCAGCGTGGGGTGGGCGAGGTGGAGTGGGGGGTGCATGCAAGGGGAGCCGTCTGGGGCACGGGCAGGGGTGAAGTCAGGGACGAGGGGCGGCGCGTGCTGCACTGTTCCACCAAACACGGGCAATCCGCAGCGACTTTGCCCACCTCTGTCGAGCTGCTGTGCGGCTCTGCCAGCGTCAGGTAGGTCCTGATCCATGGGAATGGAAGGCAAACGGTGGACAGCGGTAGGCAGACAGCGAGGCATGCAACTCAGGCATGCGATGCCAGCAGGCAACGCTTTGCCCACAGAGCAGAACGAAATAACACTCCCTTCAGTGCGAATAGGCGAGTGAGTGCCCCCACAGCAGCAGCAGCAGCACCTTGACCTCACCCTGGTTCAGCATCTGCCGCCTGAGCTGCTGAGCTGCTGCCGCCGACCGCTGCTGCCACTGCTCGGCTGCTGCTTGCTCGGCCGCTGACCAGCCTTCGATGTTGGGCTGCCCTCAGGACGACATCCCTGCCCAGGTGGGCCTCCAGAGCGGCCGCTTGGGGAGGCAGACGGTGCAGCAGGCGCTGTAAACAGGGCGCAGCCATTTTGAATGTGCACAGCTGGATCAACGGGCACTCAGCGGTGCCCAGGAGGCGATGCAGGTGCTTCTTCAGCCAGGGGACAACTGCTGAGCTGGCAGTCCTTTTGTGTTTCTACTGTGTTTCGGCAGCTGGGCGGCGCTTTATATTGCCGAAAGTTATCTGCACTTCGATCGTCAGCACTGCGCAAGCCAGAAGACGTTCTGCCCATTTACCTGTTTACCGCCGAGCGCCCTGCCGGGACCTTGCCCCGCATTTCGCGCTCTCGAAGCTCGAAGCGGTATCAGCGAGCAGCGTTGCAGTGCGGGACAGCGACCTGAGTTGCGTCTCCGAGGCCAAGACGCGGCCTCTTAGTCGCGACACCTTCGCAACTCCAACCAGGTCGTCAGCGAAGATCCGGGACCGACAGCAGTGATCAGCGCGCCTCTCCATTCCCCTCACCATGAGAGGATCTTTCTCATCTTCAATGGCGCCGTGCGCCGCCGTTCTGCTAGCAGTGTTGGTTGCAGCAGCCGGCGCGCAGGCGCAGGGCGAGGAGTGCCTTGCCAACCCCACGGTGGCAGGCTGCGAGAACTATACCGTGCACGAAGCTGTGCTCCAGCACGATCTGGCCCGCCTGTGCGCCTCTGCTGCCCTGGGCGATCGGACATGGAGCGGCTGGCCCGCGGCATGCACGCTCTGGCACGAGTGCCAGAGCGGCCGCGGCAGCGGTGCGGCCTGCAGCCCCATGCGCCTCATGCAGACGGCCTGCGGGGAGGCGATGTTGACGCCGGGTACCCCATCTGAAGTGTGCACCAGGCAGGTGGCCTTGCCTCGGCTGACACTGCCCTCCCAGGGGGGGCCTTCACAGGCTGGCAAACATTAGCAGCAGCACAGGGTTGCAGCAGGCATGCCAGGGCTGGCACCCACGGGCAAAACGACATGCACAACATATGCATGGTGCCTTGCACGCCCGCTCTGCATACGCGTGCCCACCTCTGCCGTTGGCGTTTTGCCTGCCCTGCTGCTCACGCCTTGCCTTAGCTCTGTGGCTGTGCCCCCACAGCTCTTCCACCCCCAACCCCTTGCCCCCTGCAGCTACGTCATGCTGTGTGCGCCGCAGTCGGTTGTGCAGCAGTGCAAGGCGCAGCCTGCGCTGGACAGCCTGCGCCCAGCCATGCAGCTCTTCACAGCAGCCCGCAAGCTGTGCGGCGGCAGCAGCGCTGGTGCCCAGGCCCCCACCGCGGCGCCCGCACGGGACCGCGTGGGCGTGGCTGCCCAGGACCTGCCCCCCGCCCCCGCTGCAGCCGACGCTGCAGGCGCCTGCAGCCGCTGCTCATCCCAGAGCTTTGATCCCAACAAGGTGACGGTGCAGGCGGTGCAGAGCAACTGCCCGGACCCGCTTGGTGAGAGCCACCAGCCCAGCTGGCTCCTTGTTCATGCTTTTCTGCAGTGCAAAACACGCGCTGCCTGGCTTTACAAGCCGCCTGCTCGTTTTGCTTTGGCTGTGGGAAGTCTGGGAGGCAGTCAGCTGTTGCTGCTGCTGGTGCGCTTGGCTGCGCTGCGCTGCTTTCCCTGGTGCTCTGCTGCATGCGCTTTCAGTGAACTTCGCGTGTCCGCCATCGCGGCACAATGGTGCATGCAGCAGCAGCATGGCGCTGCCTGCTGCCAGCTGTACGGCCCTTACAAATCGGGCTGGCGTTCCTGCCTGCTGCCGGCCCATCCTCCTGCAGGCACGCTGTCAGCGCTGTGCCTGGAGAGCAGCGAGAATGCACACGGGGAGGCGTGTGCAGCTTGGAGGGAGATTTGCGAGTCTGGGGATGGCAGCAGCTTCCCGGGGCTGTGCGGGGGTGCGGCGGCCCCCACGCCGGCAACGGCTGGCAAGCTGGCGGCGCCCTCTCCAGGGCCTGGTGAGGCCGGGACGCAGTTGACTTGTTGAGAGGCTTTCTTGGCGCTCTGTTGGTGCTTCCTCTGGCAGGCATGCAGCACCCTGGGCTGGAGTGCAGCATATAGCCAGCCGCCACTGCACCCATCCAACCACCACTCAACTGCCAGTGCTGGTGCAATGCACGCAGGCGATGCCGGCGCACCAGCGCCTGCCCCGGCAGCAGCCAAGAAGGGCCCGGCAGTGGCAGCAGGAGGGCCGGATTGCTACGCCGACCCGGCAGCGGATGCCTGCCGCACTTTCCAGCAGAGCGAGGCAGACAGCGCGGCAGACATTTCCCAGCTGTGCGGCGCCAACCCCTTCCTGGTGGGGTGCTCCCTGTGGGGCCAGTGCCGCTCAAGGGCAGCATCCGGTGCCTACTGCCAGCCGTTCAGCGTGCTGGGCACGCTGTGCCTGCCCAATCCCACGCTGGCGGGCTGCCAGCACTGGGCCGCGCTGTGCACCACGCCGGGCAGCGCTGTGCAGCAGTGCATCACAGGTGAGGCTGGCCAGGGCAAGGGCCTTTCGGCGAGGTTGTACTGGTTGTGCTTTTCGGCGAATCACCAGGTGCCATGCACCCTAACAGCGCCTCGTGGTGTGGCGAGCGGCGCCGCAGCCGCACCAGGCTCACGCTGTTGAAGCTGCGCCGCCCGGACTGCCTGCAGCCCCGCCACTGCGCAACGCCATGCTCACCAGCCAGACAATTGATGGAGTCTCCAGGGGCTGCAGGCAAGAACTTGCAATGCAGCGCTGTTCGGGGGGGCGCTGCACTGGGGGGCGCTGGCTCATGTGGGCTGGGCATGTTGAGGCCAGCGTGCGATGCATGGCTCACCCTTCACCGCCTGCTCTTTCCAGAAACGTGGGCGTGGAGCTGCGCCCACCCTCCCACCCTGTGCAGCTCCCAGACTGGCGCAAGCATCAGCGGCTGCCAGCAGTGCCGCGCCCCGGGGCTGGCTGGCTGCCGCGACCCGCTGGGCGTGCTGAGCCGCCTGTGCTTCGGCAGCGGGGACAGCGCGGCGAGCCTGCCGCAGTGCGCCACGCTGACAGCCATGTGCGCAGAGGCAGGGGCCACGTTCACCTCGCTGTGCAGCGGCAGCGCAGCTGCTGCCCGCAGCGGCAGTCCGCCTGCGGCTGCGGAGCCAGCTTCGCCTGCCAGCGCCAAGATGTACCTGCATGCCTCCATGTCGGGTGAGCCTAGGCCAAGGCAGCCAGGTGCAGCCCTGCGTCTTTGTGCATGTGGCAACTGCTGCCTTTGAGTTCAGCCCTTGCAACGCTGCCATGCACACCAAGCTGGCATCCCCACGCACTGCCCGCAGCATGCGTGCTGATCGGGGTCCAGCCCACTCTGACTGCGTCCCTCCCCCACCTGGCCGAGCCCTCACACAAACCCCTCCCTTCATGCTGGCACCTCCCCCCTTGGTGCAGCCGTCATTGTGCTGCAGTCCTGGGTGCCTGCCTCTGGAGGCGCATACGTCGCCTCCTGCCTGGCCATTATCGCGGTTGCGGTCGCAGCCCAGGCAAGCCAATAAGCGGCCAGCCAGCCCTGGCCATTCTGATTCCTCAGCAGGAGCATTCATCTTGCATTTCACATCCGCCATGTGCACACTCTTCATCCCGCCTGCATGGGCGCATGGCCTGCCTTGCCTTCCCTGCTAGTGAACCTGCAGCCTGCTGAAGCGCCTCGCCTGCCTCCTCAACCGTGCAAAAGGTCCAGCCGAGGTGGCCCCTGCAAGTACCGTCTCCCCCTCCTGCTTGCTGCCGATGCCAGAGTGCCACCAACTCTGCTGCTGGGTGCAGGGCCTGAAAGCGCTGAAGCTGCGGCTGGAGGCCCGCTGGGCGGCAGAGCACGCAGCGGCTGCGGCGGCTGCTCGCCTCGACGACATGCATGGTGCGCAGGCAGCCGCGACCCTGCCTCCCGCCTCCAGGCTTTGCGCCCCGCCCTGCTGCGGGCCCACCCCTGCTGTTCCGCTGTGTGCCTCGAGTCGACGCCAGTCTGCAGGGCTGAGGGCCATGCAACACAGGAGCGCTTGACCAGCTCGGTCCGGCACTGGGCCCAACACTCTGCCCGCGGTGCCTGTCCCTACTGCAGGCTGCGGTAGCCCTGCCGGCACGCGCAGCAGCATGGACGGCAAGGACAGTCGGCGCTCAAGCAACGTGCAGGCGCCCATGCTGTGGCGCAGCAGCCTGGGGCGCCTCATCCCCACGGCCGGTGGCCCACGGCACCAGCAGCTGCGGGCGCAGCAGCCCTACATCACGCGGCGCGAGGTGAGCTGCAGATACATCCGTTGAGGCGCTAGCAGCAACCCTGCTGCCCAGCTGCTGTGGACGTTCACATGGCTGGCAATGCGCAGCAGCAGGGCTGGCGCCGCCTTCCATGCCTCGCAAGCTCATGCCTGTTCTGGACCAGCTGCTTCCGCCTCCCCAGGGGCCCGCAAACGCCCACTGCTGGCCCCCCCGCCCGCGTTGCATCTGCGCACAACCCCTGACTTAACATCGCCTGACCCACGCCGCCCTCGCCCCTGACCCCCCCTTCCGCACGCGTGCAGCTGGCGCGGAACACGGCGCGCTCCGCCCTCACCGGCGCAGCCGTGTGGCTGGACTACATGCTCATGCTGGTTGTGATGACCTTCAACCTGGGGCTCATCATCTCCGCCACCCTGGGCTCCATGCTGGGAGCGCTGGCCTTTGGTGAGCACACTGGAAGGGGGGAGGGGGAGGGGCTGCGCACGCACCGGCTGGCGCTGCCCTGGCCGCAGCGGGGCATGCAGGGCGTGCTGCGGCACGCGGCGAGACGCCGGCAGACCTTGTTTGGCGTCTTGAGGGGGAAGGGCAGGCGGCCCTGCCCCGGGCATGGCGGCATGTGCTTGCTTGCTAGATGCCCCATGCTGCCCTGTCCATGCCCCCCTCCCCCCTCCCCCTCCAAAAAAAACCGCTCGCAGGCCACTGGGCAGAGCGCGCCGCCGGCGCTTCTGGTCCCTCCGCGCCTGCAGCTGGCAGCCTTCAGCAGACAGGGGAGAGAGACCCCGAGGTGCCGTACGCGTCACTCTCGCCGCATAAAGCTGCGGGCCAGCCCCAGCAGCCGCAGCAGGCCCTGCTGCTAGTGGGCGCGCACAGCGCACCGCTGCCGCTCTAGCGTCGCCCTACGTTCCGTCATTTTGTATTATGGATGCATTGGCACTCAGAGAGCTGCCCAGTGTGCCGCCATCTCTTCCGCTTGACATTGTACCATGCAGCTGCCCAAACCTGTCGACACTTCGTGCCTGCCAAGCCCTGCATCCTGGCACCCGCCATTATGTGGCCGGGTGACGCTGCTCTGTCAGACCCGCTCCGCTCTGGCAATTACAAAAAGGAAGACGGGACAATGAATAGGGCCTGGGCTGGGTGGCTGAGAGAGCACGGGTAAGAGGCGAGGCGGGGCGGCGCACGGCCAGATCGTATCATCGGCTGGGGAACATCGGACGAGGGTATGCATCAATCAGGCAGCAGTACATGGCATGAGGCTGCAGAGCGGTTCTGTGCTGGATCCGCTTCTCAGGAGAGAGGGGCAAAGCAGGAAGAGGCGGAGGCCTGCTTGGGTACAAGAGGGGCAGGGCCCAGGCCCAGCCCGGGGCAGTACAGCCCGGGCTGGCATAAGCGAAGGGCGCTCGAGGAGGGGCACGAACGACGGTGGGGACAAAGAGGGTGGAAGCAGGCTCGTCAGCTCACAGTGCAAGGGCCGGGGGGGCGGGGGGGGGGGCAAAGCCGGGAGAAGAATCAAGCAGGCAGGGAATCTGGCTCAAACAGTGAAACAGGTCGGGCACGAACAAAGGAGGCAGGCACAAGTCAGGCACGGCTGGGCAATCAAGGGGCGTCAAGGGGACAAGGACAAGAGAAAGGGGTTGTGGCAGGTAGAGAGAGGAAAGGCGAAGGCAGGGGTGGGCGTCGGCAGGCGCCCCCATCACATCGGCATCGGGATGTGCATGTGTGTGCGAGCGTAGTATCGAGAAAGAAAGGAGGGAGCAGAGGGGTGGCATGGCGTGCGTTCTGTTGTGCATGCTGTGTGCGCTGGTGCTTGAGAGAGGGGAGGTGGCTGGGGCTTTGCCGGGCGGAGGGTACAGCGGCGGGGAGCGGCGGTCCAGGAAGGGGGGAGGAGGGACGGGCAGGGGACAGGCAAGAATGAGTGGGTTGGGTTGTGGGGCAGAAAGAAGATGGGAGGGTCGTTGGGAGAGCTAAAGGGCGAGCTATTCGGGGGTATTTCGAAAAGCCGGCAACAATTTCGCTCAAAACTTTGGGGCGGTGGGGCGGCGGCAGGGGGTGGGGGCACAGGCAACAGCACACGACGGCGGGATGCGGCAGGGCGGCTGCAGGTGGCGCAGCCGGGAGGGGCGAGCAGCCCTCCCGTCCGCGGCGCCAGCCGCCGCTGCAAGGAGAGGGGTGGACACGGTCCGGCGGGGGCCGCGGGGGCGGCCCAGCACCAGTGCAGCGAGGAAGTTCGTTCCAAGGATCTACTGGGACGCTGAAGGAGAGGCACGGGTATTGGAAAAGCGGGCGGCGGCCGTGTGCCGCCGCCTCTCAATCTAAGCATAGACAGCGGTAGGGCGGGCTGAGGGAGGGGCCGGGCCGAGGCGCGGCGCGGTTGGTGGCGCGGCTGCAGAGAGGTCTCGTGCAGCGGCGCCGGTCCACACGCGGGCGGGCGCACGAGCCGCTGGCACTGGAGGGTGCCAGCGGTGCTCGCGGGCAGGCCGGCAGGGCCCCAGGGTTTGGGTTTCTCGTGCCAAAAACGCTACATGGCCGCGGCCGATGGGTGTCTACAAGCCATGGCGGCACGCGGGCGCGTCCGATCAGAGGCGGAAGCGCTCAAACTCGGCCTGCATGCGCAGGGCGGCCAGGGGGCATTGGGCGAGCCGAGATGAGCGTGGCAGCAGGCGCCTGGCTCTGCCAGGTCAGCTGAGGCATGCAGGTGCATGTTCTGTGCCAAGGCCAACAGAACTCCAGGCGGCTGGTCACGAAGGCGAGGCGTGCCGGTATGGGCGGGATCAGCACAGGCCAGGTCCCAAGTCGCCCGCCAGGGCGCCAAGGCGCCGCCTCACCGTCGCCTCAAGCTGCTGGTAGTAGGCCTGGAAGAACTCTGGGTTCTCAGCCTCCAGCCGCTCCCAGACTGCAGTACGGGAGACGGGGGAAGGAGGAGGGTCGGCAGAAGAGGGGCCAGAGGGCTGCTGGGCGTGCATGCGGCGAGATAAGGCTGGGTGGTGGCAGGGAGATGAAGGGCGTCGGCAGCGGCGGGAAACGCAGCAGCACGGCAGGCGCAGCCCCTCACCCAGCAGAGAGAACTTGGGGGCCAATCCAGCCGCGCCAGCAGCTGTACAGCCTCCAGCTTGGTCATGTGCCGGCTCAAGCAGTGCTCAATCGCAGCGTGCACCTGCAGGCGGGGTGGGGTCGGGCGGTGGGAGTGGGGATGAACTCTCGCGGGGCCCAGCGCCCAGCCGAGCGCCTTGCGGCAGCCACCCTCGCACTGCACAGGCTTTGCACGCAGTTCCCAGGGGCCCATGCGCCGGGAGGCGGACGGGGAAGGGAGTGGCGGCGGGGTGGCCCCAGGGGGGTCGAAACGCGCCCTGCCGCGGCTATACCAGCCTCTGACCTGCTGCACGTCGGCTGCTGTGACTTGCGAGGGCGGCTGCTGGGCTTTGGCCGCCGCTGGGGCGGGCTGGGCGTAGACGCTGGAGCAGCACATCTCGGGGGCTGCTCGATGTGTGTTGCAGGGAACAGCGGAGTGAATAAGCACGGACGGGGGCAGGATTCTCCCAGGAGACTCACGCTCATGGCCCAGCAGTCGCAGCATGGTTGGCTCACTTTTGCGCCAGCTTGGCCTCCGTAGGCCGGGATACGGGACAGTAGTCGGCGCGGGCTCGATCGACAGAGAGGGGATGGTGCTGTGTACGTTGCAGACACCCTTCCGCCCCCCTCACCCTCCTGCTGCCCCTTTTGCCGAGCCTGGCAAAAACCCTGCCTTTGGTAACAAGACCAGCTCACGTCGCTGCAAGCTCGTGCAAGCTGTAAGCCCTTTGCCACTGCCAGGTGGTGGTGGTGGGTGGGGGGGGGGCGACACGCCGCAGGACCTCCGTCAATTGGTCCCAGTCGACAGAAGCCGATGCACGCACGGCATCACACGTCAAAACATTGCCAGTCTGCACTGCATGAGCATGTCATGCAGCTTGTCACTTACCAGGAAGCCAACATGGGCATGCCAAGACCTGCTCTGCATGCACTGGCCGCCCGAAGGAACTGGCTGCGCACCCTGCCCTGTGTACGCTCTCTGGCTCTGCTGTTCCCTCAGATGCTCCTCTGCATGCCGGGCTGCGGCTGCTGCTGATTGGGTGTAGCCTGTTGCTGGCACCGGTGCTGCACAATGCCTAGCGCGTGCAGGCCCGGTGCCCTGCTGTACCTGCCCACGCAACCTCTGGCACTGCCCGAAGCAGCACCTGCAGGTCGGCCGGCCACCTGGCAGTCAAGGCCCCTTCTTGACACGGCCCGCCAGGGATAGAGCTGGCAATTACAGCCCAGATGTGCAATGCTCGGGGCTTGGCACGTGCCGGCCCCAGCTGCAGACCAACTCAGATCCAGTCGCCTTCTTGCAGCTTCAGCGGCAGGTACTGCTGCGAGAGGTACTGGAAGCCGAAGCTACTGAGCGCCTGGATCTCCGCTTTGACCTGCACACCGCAGCACAGCATGGCGGAGGAGAGGGAGAATCGAGCGGCATGGAAGGCACGACGCCGGCCACGGGCACGTGGCACATGCGAGCGCCCTGAGCGGGCGGAATGGCCTGCTCGTTGCCAGAATGTCGGCCGCCACAATCGCCTCTGCATCGCGCACAGGCCTACCACACCCTGTGCGGCAGAGCAGGGAAACACCAGCAGCAGGGGCCCGCCGGGCTCTGCCGCATCCGGCAGCGCGCGCGCCTGGGCCCAACCCCACAACGCAGCAGCACAGCCGGCTGCAGGCCTTTGCGGTGCAGCAGAGCACTGCAGGGCGACGGCAGCAGGGCTCG
>KQ482074.1:241047-252888 GCA_001430745.1 Auxenochlorella pyrenoidosa | reverse complement strand
CGCAGGCCGCCAAGGCGTTTGCTGCCCGCGCCTGCCCGCGGCAACCCCGGCTGCACAAGGTCTGCTGCTCCTGCTGCTCCTGCTTCTGCTGCTGCCGCTCCTGCAAGTGCTGCATCTGCCGCTGCATGCTCTGCTGCTGCGGCTGGCTGGCTGGCCTGCGTGGCCGCGGCAGGCGCTGCTGCGGCTGGCTGGCTGGCCTGCGTCGGCGCGACAGGCGCTGCTGCGGCTGGCTGGCTGGCCTGCGTCGGCGCGACAGGCGCTGCTGCGGCTGGCTGGCTGGCCTGCGTGGGCGCAGGCACTGCTGCAGCAGCTGCCTGCCTTCTGGGCGATGCAGCTGCACCAGCCGGGCCGACAGGTGGATGCTCGCCCTGCTGCGAAGCGAGGGCAGGCGCTGGCAAGGCGTCGGCACCGCCTTGCTGCTCTTCCTGCCGCTGGCGCGGTGGCTGCGCATGCTGCTGCTGCCGCGGCGGCTCCTCCAGCACAGGTAGCGCCTGATGCTCTTGCCGCCGTGTCAGCTGTTCTCCTGCCTGTTGCTCTGGCTGCGCTTGCTGCTCCTCCTGCTGCGCCGGCTCTGCAGAACGCGGTCCATAGCAGACATTTAGCCAGTATTTTGCACGTTATGCACGTTATGTGGCCCCACAGAGTGATCAGGCAGCACCCATGCTGAACAGAACAACCCAGGGGCGAGGGCCCCAGAGTTTCGAGGATGCGAGAGCACACGCTCACCTGCGGCTTCTGAAGAGGCCGCTGCTGCATGTCCTGCTTCTGTGGCCTTCTGCGATCCAGGACGGGTCTTTTGAAGACCCTGCACACCAGGAAAATGAGGGGCCTTCAGGTTGTTAGCAACGGGGCGGCGGTTCGCTGCCAGGCGGCGGCGCTGCCGCCACTGAAAGCACAAGCGGCTACTGGGCGCTCAGCTGCCGTACCAACCGCTTTGTAATGCATTTACCGTCAGACTTACCTTGGCAAGAAGCCGCGGGGCGAACTTGCTAGCCTTGGCTGGCGCCGCTTTGCCGCTCTTGAGCTTCTTGTCAAGCTGGCTCAAATCGAAATTCATCGTTGAGACCAACGCGACTTGTTTGGGGCCTGCTAAGGCAAGCCCAGGTAGGGGCTGGGGCTGGACTTTGCACGGTGGTCCGGCTCTCACGCATGCGGTCGCCACAGGAGCTGAACCCGCGCGGTGAAGGCAGTGGAAGGCCGCATCGAAATAGAAGAACAGGTGGGCCACGCCGAGCTGCCCCCATCTGCTGCCACAGCCGCTTCGAGCCGCCAGCTCAGGCAGCGAGTGAGTTGCGCAACGGCTCCAAGTGTACCAACGAGACAACCGTCTCTGGCAATGGGCTCGGCTTCCAAACCTTGATGAATACGTGTATGCAGCACGCACGCACGCTACGCAAGCACGATCACCGAAGCCAGCGGCGCTGGAATGTGGCTGCTGCCAGCGGCACACACACTGCTCCACAACTACCTCCATGGTGTGGCTTACAGGCTGGCACCTCAGTGAATGGATGGATGAATGAATGAAACAAGGCGGGCGCCCGAGCTGCCACGGCAGCGCGCGCAAGTGGCGGGTGGCGAGCTCACTCGCTGGCGGCGGCCGGCGCGGGTGCCGACGAAACCTCAGCGGCAAACTCGGCAGCATAGGCGCTCAGTGACTTGACATCCGCGGATGGCGCCAGCGAGGCAAGCTCTGCACACAGGCAGGTGAGCGGGGCAGAGTCGGAGCGGGGCCACAAGAGGGCGGAGCACTAGCGTAGCAGCACATCCCATTCCATGCGCTGCTCGGAGTGGACGGCCGCCAACCGTGGTGCTGTCGTGACACACTTGCTGCGCGCAGCATGCCATCAGGGCGCGCCAACGGGCTGAACCCCCAACAGCAGCGGCTGCAACTTCCGTGACATGCCCTGGCTGGGCGACTCGGTCGCAGCACGCCTGTGCAACCAAGCAACCAACAACAGCAACAAGCTGGGAGGCATGCGGCGCATGCTCACCGGTGGGGCCGCTGTTGCCCAGCAGGCCGCCTGCCACGACCGCCGCCGCTGCCACAGCCACCACGCCCGCCACCACCAGCGTGGTCTGCCCGCCCGCGGCGGTGTTGTCGGCGCTGCTGCCCGCCACATACGACTTGGGCTCGACCGCAAAGATGTTGGTCTGGCCGGCAGAGTCGTTCTCAGTGAAGCCCAGGGCCTGCGGCACAGAGGGCGGCAGGGGATGCAGTCACAAAGTGGGCAGCAAGGTGCGGCACGGGCCATGGAGCAGGGCGCCCCGTGGGCCAGGGATGCCGGCCACCCGGCTGGCGATTCTTAATCCCGGCTGACACTTCTGTGGCCTTGCGCTGGTCCTGGTGCTGAGCGAGGGAAGAGCCAGGCGCAGCTGGCCATGCTGAATGCCAGTTGCAGCACCCATGAGCTTGAATCTTTATAAGCGCGTCCAAGTGACGGCTCCACCAGATAGGGGGAGCGTGCAGCCGGAGGAAAGCGCGGCGCTGCCGCACTCAGCAGCAGCTTGCCAGCTGTGCCAGCTTCCCCGGGCCGCTTGGCTGCTGATCCTGCGCACTGCAGGTTTGGCCAGCCCCAAGGCCAGATCCCTACTCTCACCGCACGCTTGTTGCCGCTGAAGTCAAGCTTCTTCTCCTCGTCCGCCGCATAGCACCGCTGCAGGCGGCGGCCGCTGCGCGGGCGCTGCTGTTGGCTGGTGAAGGCCGCGGGGGCGCGGAGGGCCTGCAGACAGGGAGTGGAGTCCTGTGACTGGGGGCAAAGCTGCACTGCGCGGCTCCACCGGTCGGGCAGGCGCAGAGGGGCCTCACCTGGGTGAGCGTGAGGGAGGCCATGGCTGCTGCTGCGAGATGAGCGGACGTCACAAGGATGCGTGCAATGGAGAGGACAAGTGATGGCGGGGCTGAGCTGATGTCTGGCCTCAGGCCTGCTGCGCTCAAAGCGCGCTAGGAGCCCCCATCCATCCAGACGTCGCGATCTCGGCCCCCGAGAGGCACATTTGGCCTTGTGAGCCCGCACAGGAGGGCGTGGACGGTGGGAGGCACGCCCTTTGCTCTCGCCCAGTGGCAGAATGGGCCTCCCGCAGAAGTGCAGCACCTCAAGGGCACTGGATCGGCCCCAGCCGATTCAGGGCCGCAGGTCGCACGCTGCAGCGCCGCACTCGACGGGAAGGCTGGCGCAGGCGGGCGGGCGCCGGCGGCTGCGCGAAGCTCTGCCGCAGCAGCGGCAGGCTCGGGGGTCCGAGCCCTTGCGCAGCAGCGGAAGCAGCGAGACGGCCACAGCCACAGTGCAGGCGCCACCAGAGGCGGCAGAGGTCAAGGCAGTGCTGTTTGACATGGTGGGTGGCCTGGGTGCAAGGGTGGCAGCAAGGAGGAGGGCGGTTAGAGATGGTGGTCGTGAATGCTGCGTGCTGGGCCGCGGGTGGGGCATGTGGGCTGGAGCCATGCACGGCAGCTGGGCTGCAGTGTGATGCGCCTTGCCAGTGGAGCGCGGCGGTGTGCCCAGGGCGCCCCTCAACGGCCCCCCCCCCACCCCACCCCCGCCGCGCCTGCGCAGGACGGCGTGCTGTGTAACAGCGAGGAGGTGTCCCGGCTGGCTGCCTGCGAGGTGATGGCGGAGCTCTACGGGCTCACCGTGCACCCGGATGAGTTCATCCCCTTCACCGGCACCGGAGAAGCCAACTTCCTGGGTGAGGGCCCGCACGCCGGGGGGCAGGCCTCTCGCCCCGCTGCCAGACAGACGGTGGGAGGAGCTTCACGCCAGGCCTGCGGTGGCAGAGAAGCCAGGCGGGAGGCCGGCTCTGTGTGGGCGCCCCACGAGCCACCAGGCACATGCGCTTGCGCGTGTCTGAGGCGCTCTTATGGGTGCTGGCCCCCCGCGCAGGCGGCGTGGCGTCCAAGTATGGCGCGCCCTTTGAGCTGGAGTCATGCAAGGCCAAGTTCTTCGAGGCAAGCGCTGGGGGCGGCGCGCCGCGGTTCTCCTCTGCCCAACCGCTGCCGCTGCTGCCTACTCGAGGAGATTACCTGGGCACATCGACCTGCTGCCACGCGCCAGCGCTGCCCCTCGGAAAAATTACTGGGCTTCCACACCTGGGCAGGGCCGGCTGCCGCTGTCGCTGGCAAGGTTGGCGTGCGCAGTCGCGATCACCACGCTGGGGCCGCTTCTGCGCCTGCTGCAGATCTACATGGCAAAGTATGCGAAGCCAGGCATGGGCATTGGGCACGAGGGGGCGCGGCAGCTCGTGGAGGCGTGCCGGGCAGCGGGCCTGAAGACTGCTGTGGCCTCCAGCGCCGATCTGGTCAAGGTGGGTGACAGCTGGCGGCAGCTGGCACCTGGCGCCGGTGCTGGCATAGCGCAGGGGGGGGCGTGCACGGGGGCGCCTGCAGCAGGCAGATATGTGCCCTGCTCCGAGCAGAGCCAGTGAATTGTGGAGCAGCTGGGCTTGGGGCGGCGTGCAGCAGGCTGGGGTGGCGCTTGATGGCCGCCGCCTCCAGTGCCCCTACCAGAGAAGAGCTGCAGCGCAGGGATGCTGGCTCATGCGTGCTCGCCTTGCCTGCCCAGGGCACCCGCACACCGCTTCGCCTTGCCTCTGGCCTGCTCCATGCCAACCGCTCCTGCCTTGCCCACGTGCCGCTGCCCTCCACTGCCTGCTTTGTGCAGGTGCATGCCAGTCTGGCAGCCGCCGAGATCCCTCTTGATCTGTTTGACACCATTGTGTCGGCAGACGCCCTTGAGCGGCTCAAGCCCTCGCCCGGTGGGTGCCCTGCCAGCCCGGTTCCAGCCTGGGGGCCGCGCCCTTGCGGGGTGCACTCAGGCTGCGCACGGTGCATGCGCAGCCGGACCTTCACGGCAAGCTGTTTCTTGTGTTTTGCCGGGACAGCGTAGCCGCAGTGCGGCGGGGGGTCGCCCTGCCCGCTCCAGACGCTGCCGTCGCTCACTGCCCAGCAGGCAATGCTGCCAGCCGCACCCACCCTGACGCCCGCTTGCCCGGGTCTGCCCTGCGCAGACATTTTCCTGGCGGCTGCATCGCAGCTGGGCATTCACCCGGACAACTGTGTTGTGATCGAGGATGCAGTGGCAGGCGTGCAGGCGGCACGTGCAGCAGGTGGGTGACAAACCTGATGCACCCGCGCCATCAGTCGAGCCAGGGGGTGGGGTGCAGCAGGCATGTGGGTGCTGACCTGCACAGCGCATGAGCAGGGCCTTGAGGTCCCTTGGGTACTGCGCAGCGCAGCACTTGCGCCGCGGTGGTGCCAGCAAGCACTGCGCGGCTGGCCGACTGCCACCCTTTGCCTGCGCACTGCTGCGAGGCCCTGGCACTGCCTCGTGGCACCTCGCGCCTAAGGGCCGAGTACTCGCCGCAAGTTGGCACCCCCTGGCAGGCATGCGCGTGATTGGCGTCACCACCAGCCTGGCGCCAGAGGCGATGCAGGCGGCTGCCCCAGACTGGATCCAGCCCAGCATCAAGCACATCACGGTGGAGGACATCAGGGGGCTGAGGCTGGCGCAGCATGCACAGCAGGCGCAGCAGGTACAGCACCGGGCTTGACCTGACCCTATGCTCTCGGCGTCGTCAGGCCCGCCCCTGCTGCACTCACAGCCCTCGTGCATCCGTCGTGCTTGCAAGCGGATTTGCTGCGGTACTGCGGTTGTTCCCCACAGGTGCACACCGCATGCTCTGCTGCAGTCGCAGCACCACCTATGCTTCTGACGTTCGCCTGGCTCCTGCTGGCAGGTGGTCAGTCCTGGTACCGCCGCGGCAGCTGTTGTGCAACGCCGCCCTCCATGCTCCGTTTTGCTGGCCTGCTGCCCACAACCGCAGGGCGGCCAGGGCCCCAGCGCACCGGCGGCCTCCACCAGCGGTGGGGCACCTGCGGCTCCTGCCTCCACCAGCAGCCGCGAGGAGGGCTGGCTGGAAGGTACCGTGCAGTTGCCGGCAGGGTACCGCACCACGCGGCGGGAGCTGCTCAAGTTTGGCTCCCTGGGGGCCGCCTTTGCGAGCCTGTACGTGGGCATTTCGCGCGCGCAGGTGGGCAGGCCCGGGGCGCGAGCGCTTGTTTTTGATGCAAATAGGTCTGGCTGCCCCACACAGCCAGAGCCAGGGTGTGGGGGCCTGCTGCTGCTGCGAGGCGAGTCGCCCACAGGCAGGTGAGGCCCACCCGCCCCGCCTGCCTGCCTCCTGGCTGCAGCATGACCCGGGTATCCGGCGCTTCTTGCTGCGGTACCATGTGCCCACGCTGATCCAGCTGGCAATCATTGCGTATGTGGCAAGCGGCTGGCAGTATTTTCGAAAGGTCCGCAGCATGGTGGCGGGCCTCGTGGCTCGGAGCCCTGCTCTCCCAAGACCCCCTGCTGCAAGTGCTGCAACGCATGCATTCACCCTGCCTCCCTCAACAAAACACCTGGCCAGCAGACAATGCCCATATGGGCTTCGCTGGCGCCACTCCCTCCCCTGCCCTTCACCCCCCGCCAACCTGTCCCGAACCCCCCCTGCAGAGCCTGTCCTACGCAAGCCCGAAGGCGCTGCTGAACGCGCTCCTGCCGCAGGCGCAGCTGCCAGCCCAGGCCCCAGCGGACGAGGGGCGGGTGGCAGCCTTCAAGCGCTACATCGCAGGTTTGTGACCCACTGTGTGGCTCAACACGCTCTGATGCTGGTGCCGCTGCCGCCGATGCTGCTGCGCAGCATCATCCCTGCTGTGTTGGTCCAGTGACGCCAGGCGGCGACCCACGCGCTGGCAAGCAGCTGGCTACACCGCGTGCTCTTGCTTGGCAAGTCGGCCAGCAGGGTGACGCGACGGGACTGCTGCTGCCAAGGAACTGGGCCCATCCAGCTGCGCCTTTTCAGCGCCGCCTGCCTTGCCCTCGACCTCGCCCAACCACCCGTGCCCCCCTTTGCCCACCGGCCCTGCCGCAGACATGGAGAAGCGCGGCGGCATGCAGCAGGTGCCCGAGTTCCCTGCCGGCCTGGACTGGCTGAATGCGCCCCCCCTGAAGCTGTCGCGGGAGCTGCGCGGCAAGGTGGTGCTGCTCGACTTCTGGACGCTCTGCTGGTGGGGCTGCTAGCGCCGGGCCTGCCTGCCTGCCTCCTGCTCGGCGTGTTTTCAGGGCCGACTGGTTGAGTTGCGCATGCTTGTTGGCAGGCATCACAGGCGGTGCGCACCATCGTTGGCACCTGCGCCTGCGTGCTGCGCATGACTGCTGCCCTGGTGCTCGGAGGCCTCTTGGCAAACACGTATTGGCGCCTACCTGCTCACCGTCCCGCCTGCCGCGCCGCCACGACCCCGCTGCAGCATCAACTGCATGCACGTCCTGCCCGACCTGGCCTTCCTGGAGCGCAAGTACGCCGGCGCGCCCGTGGCGGTGGTGGGCGTGCACTCTGCCAAGTTTGACAACGAGAAGGACCTGGAGGCCATCCGCAACGCGGGTGGGCCTGGTTTTGATTGCCGCCGCTGCATGCCGAGGGCTGTGTGCGAGGGGTGTGTGCTGGCGGCTGGTCTCGCGAGGCGGCGTGAGGCCAGCGTTGGCGCAGGCACGCTGCATGCGGGGGTGCGCGCTGTGGCATTCATGACGTCGATCCGATGCACAGCCCCCGGCTCCCTGCAATTAGGCGCTCCCGCACATGGTCGACCCTTGTCTCCCCGCCCGCCCTCGCTGCCTGCAGTGCTTCGGTACGAGGTGACGCACCCGGTGGTGAACGACGGCGCCATGACGATGTGGCGCCAGCTGGGCGTGTCCTCCTGGCCCACCCTGGCGGTGGTTAGCCCGCAGGGCAAGCTGATTGCCATGCTGGCAGGTGGGCGGGGACCCGCGGCCCGCTTCCTCCGGCTGTTTTCCCCGTTTCTTGCCTGGTGCCTAGCTGGCTTCAGGGCACGTGCTCTCATGCGAGGCGCCCCCCGCAGTCCGCCGCAGCCCGCTGGCTGCCCGCACTGCCGCGGCCGCGCCTCCCTGTCTTGTTCCCCGCCCCATGGCAGGCCTGCACAGCGCGCCGCAGCGCTCTCAAGCAGGCCGGGCCGCTGCGTGCACACCCCCGCTGCCCTGTTGGCTGGCGCATGCTCTCGAACCACCTGTGCGATCCCGACCCCGACCCCCACCCCCACCCCACCCGTCCAATCACCCACCCAACCCACACGGCGACCCCCACCCCACCCCACCATCCAATCACTCACCCCACCCACCCACACGCAGGCGAGGGCCACCGCCAGGACCTGGACGACATCCTGGCCGCCTGCCTGGAGCTGTACGGCGAGCAGGGCCTGCTGGACAACTCGCCTCTGCCAGAGGCGCTGGAGCGCGACCGCGACCCGCGCCTGGCGGCCTCGCCGCTGCGCTTCCCGGGTGCGGCGCCGCCGCTTGCGTCACGGCAACCATTGGGGTTTGCCTTTAAAAATTTTCAATGTACATGCTCAGTCTGATCGAGATACCAACACTGGATGAAGTGTGGTGCCAGCAGCTCCAGATGGCCTCCCCAGAGTGGCGCCCCATGGGCCTTCGTCACCTACCGTCGGCGATCCCAGCGCCCTCTTCCGAGTGGCTGCATGTGTGGCTGCTCCCGGTGGCTTGCGACAAGCAGCGTGTAGCGCTGTCTTTCGGGGACGATACCCGCGCCTGCTGCCGTGTGCGGGCCCGCAACGCCTAACCCACTTGCCGGCTGCCATGTGCAGGCAAGCTGGCCACCGACTTGGCGGGCAACCGGCTGTTCATCTCCGACTCCTCCAACAACCGCATCGTCATCACAGACCTGCAGGTGCTTGCAGGGCAGGGCAGGGCAGGGCAGCGGGGCAGCAGCGCTGGGCAGGGCAGCACAGCAGGGCAGGGCAGGGGAGAGGCTGGCCTGGCTGCCGGCACCGTGCAGCGGGAGGGGGCACGCCGTGCTTGGCCTGGGCCCTACGCTGGTCGCTGCTTGCCGAGCCAGGGGGCGCCAGCAGGGAAGTTACCCGCTCCGCTGCGCACAGCCTGGCCTGCAGATTGGGACCGGCGCCGGCCTGTCAACACACACCTGTGCTGCCCCGCTCCCCGCCACGTGCCCAACAAACACCAAACCCGTGCACGCACAATCCGCTGTCCCTGTAACGCCCACACCTGGCAACCTCACACACGCGTGACCTGCAGGGACGCTTTTTGGACCAGGTGGGGTGCGGCGCAGCGGGCCTGGTGGACGGCAGCTACGAGGCGGCTGCCTTCTACCGCCCACAGGGCCTGGCCTACAGCCCCAAGGTGCGCCGCCGGGCAACCTGCCCCCGCACCCGCCGCGGGCGCGAAGCAGCTGCACAAAGCGTGCCACTGCACGGGCCTCACCCACTGGGCAGGCTGATCTTGTGCGGTGCGTCGCAGCGCCCATGCCAGCCTGCCAGCTCCGCGCCGCGCTCCGGCAAGCCCCACCATGCCTCTGCCACCCTCCCCCTGGCGCAGCGTGACTGCCTGTACGTGGCGGACACAGAGGCTCACGCGCTGCGTGAGATTGACCTGCGCCGCAAGACAGTGACCACGCTGGCAGGTGCGCCCCGGCCACGATGCGGCGCTGTGCACCAGCGCAGAATGGCACGCTGCAGCGCCCCCACCTGGCCTGCCCACGCTGGCGTGCCAGAAAGGCGGCCCGCCTTACCTGCTGCTGCTTCATTCTATAGGCAGGCCATCACCTGTCAGCCGGCGAGGGCTTGGCTCCTCTGGGGTCCTGCTGCCGGGGGTGCTGAGTGCTGGGTTGCTGCGCGCCTGCAGGCAACGGTGTCAAGGGGAGCGACTACAAGGGCGGCAGCTCAGGGCCAGCGCAGCTGCTCAACTCGCCCTGGGATGTGGCGCTGGACAGGTGACGAGAGGCCTGCATGCGGGACGCGACCGCACGAGGCTGCCTCGTGCGCTTCACACCCAGCAGCCCCCCTCCACTGCGCACAGCGGCCCCCCTTTACTGCCCGTCTTGTCCGCCAGCTGCCTGGTCTGAGCCTCATCCCCTTGCCCCACCCTCCCCATGTGCAGTACTGAGCAGTACGTGTACGTCGCCATGGCGGGGCAGCACCAGATCTGGCGGTACGACACCGTGGCGAAGGTGGCGGGTGAGCAGCAGCAGCGAGGGGCAGCAGGCAGCAGCACCAGCACACAAGGCAGCCGCCGTGGTGCTCACTGAGGCAGCAAAGTCGCAGGGAAGTCTTCGTGCTCGGTCACCCACCCTGCTGCTGCCAGCAAGCAACCCTGGTCTGCTGCAGGGTCCCTCCTGTGCCGCCCTTGGCACGCCGCAAAGAAGCACCCTAGCCAGCGCGGTTTGCTAGACGACGCTGGCCCCTCCCCGGGTCTGCCCCCTTGCCTGGCCCCCACCCCCTGCAGAGAACTTCAGCGGCACCGGGTACGAGCGCAACCAGAACGGCACCAGCGGCCTCACCACCTCGTGGGCCCAGCCCAGCGGCCTCTCTCTCTCCCCCGGTGGCGATGCGCTCTTTGTGGCGGGTGAGCCGCCGCACCGCGCCAGCTGTCTGTTAGAGCCAGCCCGGGGCCAGCCGCGGCGCCAGCGAACCGGCCAGCCTCTGCATGCTGCTGTGTTACAGGCCGCAACCTGCACCAGGATCCTGGTATTGCATGAGCAAATCTGGGGGGAGGGACTGTGCCACAGTGCAGCGCCCTCTGCCTGCGGCCCAGCGCTGCAGCCTGGTGCCGCCGCCTATGCGGCTGCGCCCTGCCATGGCTGCTTGCACGCCCGCCCACCTGCGCCCCGCCCGCCTCCCTTGGCCCTCCTTTGTCCCCTGGCAGACAGCGAGAGCAGCACAGTTCGCCGGCTGGACCTGCGCAGCGGTGGCAGCCAGGCCTGCGTGGGCGGCGACCCGCTCTTCAGCGACAACCTGTTCCGGTGCGCCCGGCCTCGGCTCCTTTGTGGGTGCACTGCTTGGACAGAAAACGCAGCGTTGTGTGCAGGCACAGTGGTGCACTCTCAAAGCTGAAGCGGTAACGGGTGTGGGGCAGTGTGCCAAGTCTTAGTCTTCAACAAAGCTGTCTTCAGATGCCGGATTTTGTGTTGCACACAACACAGCCCCTCCCTTGCCCGCCCTGCCCGTGCAGCTTTGGCGACAAGGACGGCAGTGGCAGCGATGCCCTGCTGCAGCATCCCCTGGCTGTGCTGGCCGCCCCCGATGGCACAGGTGGGGGATGCTGACCGCTTCTCTGGCAGCGCCCCCGCTGCTGCTGCTGGGTGGCAACGCACCACGCTGGGCTGCTCAGCAGAAGGTCTCCATGGCTCCCACGTTCCGCTGTGCAGCCCGCCCCGCCGATAAGCCCCACATGGCGGGCCGGTCCTTCTTCAACCCAATGCCCATGCGGTCGCCCACCCGCTTTCTCAGGTCTCCGCCGGCCTGCCCCTCCCTATTCACCTCGCTGTCCGCCCGCTCCCCACCGCCTGCAGTCTTTGTGGCCGACAGCTACAACCACCGGCTCAAGGCGCTGCAGCCAGACAGCAACAGCATCCGCACGCTGGCGGGCAGCGGCGCCGCAGGGTACTCCGACGGCCAGGCAGCCGCGGCGCAGCTGTCGGAGCCCGGAGGCCTTGCTCTGGGCCCCAACGGTGAGCGCCGGGGGCCGTCTGCAGAGGAGGTGCTTCAGACGCGTTGATCGAGCGCCTAGGGCGCCAGGGAGGCTGAAATCAAGGGCCAGCAGGGGAGGCGCTCACGCGCAGGGCTGTCGCATGCCCCCTCCACGGTTGCAGCCCAACCGCCTCACCGCCCCGCATGCCTCGCCGCCGCAGGCTCGCTGTTTGTCGCGGACACCAACAACAGCCTCATCCGGCGCTGGGACCCGCGCACCCAGCAGCTGTCCACGCTGCAGCTGTCGGGGGTGCCGCCGCCGCGCCAGTCGCCGACCGGTCCGCCCG
>KQ482074.1:220681-233099 GCA_001430745.1 Auxenochlorella pyrenoidosa | reverse complement strand
TGCCGAGTCCTCCTCTGCCAGGTTGCTGTTGAGCCAGGCCGCCAGCTCATCCGCCAGGTCAGACCCTGTCGCGCTGTGCAGCGGCGCCGCCTTGGCTGCCGGGAACACCTCGTGGTAGGGGGTGGGCTCCAGGCTGTCAAGGTCAAAGTCCAGCAGGGACAGCGAGGGCGAGGGCTCCAGCAGCGGCGGCGCAGCAGCCCCCGCGTGCTGCACGGCCTGCGGTGGGTGCTGCGCCGCCGCAGCGGTGGGCGGCGGCAGGCCGCCGGCCGCCGAGGTGGAGGGGGAGCAGGAGGTGGAGGCAGAGGGCTGCACAGCCGGCGCAGTCGCGTCGAGGGTGCTGCGGGGCGCCTGCTGCGCGGCCAGCTGCGCTGGCTGGGCACCAGCAGGGGAGGCTGCTGCAGCCCGTGCCGGTGGCGCGGCAGAGCCCCCTCCTGCTGCTGCCGCCAAGCTTGCTGCTGCAGCGGACGCCGCCTTGCCACGACTGCGCTTAGCGCGCTGCCCGCCTGCCTGCGCCACCTGCTGCACGGGCGCCGCAGGGCCCGCTACCCCTCCCTCAGCGCCCTGCTGCTGCCGCTTGCGCCGCCGGGCATTATGCTTCTCCAGCTGCTTGCGGCACGAGTGCTTCCCGGCGTCAAACTCTGAAACAGAGGGGGCGGGCAAGGGGGGGGGGCGGGGGGGGTGGCTCAGCGCGGCACTGCGTAGGCGCATACGCGAGCAGCACCCGCGGGAGCTGTACGCGGCGCTGGCACCCGGGCTGCATGCCTTCCGGCCTGCATGCCTCTCGACAAGGCCGCCGCTTGCACAGCCCATGCCAGGCAGCCTCACCGTCGAGGGGGTGTGCATGCCCGCACCTGCGCAGCAGTCAGCGGGGGCCACGCAGCGCGGCTCAGCAGGCGGCATGACAAGACCCTGGCACGGCACGGCACAGCACGGCAGGGGCAGCACAGCACGGCACAGCAGGGCAGGGCACGGCTCCCTGGGCCTCACCGCTGGCAGAAGCGCAGCTCCTGCCCGTCGCGCAGGAAGACATCAGCCTTGATGTGCACCGCGCAGATCCTGCACCCAGCGAGGCAGCGCGGTTGGGGGGAATGTCAGCATCAGCGAACGTGCCGTGCAGGGGCACCGAGCGGTAGGTCAGAGCCGGCGCTGCGCGCGGCAAGGGATCGCCTGCGCGCAGGCAGCACCAGGGGCAGACGCGCCAGGATGCTGCCAGGGCAGAGGGCGCTGGGCTCGGCGGCCCACACCCTGTGCACCCAGCCTCACTTGTTCCGCTGGTGGTAGTAGGTGTGCCCACTCAAGTCGGCTCCGCAGCCATCTGCCTGGCAGACACACGGCCCCGCAGGCGGCCCGCCAGCACCCGCCTTGCGCGGCTTGCCGCGCGCACGCGTGGGGGCGGCGGCGGCGGCGGCAGCGGCGCCTGAGGCTGCCGTGCCTGCATTGCTGGCGTTCGCAGCAGCTGGGGGCGCTGCGGCGGTGCGGCTGCCGCCCTGGCTGGCTTCGTCTGCACTGCTGCTGGCCTGAAGCAGGCCCCGAACATAAGCGTCCAGCTTGCCGGCTGCCGCGGAGCAGCCGGCAGCGGGGACGGATGCATGGCCGGCTGCTGCCATGCGAGCAGATGTCGCCTTACCGCCTGGCATGAGCGCTGTAGCCGTCATGGCAACCGGGTCCCAGTGCCAGTCAGCCTCGCTCCAGCTTGCCGAGTCGCCTGGACGGGAAGCATGGGGGAGGGTTGCTGGTGTGGGCGAGTCCCTCAGGACGATGCCAGAACTAAGAAAGAGCACAACAGGCTGCTTTCATGCAAGACGAATAAGAGGTCATGTTCACTTGATACAACAAGAAATTCAATTGGGATTTGGCGGACATGGGCCCATGGGCCTCTAGCGCACACTGGGGTACCAGCGAGCTGCCTGCACAGCCTCCGGTGTACCATCCAGCTGGCTGGGCCACGCGCTCGGGCCGCTCCAGGCAGCGCGCTGGGCTTCAGCAGAGCTCCTTGATGTGCACCAGGTTGCTGGCAGGCCCCAGGCGCTGTCCAGCGGGGAGAAAGGGACGAGAGCACAACCCCACCCCCTGCAGGTGCGCACCTGGGGGAGGGAGGGCCTCGGTCCATGAGGGCTGGGTCCCTGGCGGCATTTGGGCAGCCGCACACCCGCTCTGGGGGCTTTTGGAGCGAGTGCAAGCGGGGCGTGTGTGTTTCTTCAGACGAAGGCGATCCTAGAAATTAAACCTGCTGCCTCCGCCGAGGATGGCTTGGAGCAGACAGCAGCCCCGCTGCATGGCAGGAAACTCGTGCTGAGAGTGCGTAGCAGGGGGGACCCAAACGAGACTTGCGCTTTATAGACTTTCGGCCCGATCTGAGCAGACCGTATCGCAGCACAATATCCAAGAGCACGGCAGGTGGGCTTAGAGGGCCCTGGGCACAACATGCGGCTTGTTCCCTTCCCCTCTAGGAGCCCTGCTCGGCGCTAAAGCGTCTCAGAGTGCATTCGATGATCTCGGAAAGTGCAAGCAGCCGCCGGAAGATGGGCGGAGGCACCGAGAGCCCTACGTTGACCAGCCCAGCTGACCACTGCTGCCGCCTGCACCGCCTGTGCAGGCTGGCCACCCCACTGGGCTTCACTGCCAGGCCGATCGTGCCCGCTGACCTGCACAAAGCTCCTGAAATCAAAGGGGCGGCAACAACAGCGCTGCGGCCGGAACCTGCCGAGGGTCAGCCATGTCTGGCAAGGCAGCGGGCGATGAGCGGGCGCTGGTGGCGGGCGGGGAGGGCGGCAGCGGCGGCGGCGGCGGAATCTCCCTCGGCAAGGGCGCCTGGGACTGCGACACAAACACAGGTGAGGGGTAGCATGTCTCATGGCGTGCTGTCTGGCGCGCATTGAAGGACATGCACAGGCCACTAGCCTCCTTCCCACCGTCCTATGCGCCGCGGGCATGCTGCGCCCGCGCCCTGCCACGACCCCCCTCTCCCCACCCGCTGGCCCCCCCAGAGATCCCGCCCGAGAAGGAGGCCATCGTGTTTGAGGAGATCGCCACCATGGACTTCCCTTTTGAGGGCATCCCCACCGTGCCGCCCCGCAAGGACATGGACCACATGGCCTTCTTCTGCGGCTCATGCAGGCGCGCCGCCTCCCCATGCTGCCGCCTCCTGCCTGCTGGCAGGCTGCCCTCTCATGAAGACGGATCAGGCGTGCGGGGGTCTGCGTGTGCGCATGCTAGTGACGGCGGCATTGCTGCAACTGCAAGTGGGCCCTATTGAGAGGGGTGGGCGGCTTGCCTGCACCTGCCCTCTGAGCCTGTCGCCAGCGGCCCGTGCCCCAACAAAACACAGCAGCCAACGAGGGGCAGGCCCTGCTGTGGAAACACAACTCCCCAGCCCACCTGAGCAGGGCTCGCAGCGCTGTGGTCCCTGGCGTGCAGGTACCGCGTGACTGCCTACCCCGACTGGCCAGTGGAGCGGGTGAAGCAGGCGCTGTTCAAGGGCGGCATCGCGCGGGCAAACAAGCCAGAGGGCGTGCGCAACACGCCAGGCATCCAGGCAGGTGTCCTGCAAGGTGCAGGCAGCATGCCGGCCTGGTGCTGCTGTTGGCGTGTGCGGCTGGGGCGGGCGGCGGAGAGGAGCTGCCAGCGAAGCAGAACCTGCATCTGCATGCTGGCGAATGACCGCGCCTGCCACTGCCGTCAATGCGCAATCCAAGGACTTCCGGCAGCAAACAAACTCGCCGAACCACGCCATGAATGTTGGCCGCTGCTGCTGCGCCCTCGAACCATGTGCCCGAGCCATGCCGTGGCAGGCCACGCTCAGCAAGCCAAGGTGCAGGCCCGTATCGGTGTGACACCCAAACCCCTGGCCCCTTCCCGCTGCGCCCCGCAGAAGTGGGAGGACCTGGAGCTGATCTATGCCGGGCAGCGCATGGCCGACGGCAGGGTGCTGGCAGACTACCACGTGCCCCCGGTGAGCGCCGCCCCTTGCTCAGCGACTGCAGAGAATTCCGCCGCGCTCCGTGCGGCCCAGGTGGACTGCCGTCTCGTGCTGCTGCTGCTTGCATGACTCCATGCCGTGCATTTCCGCCGTTCGAAAGGCGGGGCTGGGGCCCAGCTGCTGCTGGAGCCCCACCCAAGCCATCCTTACTGCCGCCCTGCCTGCCTGCCTGCCTGCTTGCCACTCTGATGCAATTGCCTGGTGGCCACCGAACAGCGCAGGCCCAGCGGGATGCCCCAACCCCCGTGTCCCCGCCTTTCCCGTGCGCGTACTCTGCAGGGCTGCAAGTGCCTGATTGCCATTGAGCGGGCCAAGCTGGAGCTGGGCAAGCCCGATCCCGACTCGGCCTATTGGAACTGAGAGGCCCCCCCCAGCAGCCCTAGCCAGCAGCTCAGCTCAGATGGACCCGTCAAACGCATGCACTCTTTGCCTGCATCCAGCCCTGCTGCCACTCTCTCTTGGAACAGCTCATCCTGTGTCTCAGTGTCTCGACAGTGCAGCCGAGGCAAGCTGACGAGTGTGAGTTGCAGCATGCTGCACAAAGTTTGGTTGGTATGCGGGGTTGGGGAGGGTTGCGATTCGTTGAGAGAGCGGGGGCCGATGCAGCATGCGGCAGCACAGCATGAGGGCATCAAGAGCGTTGCTAGCGCATCGGGGTTCACAAGAGGAATCAGTTCAGAGACAAAAAGGGGAGGAAAATTGGGGGGCGGGGTCAATACAAGCGGTCCCAAAGGGCAAGGGCCGGCAGGTCAATGTGTCAGGGAGGGTCATGAGGGCCGCGCGATGCAGGCAACTCATCGCGCAGGCCGGCCCTGGCTGCGCCCGGACAGGCGACCACCCTGCGGGTGTGGCCCCCGGGCGCAGCTCCGAGCAGGCGCATCATCCGTCACGCTGGGGCCCTGCCGCGCAGTCAGGGGAAGGCGGGGGTGGGGGCGTCGCAGACGATATCCTTGGGGGAGGTGGCGCCAGGGGGCACCCAGAAGGAGGGCTCCAGCAGGCGGTTGTCCCGCAGGGTGTTCATGCGGCTGGAGCAGCGGACCTGCCGGGCGGGGGTAGGGGGTGGGGCCAAGGGTGGGTGTCATGGAGCAGACACTCGGTGACAGGAAGGGGGTGCAGCACTCTGCAAGCTGGAAAGCAGGCTGGACGACAGTCAAATGCTGCGGGTACAGCACGGTCGCAGAGCCGGGCAGGGCATCCTGCAGATGAGCCTGCGCGAGCGTGATCCGCAGTAGCCACCGCTGAAGCCTTTGCTGCACACTGGTGCGCACCGCCCCCGGCAGCCTCACCGTCACGGTCTCGAAGCCGCCGGGGATGGGGCACACGTACTGCACAGAGGCCACAAAGCCTGAAGGGGTGCACAAGAGGGGGGAAGGGCGCGGTCACTGGGCTGCCCGCTCCTGAGCAGGAGTTGGGCGGGGGCACCTGCACGCCGCCGGCGCGCAGCCGGCTCCCTCCTGCGCCCTCCTTCCCCAGCAGCCTGGCGCTCACCGTACTGGCCCGCCACCTGCGGGCCCGCCAGGGTGCCGGGCAGGATGCTGTTGTAGCAGCCGTGGATGGGGGCGATGCCGTCAAAGTCGCAGGTGGAGGCCAGGGCGGGGGTGTTGAGCTGGGCCACGCGCCGCATGCGGGCCTTGGCCTGCACAAACGCCTGCTTCACCCACTGGCCCTGCAGCCGGGAGCGCAAAGGGCAGCGGGGCAGCGACATGTCATGTGTTGCGATGCAGTGAGCACGGCTGTGCACCGCTCCCTTGGCTTTCCATGCGATGGGGGGTGCAGGGTGCAGCCATGGCACGCTCATCCGGCGGCGCCTCATGCCCACGCCTGTCGCCTCAGCCCCACCTTGACAAAATCCCTGAAGGTGAATCCTTCGATTGGGTACTGCAGGGAGGCATAGAGGCGGAGGATGGCGCGGGGAGGCGTGTGGCAGAGCCCACGGGCTGGGTCAGAATGCTGCGGGTGGGCACGCTGGTGGCGCATGCCAGGCTTGTCAACCACCCCCCCTTGGCTTGGGATGCTGACAGCAGGGAGCCATCGCCCACCTTCTTGACGCTGTCGGTGGCATAGCAGCCAGCAACCTGCAGGCAAGAGGAAGGTGCAGGGTGTTCAGATCAAGGTTCTGGGCCGGTTGGGAAAAAGCGCGCAAGCGCGCAGTCGCTGTGTGCGCCCTCTGCAAGCATGCCGGGTGCTCTGCTCTTGAAACCAGACTGTACTTGCCGGGTTGTAGGGCCCGGCCAGGGCGCCGCAGAAGAGGGCCGCAAGGGCGACCAGGAGCAGGCTGCAGAGGGGAGCCAGGCACAGACCGGTCTGGGTTGTTCACACGTGTCGGTGTGCAGTGAGAACAGGACGAGATCAGGGACGGTACATCCAACCCATGCTCACATCACGAACAGTCGGGCATTCTTGCTTGGGCCCCATCCCCGCTGCATGCCATACCCAAGCAAGGCAAGCCAGGCAGGTGGGGCTGGCCCCGGCTGGAGCTCGCTGCCGCCATGACCATGGCTCCTGCCAACAACACCAACCCAAGTCTTACGTGCAGCGCATGGCGTCGGTTGGCGATCTGTAGATATAGGAGGGGTTCTGGAGGAAGAATGAATGCGGGCGTGCCCTGGTTCCCTTTGATAGATAGCACGAAGGGACAGCAGACGCCACGTGGCCATCCTCACGAACCGTCCCGAGCCGCAGGCCTTTGTGCATGACCATGTGTCCATAGAGATAATAACACAATAAGATCGTTTGTTCGAGGGCGCGAGTGCGCGATCGTGTTGCTGGGTCGGCGGCCGCCTGCAGGCGCCGACTCCGCGGCGTCGACCGCCGCCGCCCGCGGGTGAAGCAACCTGCCAACAATGCTAACTGTAATGTGCACGATGTCAAGAATTGCAAGGCCCGAGGGGCGCCGCCGAGCCGTCGCTCTCTGATACTGCCTGCCGCCGCCAGCTCTGCAGAGGTTTCCCACCACCGCGCATGCATGCGCAGTCCCACTTGCAGCCCTGAACACTCCATTGCAATGCGCGGGCATAAATCCACGTTCTGTTCAGACGAAGGTTAAAAGAGGCAGCCTTGCACAGGCCATGGCACAGGCAGGTAACATGGCCTGCCACTGCCGCGGTGATTGGTCACATCTGCCCCTGCTGTTCTTTCACTGTGGATTTCAATCGTGCCCTCCCAGGCAGCAAAGAACAAGTGGATGCCCTCCTTCCCTGGCAGAAAATGAATGCGCGACTGTGCACACCTTAATCAAGAAATGGTCGCATCGATGAAAACTGTGGATCGACGGCAGGTCGGCAACGCGCTTTTTGGAAATATTGCAGGACGTTTGCTCCGCGCTGCACTCTCTAAGAAACTCACAGCAGCTGCCGGGCCTTTAATGGAACAGCAGGCGTTGGCAGTGCGAATCTGCCAGCTGGACGCAAGCGGCACAAAATGCTGAACAACAGGGAGCATGAGCACTCCGGCAGCACACATTCACTGCTCTACCACAGCTGCTGCCCGGCACTGCCAGGATGCTGGGCCGCACCTGGCCCACGGTCAGACAGGCGACACCCAGAGCTGACGCACACGGCCCGGGCGCCCCGCCCCCGCGCTGACCACCACACGCCGCTGCGACAGAACATCCAGGCCCAGCAGCGCTGCCGGCCCCTCGTACGGCTTGCTGCCGTCGCCCAGCAACAGGGAGAAGACGGGAAGCTCCCCCACCGCCGCCGTGACGGGCTCCCAGGGCCGCCAACCCGCGGGCGGCGCGTCGAAGCGCAGGCCCCCGCCATCGGCCCTGCGCGGCGCGCCGACGAAGCTGAACTGCACGCTGGTGGTGGGCAGCACCTGCACCAGCACCGGGGGGGGGGGGCAGCGGACAGGGTGCCTATGGCGACAGGCTTCTCGTTCAAACAGGGACAAGACGGTACGGAGCGCCCAGCCAGCAAGGCAGCTCGACTGCCAGGCTGCCCAACGACCGACAGCGTCTGCCCAGCGTTCCCAGCGTGCACGGCCTGGCCAGCGTGCATGCACGCTCTTGCCTGCGGCTTGCCGTCCACGCCCACAATAGCGACCCCCTTCTCCCGCCCGTTGTACACTGGGTCACCCTTGCGGGGCAGGCCGGCGAGAGATGCCGCCTGCGGGCAGAATTGTTGGGGGGGTGCGCCAGACCTGGATGCAGGCCAAGCAGTGTGGCTGCCTGCAACCGCCGGCAGCAGGGAGCTCCAGCAGCTGCTGGATCACAGCCGAGACGCATGGCTTGAGGCCATTCTGCTGCTGATGGCCTGCCTTGCTGAATGCTGAGCATCGATGTGTGCTGTTCTTTCCCATGTCTGCTGCCCTCATGCTGCTCAATCCCTCCCTCTGCACCACACCCTCTCATGTGTCTTCACCCTGCCTGCAAGGCCACGGCTCTCTACCCATGCATGCTGTCCAAAGCCAGCCTACCCCACCTTCCAATTAAGGGCTGAGAAGGAGGCGCCGCAGTCGATGATGCCCACAAAGGGCTGGCCCCCCTGCGCCGCCGCAGCGGGCGAGGTGGCGCGAATGCCCAGCACCCCTGCAGCACGGGGCCAGCCAGGAGGACACTCAGGGCCGGGCCACCACGCGTGGCAGCCGCATGCCGGGATCTCGGCAGGGGGCGATGGTGACATGCAACAGCCTCGTACCACGCCGGCCGGCGCACAGAGGCTGCCCGGCCAACGGCCCCTGCTGGAAGCGGAGCAGCTGCGCAGCTGTAGGCTGGGGCGAACACGCCGCCGCACCGGTCTCGTTCAGCACGGCGGCCGGGACCTCCACCAGCCCGGCAGCCGCGGCAGCCGCCATGCCGTCCCCCGGGCGGTACAGCCGCAGCCGGCCAGCTGGGAAGTCCAGGTCCAGGTCAAACTGCTGGAGCAGCTCCTGCACCCCGGGCAGGCCGGCAAAAGAACGACGGGGGTGTGACGCTGCAGGCCGGCGCCAGGGCGTGGCCCCACGACACAGGGCCAGCTGGCAGCAGCGCCGCCTGGGGCAGCTCTGCTGGGCAGGCACCAAGGCATGCCTGTGTTCCACGCCCGTGCAGCGGATCAGCCCAGGCCCTGCTGCGTGCGGCTTGCCTGCCCCAGCATGCCCTCCACTGGGTCGTGCGCCGGGTCCATGTGCTCCTGCCCGGGGGTGGGGGTGGGGGTGGGCAATCTGATAGGAGGTTGGCGGTGCATTTCAGGCCAGGGGATGGGTGGGGTGGGGTGGGGGTTGGGGGTGGGGGAGGAAAGGATGTCGGCAGGGGGCTTTTAGGACAGGGCAGGGCAGGGACCAACGGCGCGCGAGCCGGCACCGACCCGGGTGCGGGCTGGTGTGATGTTGAAGCAGTCGGCAGGCTGGATCTCGTGTCAGCCTTGCGTCACGCACCTGCTCCTGCGCTGGCTCGACGGCGTATACCGGCATCAACGCTCTGCCCCCCCACTCCCCCGGCCCAAGCGGCGCACGCAGCACCTTGCCTGGATAAAGTCGGTGACGACTGCGTTGAGGGGCGGCAGCGACACGCCGTCGGCGCCCGCCAGGGTGGCATCTGCAGCGCGGGCGGCAGGGGGCGCGACATGGCGTCTTCGGCGTCACACGAGGCAGCACCTGGCATGCACGCGCCTGCCGGGGGGGCCGCCTCCGCTGTCGACGCACAGACAGACAGGCACGGCCAACGCAAGGCCGCGCACCTCTCAGCTCAACCAGCTCGGCCCCGTTGACGGAGCCGCCCGCCCCGAAGCCCGTCTCGAGGCGCTGCCGGCTGGGGGGGATGCCCAGCACCTAGGGGGGCCAGGCAGGGAGCCCACTCGCTGCTCAGCACAGCGCCGGCTGGTAACATCCAGGACCCTTTCACAACGTATTGTCCCCGCCCCTCGGGCTGCTCGCCCCCTGCCGCCAAAGCAATCCCCGCAGGGCTGGCACACGGCAAGGCAGAGGTGCGGGCCTGGTTTAAGGAGCCCACAGCTGGCGGCGAAGTGCAAGCTGCCCTTCCAGTGCCTAGCACCCACCTGGCGCAGGTGCGGCGTGATCATCTCGGCTGCATGTGAATGTGAGCAGGGCAGCAAGGGTGTTACAAGAAACGTGGGCACTTCCCAGGGGTCACAAATCAATGCACATGGCACTTTGTGGGTGCCAGGTCACCGTACCGTTCAGGAGTGTCAAAAGGGCCTCTACGCTGGCCCCTCCCCCCCCCAACATTCGACCCATATGTTTGCCTGTCAATCCGGTGTCGACCACAAAGTCAAAAGGCCCCTTGCCGCCAAGCTTCAACTGCAGCAGCACGTAGTCGCGGCCCACAGTCCCTGCCGGCAGCCGCAGCCTGGTGCCAGCAACGGGGGGAGCCAAAGGGACGGCGATGACACAGTCACAAGGCACAGCTATCATCTTGCACAGTTGGAGGGCACTGACTGCTGCACCACCGCAAGTCTCGTTTATATTCTGATAGTCGTAGTTGCACTTACCCCCGGCGACGCCGCCCGCAAGGCAGCAGGCGCGGCACGCTCAGCCACCCACCCACCTCTGCATCGGCTCGTCCAGGAGGGGCGCCGCCGTCGCCGCTGCCGCCTTTCTGGGCACATGGGGCAGTGCCAGGAGAGGTGCAGAGAGTAGCAGGCCTCTCCGAGAGGCTTGCGGTAGCCGCGGCCCGGGAAGCCCCATGAGCTTCGAAACAAATGATTCTGAAAGGCAATGCGGAACTTTGACAGCGCCTGATCACCTTGCGGCGGCGGCTTGGGGACGGTCGAGACGGCCTGTCCCAGCGCTGTCAGCAGGGTGCCAGCGCGATGCTCACCCCATTCCATCATTTCAGTGCCTCCTGCATCTGGCACCCAGCATCATCGGGCACCACAGCTGGTTGCATCCGTGGGAGACCTTAGTAATTTGTGCCGGAAGCCCATTACACCTGACGGTGCCTGCCGCCCCAGGCCGGTGTGGGGCACGCCGCACGTGCTGCAGGGCGTTGCTGACGCTGCAGCCGGCGCACACCCGCCTGCCGAGCAGGTGCTGCATGCCCTTCCTGAACACGCTTTCTCTGCGGGGGTACAGTATTAGATGCGCTACTAGAAGAATACATGAAAACCTTGTGGCAACCACAACACTTGCTTGCTGTGCTGGGGGACAGTCTGCAGGGGCGATGGCGCGGGCCTGCCAGGGCAGCGGCGGCACACCAGCCAAGCCCTTGGGACTGACAGAGTGCCAGCAAGAGGTGGTGAGGAGTTGAATAATTGCGAGGTGCGGAAGCCCGGAAACCGGGAGTACAGAGTGCACGAATGCCAGCAAACTACAAGGCGTGCATAGGCCCTGCTCGGCAGGCATGCAATGGCTGCGGCAGCAGGGCGGGTGAGTGAAGTGAACTAAATATCTTGTGGAAAAAGGTGTGCGAGTGATGGATGGGTGGGTCGAATTGCAAACGTGCGCGTGATCTTCAGGAGGCGCCATACATGTTGGCACATGAAAAAGGCAGGCAGGGGTGGGCCACCAAGCGATGCAGCGCCACGCCGCGCTGCGGTTGGGTTTGTGAGGTGCTGCCAGGGGCAGGCGCCATGCGCCATTCGCCTTCCACCCGGGCAGCCAAGTTGGAACGTGCGAGGACCCCACAGTGAGGGAACCCCACAAGCTGAAGCGGGTCGAACGGCAGCGATGGCCAGCCTCCCTGCACGGCGTGTTCACACGGACACAACGGCGCCTGTGGGTGCGCCCTTGTTGCCGTGGAAGCTGTCGTTGTCGGTGGTGGCGCCGCCGTGCGTGGAGGTGTCGTACTTGGTCATGGGGGACTCCACCTGCGGCGGGTGGGGGGCAAAAGACGCTGAGGAAATCGTGTCAGCAAACCGTGCATTGAGGCAACACGGAGAACGTGCAACAAGCAAGCTTGCACATGAATATGGGACGTGGCCCCGCTGAGAGTGGTCAGAAGCTTGCAAGTGCTGACTAGGCAGTGCCTTCCCTAAACGCTCCCGGACGAAGCTGCCTGAACGGTTGCAGTGCCCGCCCGGCAATTATTCCAAGCAGGCAGGCAGGTGGGCCGGCACATCAGAGGCTGCAAGCACCTGGGGTGCCGTGACGGTGCTGCCATCGGTGCTGAAGTCCTTGCGGATCACAGACGGCTCGCTGTCCAGCGTCATGTTGTTGTGGGTCAGGGTGGGGACGATCTGCGAGGGCGCAGACAGGGGCGGGTGCTCAGCGGGGCTCAGGCAACGCAGCACGGGCTGCCCGGTATGGCAGGCACCGGGGCGCAGCCTGCCAGGCAGGAAGGTTCTAGGCAGCGGGGCAGAGGTGGGCGTCCGAAAATCGCGGCATGCCCTCCTCAAAAGACGCAGCATGCCCTGTATTTCCAGGAAATGAGGGCAGCGGCCAGCTGGTTGGCTCACCATGGGATCCTCAAAGGGCAGCAGGAGGTTGAGGACGATAGCGGTGAGCGCACCAATGCAGAAGCCTGCGGGCAGAGCAGGTGCATAAGGTGGGGTGGGGGCGGGG
>KQ482074.1:202920-219654 GCA_001430745.1 Auxenochlorella pyrenoidosa | reverse complement strand
ACCCCACCACACACGCGCCACACACACACACACACACACCCTTGCCCTCACCAGGGAGGAGAAGATGGAGGACAGGGAGTCGTTGGTGAGGGCCCCGCGGATGCGGCGCTCGTGGCCGGGGCCCGTGGTGGAGATGAAGGAGGCCTCCTCGGTGGCGGTGACGTCGCCCACCGTCTCGATCGAGGTGATGATGAAGACGATCAGCAGGGGGAGCACCAGGGGGCCGTAGATCTGCGCACGGTGGCAGCAAGATGGAGAAGGCGCAAAGGAGGAGGTTGTGTGGATAGCAGCCGAGGGGCAAGGGGGGGATTCGGGGCAGGTGGGACCGAAACAGCGCCAGCGTGTTCGTGTGTGGTGTGTACTCAGGGCGGGAGGGCAGGGCATCTGCAGGCTGTAGCGCAGGCGCGACCCCTGCGCTGTTGAGGAATGCTCTGCGGTGCAGCGCAGCTGGCCCGCCTGCCAGGGGGCCTCCAGCCTTCAGGCGCACCCTCCACACCTCCGGCAGCAATAAGGGTGCCGCAGCGCATGAGCCCACCTTGAGCGGGAAGGTGTGCACCCAGAGAAAGGTGATGGCTGGGGCGTTGTTGATCTTAGTTGTGGTCACAAACTGCACGGGGAGGAGGTGGGTGGTGGGGGCGAGGGGTGGGGGAGGGGTCTTATGCAAGCTGGGACTTCGTTGCGGCGTGCTGGCCAGGGCTCTGCCGGCCTTGGGCTCTGCCGGCCTTGGGCGCATCCAGCTTCTGGCATGGGCAGGCAGCTGGCGCCTGCGCCTGTCGCAACTCGGCTCACGTCTTTGCCGTCGTAGGAGGCAATGATGGCCACTATGTAGCCAAACAGCAGGGCCACCACCACCTCGCAGTTGCGCAGGAAGGGCGAACCAAACAGCTCCAGCACAACGATGAAGCCAAACACTGGTGGTGGTGGTGGTGGGGGGGAGGCCAGGCAGGGAGGTGTTGTTAAGCACAGGGTTGAGCGAGGCGCAGCAGCAAGGGTGCAGAGGGAGGTGCACAGTCCCGGCACGTTGAAGACGTCAAGCGCAGGGTGTGTGAATGCAGCCAGACCAGCAGCATGGCGGCACCGCCACGCCTGCTCACCCGCAAAGCCCAGCCCAACGTAGGGCGCGGAGCCAAAGGGCAGCTGCACGTCGCCGTTGCTGTTGCAGTTGATAGGGATGTTCTGCAGGGTGGGACACGGTGAGCGGGTGGTGGCGGGTTGGTGGGAAGCGAGGCGGGGGCCAGGGCATGGCGAGAAGCCAGCAACAGGCTGCACAGGGGTTGGTAGTACGCCTACAATCTCGTCGTGCCTGCCTGACAGGCTTTCACACAAGCAGGCCAGCGTGGCCTGAAGCCAGGGCAGGCAGCCCAAGCGGGGGCAGGCCCGCGGCTTGCCTGGAAGCAGGAGGGCGGGGTGGTGACCTCGCCGGTGGTGGCATTCACCGCCTGGCAGCCCTCGATGGGCACGTACAGCCCC
Source organism: Auxenochlorella pyrenoidosa (assembly GCA_001430745.1). Taxonomy (NCBI): domain Eukaryota; kingdom Viridiplantae; phylum Chlorophyta; class Trebouxiophyceae; order Chlorellales; family Chlorellaceae; genus Auxenochlorella; species Auxenochlorella pyrenoidosa. Next base: position 218,184 of record KQ482074.1, on the reverse strand, counting down.
TTGTAGTTGTCGGCACAGAAGGCGCCGCCGCCCCAGGACTTCATGCCCACTGCGAGGGAGGCAAGGGAGCAAGGGCGCGCCGGTCAAGGTGCAACCTGGCCAGAGAGGGCCTTTTATATGATGCCCCGTCCCTGTTCAACCAACCTTGGCCCTTGCAATGCAGTGTGCTGGGCTGGCCCCCACATTGCAAATGGTGCCCCTCTTCCCCTTTCCTCTGGAACGCTTCTCCCCCACAGCTCACCGCCGCACAGGTTGATGCCGATCAGGCAGATGGTCACGCCGCACACGATGGGGGGGAACACGCGCTTGATGACGCGGTGGGGCAGGAAGGAGACGATGAGGGGTACCAGGGCGCACAGGGCGCAGGTGCCCAGCACCTTTCCAAACGCCTCTTCAAAAGTATCGCCGCCCTGCGGAGGGGAAAAGGAAAGCACAGGGTGGCCAGGCAAGGCGCTCTGACTGGTGCTGTCATCGATGCAGCCCGCTGGGCGTTAGCTGCGCCAGGGTGCGAGCCTCTGCGTGCTACAGGATGCGGGTAGCTGCCCAGCACACAGCCGTTCAGCAGAGCGCTGCTGGCCCGTCTCGCCTGCCGGCCTGCTACCGGCACCTGCCATCGCCCCGCCGCCGGCGTGGCCCCCGGCCCCCCCAGCCCCCCACCTTCATCAGCGTCTGGATGGTGCTGTTGGCGGGGGCAAAGGTGGTGAAGGAGATGCCCATCACCGACAGGATGCCCGCGCCCAGCTGCCGGCCCTTGAAGGGCAGCGGGATGCCAGTCACCTGGATGGCTGCAGGCAGCCCGGGGGGAGGAGGGAGACCCGGTTGATTCCAGTGTTGGGCCACGCACACATCGCGCCCAGCTTCCTGCCCCTGGGCCAGGCCTGCAGGTCAAGCGGGTGTGCTGCCGCGCAGCAACACGGCGCATCAGGAGGGCACGCCCTCAGGGCCGCAATTGCCGGCAGCTGGGCTGTGTGTGTGTGAACTCACCCGTGGTGATGCCGCACACGATGAGGCCAGCAGAGATGAGGTACTGCTGGTAGGTGGTGGCCTCAGAGGTGGTGAGAGTGGGGTCCTGCAGGAGCAGCCGGGGGGTGGGAAGGCCAGTGCCGTGTTGGGTTGCCTGGGCTATGGTGAGGCAGCAACTGTTGCACCAGGCCTGACCGGAGGTTAGCAAGCTGTCAGGCAGCAGCTGTGGGCGGAAGGGGCCACGAGACGCCGGCACAGCATGCTGGGTGGGCGGCGGGCACAGAGGCCGCGGGAGCTGTGCTCACATTGAATGCATTCACACCGATCAGGTAGGGCACAGTCGTCAGGCCGGCCAGCATGGCCATGGAGTGCTGAAGGCCCATCACCTGCATTGATTGATGGGAAAGAGCAGGGGTGGGGCGCCTTCTCAAGATGCAGGCCGCAGCCCGCCCAGGTGGGCTGGGCACTGGGCAGCAAGATGTGAGGTCTGCAAACACATGGCTGCGCGCCCAGGAGTCAGGGGCCGTGCTGCTGCTCATGCACACGTTTGAAAGTTACAGCCCTGGCTGGGGCAGCTTTGCGTAGGCTGACCAGCGCGGTGGCGAAGCCCAGGAACGCGTCCTTGTCGAAGAAGCGAGGCGGCTTGCGCTTGCCGCCGTTGGCCTGGCACCAGGGCCACTGCGGCGTGCAAAGGTACTTCCAGTCATAGTTGCCTGCAGGGGGGTGAGGTGCCAGACTGGAAGGGTTGCGCAGGAAAGCGAGGGCCGACGGAGAGCGCAGGCAGCGCGGTGTCGGCCAACAGGCCAGGAAGGCACGAGGAACAAGGAGGCCTGCTGCTTCCCCGGGCACGCGGCATTGCGGGCGCACTACCTACTGGCTGGCACGGCTGAATGAGGCAAGCCTGCCCGGTTTGCGCCAGCGCTCCCCACCCGCGTACTGCAGCTGTGGCCCCAACCCTGCACCCACCAAACATCCAGTACTTCCATCCCTGCCTTTCTACCATGGCTGCAGACCTCCTCTAACTCTGCGAGCTTGTATAGGGGGTCAGGACGGGACGGGAATGCACCTGTCAGAGAGAAAGGGCTGGCCGGGCCGGCTTGGAGGCTGGAGAAGGGCAGGGCCAGGGCCAGGGCGCCGCCGCCGGGGCGCCGAGGCAGGGCGAGGGCAGACCCCTAGCGCCGACCGCAGCGCCCCGGCATGCTATACATCACGGGTAAGATTGTGTGAGCTTTGTCGAGGGAAGCACCCGGGGAAGCCAAGAGAAGCTGCTCCTCCATCCAGGTGAGAAGCCCTAGCCAGCGAACAGCGGTCCTACCATCAGATCGGTACCTCGCAAAGAACCCTAAACGCATGTGAATGGTTTTAAACCGGCTGAGAGCGCACCTGCGGGTGGGAAACCTTGTCTTGCCGCGAGGCGCGCTGCTAAGCTGCCTGGTTTTAGATCGGGGGCTCTTGATATGCTGGGGGTGGAGAAGCAAGAGCCGAATCTGGACTGCAACCCGCATACTCCGCCCTACATGATGGGGTGGCCCCTGCTAGGGCAAGGCCTGCTACGCCTGCTGTGCCGCCAAGCCCTTGTGCCTCTGCTCTGTAGAGCAAGCGTCGATCGGACACTGACTGTGTGTGAAAGGCCCGTACCGTCCATATTCAAGCGTCTTGCACGCCGCAAGGGCCTATCTGAGAAAAATCATATGCAGCCTGGCCTTCGGATGCATCTGGTGCTGCCAGCACCGTCCATCTGATGACTGCAGCATGGAAAACCTGATGAGATCCATTGATCACAGGACTGCGGCGCGCTAAACTGCTATTTTTTCTGCTGAAACGATGCGTTAAGCAGAGTGTTAAGCTGGCCCTCGTGACACCCTGCTGCGCCCTGGCACTTTGCTGCCAGCGGGTCGACATCGCTGCGACGCTCAGTGCAAGGCAGGCAGGGCCGCTGCCCCAGCCGCCAGCGACCGCCCTGGCTGCTCAGATGCGGCGGGCATCACGCGCCAGGGCGCCCAGCTGGTCGTGGGCCACCACTGTGGCGCCCGTCAGCCGATCCACCCGAGGCTGCTGCTCCGCCAGCCCGCCATACATCTCCTGCGCATGTGCAGCAGCGCTGACAGTAAGCATCCAAGTCCAGGGCCTGTTGCCCATGTTGTTGCTGCGCCGGCCTGCCAGGCACCCTCAAACAAGGCAGCCGCGACGTGCACGGCATACAGGGAAGCAGCGAACATCCAGCTGCTTGGTTCCCCGACGGGCGGTTCGCTCCACATGCAGCAGGGTGGCCCAACCAGGACCTCTGGGCTGGGCTTGGCACCCTCCCGGCCCGGCCCTGCGCCGGACCCGCGGCCCGGTCACACACCTTGCTCATGGCATGCAGCTCCTGCACGGCGTCGCCTATCTGGTCCAGCAGCGCGTCCTGCTGCCGCGTCTCCTGCTGGATCTCCACCCGGTCCTCCTCTGCAGGAGGGAAGGAGGAGGAGGGGCCGCAGGAGGGGCTGGGCAGGTGGGCCGGCTGCCTTGTCTTGTGCTCGTGGTATGCTGCTGGCCCTTCCAGTAGTCCCCCCGGCCCCCCTGCCATCCTCTCCAAACACACCCCATGCACACGCAGGGATGCAGCTGACAGCCAGCCTCAGCGCAGCATTCGTGATAATAGCAGTGACAACAGCGGGATTGAAGCAGGGAACAGGGCGGTGGCTGGTCAGTCACAGGCAGGGCGCAGGCGCAGCGCTCACCCGGCAGGCAAGCGCCAATGTCGGTGCCCCGCGGCCCAACATGCTCCGCGCGTATCGCGTCTGCCAGGGCAAACAGCTCTTGCCGCGCCCTCTTCTCCTGCAGGCCAGTGTGCAGCATGCCGTTGCGTGATGTGTCATTCGGGTTGCCGCACACAGCCTGCTTCGTATGCCAACAGCCAAACGGCCGGGCAGCCCAGGCATCAGCCCATCCCTCTCACGTTGCCGCTGACAGCGGGGTCGTGCTGCCGCGCTCGGCGGGCCACCCCCTCCTGCTTTGCATCATGGTGCTGCCCTGCCAGCTGCCCCTGCATTGCCAGCTCCTTCTTGGCCCTGCAGCCCAGGCGGCGTGGCAGAGAGAGGGCAGGGGCTGAGTTTGCGTGGCAGGACGGGGATGGCTGGTCTTGCGTGTCTGCAAGCTTCTGCGCCACTGTTTACTGCAAGGCAGCACGGGAGTGTGCAAGGCACGACCATGAGCAATTGAAACTGTTTCCGTGCATGCATGACGTGTGCGGAAACAGCTGGCATTGCCGTCCACGAGGCCGTCGTGGTTGCTCCTGCTTGCCCCAGGTTGCAGCGTGTTGCCAATGCACACGCGGCAGGTGGCCACGCAGGTGAGCATAAGCGCAGCCTGGTCATTTGCACGAGGCTTGAGCTCAAGCCACATTGGCGAGCTTGAGCTCAGATCTCCTCCGAACGACCTGGCTCTGTACCTGCTCTACTGCGTGCCCAAGGGCCGCGTGTGCATAGGCCGCACCTGAGACCTGACCACGCGCACACATGGACCGGACCCACTGCCCAGCAGCCAACAAAAGGGAAAGGGCAGCAAGCTGGCGGCACTCACGCCAGCACACGCTGCCTGCGTGTGCGGTCCTGGTCCACCATTGGGTCGCAGCAGTCGCAGCACTGGAGGCAGCACCAGCGGCGCATGAAGCGCAGCAGCGCCGAGGCCTCCTTGACCTCGCGGCCCACCTGGGCAAGAGTTTAGATTCAGGCCGGATGGGGTAGGGGGCCAACACGATCAAAGAAACCAGGCAGGGCTGAGCTGCTGAGCTGCATGATTAGGCAACTTTAAGAAAATGAAGCTTGCCTGCGGGTTGTGGCTGGGCCTGTTACTGGGAGACGAGCGGGCAGGCAGGGGCACAGGCAGGCTTCTAGCTAGGCTGTTGCGGTGCCCGCCTTGCTACCTCCATACTGTTGGGATGGGAGTATGCTCCTGGTGACACGCGGGCACAGCCAAGCTGGCAGCCTGACGCTCAGCCAGCTGCCACCCACACCCAGCCCACCTCCTGCAGCCCCAGCTCTGCCCCCTCCAGCTGCGCCCCCTGGCGGTGCACCTCCACCAGTGTGTCGTGGGCCACCTCTCGTGTCTTCTCGGCCACCTGTTGAGCCAAAGGGTGGCGGCGATTGAGTTGAAGCACGGGCAGGGCTTTGCTGGAGAAGGTACACCCGCGCAGTAGAAGGCGGCAGCGGCGACAGCGGCGAGGGCGGACCAGCTCGTCTCAAGGTGCAAGGCAGAGGTAGAAGCCTGGCATCTCGTGGCAAGTGCTGCCTGCAGGCAGGTGCCTGCTCGCCTGCAGGGCGCGGCGTGCTGCTGCAGTGGTCTCCCGGTGCGCCGCCTTGCCCTGCTCAAGCAGGATGCGCTCTTCACGGCCCAGATAAGGGGTTTGCGGCTCTGTCACGCCGTTGGACCGTGAGTGAGCCGCGGGCGCGTCTGTCATTCTGGCTAGTTGGGACCGAATTGCGAAATCAGTCGTTCAACAACCTTGGAGACGTATAATACGAGCGCTATGCATCCCTTTGGGAAGAGCACTGTGGCCGGCATTTCAGGCACAGCATGTAGCGCCGCCTGCCCTGCATCCAGTGTTCTGTGCCGCTCGTCTTTATCACAAGGATCGTGTCTGGAGAGAAAGAGCAATTCAAACAACATAGAATCGGGTGAATGGGGAGTAAAAAAACGTGCTGGATATAGAGGGTATGTCACAAGGTGCAATCCATGTCAAAACCGCACTCTGGATGCTGTCACCGCACACCATAGTAGCGCCGTGCGACAGGCGCGCTGGCCTGCAGCGCCCGGGCGGTGGCTGCGACCGCCGCACTCTGTTCCTGCTGCCAGCCGCCCTCTGCCTGCCGCCGCGGCGCGCGGCCCGCCATCTTGGCCGCGCTGCCCGCCACCTCCCGCAGTGCCGTGCCCGTGTCTTCTGTCCGCTCCTGCAGCGCCTGCACCTTGGGCAGCTGCTCCTCCAGCTCCGCCCCCATGGCCTGTGAGGGAAGGCGCATGGCGGCAGCCGGCAGGTGAGCGAGGCGGAGGGCACGAGGGCAGGGGCAGGGCATGCCCACAAGCAGCAGGGGTGAACCAGCAGCAGGTAAGTCACTGCTCGCTGGATGCAGCTCCAGGCCCCACTCGCCCACCCCGGCAATGGATCCCATAGAGCATCTCTGGTCGAGTGTGCCTGATGCCTGCTCTATGGGGTCGTACTCCATGCGCAAGCACACCATGACTTCTAGACAGCAGCTCACCAGGCCCATGGCCCGCAGCGCCCCCACCGCCGAGTCGATCTCGTCCAAGCACGCCTCCTGCCGCGCCGTCTGCTGCGCCAGCTCAGCGCGGTCCTCAGGGTGCAGGCCCTGGCCCAGGCCGATGGGGCCTACGTCCACTGCTGCACCCGCGCCTGCGCCGCCCGGCCCGGCGCGCCCAGCAGGGATGAGCGTGTCGGTGCGGAACAGCTCGGCCCTCGCGCCAGCCTGCACAACCGCCTCGCCCACAACCCTGCGCTTCTCGGCGTAGGTGTCGGCGGAGTCCTGGGCCGCTAGCACGCCCGCCATCTGCTGCCTGCGGGCAGACAGGGCAGCGGGTTCGGCGTGAGGGGCGCATCCCTGGGATGGGGGGTTGGGGGGGCTCCCTGCCAGATGCTGCGGCCCTGATGCGTGGCCATTGCACATCAGCAGTCGAGCTTAAGCAGCTCCTGCACCACTGGGCCGGGCTGCAGATCCTCTGCGGCGCCTGCTGCGAGCTGAATGCCACAACCCCCGTCGCTCGCAACACTCACTGCTGCACCAGGCTGCGCCGGCGGCTCTCCCCATCTCGGTCGGGGTCCCGGCTGTCGCTGCGGCAGCAGAAGCATCGGCTCATGAACTGCAGGATGCGGCTGGCGTGCTTCACCTCCTCGTCAATCTGCGTGCCAAGAAGGAAAGGAGGGGGTGTGGGGTGGGTGGGCGCACGAGGGCCTGCAAGTTCTGGGCATTGCGGCCGGGCGCCATCCAGCACAAATTACAATTCTGGTGTTTGGCAATCTTCTGCGGCCAGCGGCAGGCAGCAGAAGCTCACACGAGGGCACCACCATTCTGACCGGCGGGATACCCGTCCCACACCCACACGCTGCCCACCTGCTCTACGCCATGCGCCGCGCGGTCCAGCTGCTGACCCTGGTGGTACAGGGCATCCAGGGTGTGTTGCCCCACCTGCACCGTGTCTGTGGCCACCTGCGCAGTGCAGCAGCGGCGTACGTTCCTGGGTGAGCTCGTGAGGCGCGCCTAGGCGCCGGCGCCAGCTGGCCTGCATTCGCTGCCAGCCCACTGCGGCCGTTCCCCTGGGCCGGCCCAGGATCGGAGTTGAGTGAGCGAACCGTCTGAGCCCAGCTTGCTTACCTTCAGGGCTCTCTCAGCGGCTGCGGTGGTGTCTCGGTGCGTTGCCGTGGCCTGCTGCACCAGCCGGCGCTCGGCGTCACTGGCATAGAAGTCCTTGCAGCTGGCGCTGGCATGCAGCGTGACCACCGGCGGCACGTTCTCGCGCGTCTTGGCTGTCGTTGGGGGCCTTCGGCGCGCTTGCATGCTTGTAGGGCTGTTGGGTCTTCTGAATTTCGATCGACGATGAATGGGTAAATGCTCACGACAGGGCCGCGTGAGCTATGGCAGCAGCCCAGCCCACAGCACAGCAGGCGGGTGCAGCTGGCATCAGGACAGCTGGATGCTGGCGCTGTGGCAGCATTGCAGCAGCTGCAGGTAGCGATCGGTGAGCCTTCAGGCAGCTTCCATTGTGTTCATCGGGTCGTGAACGAAGCCAATCAAAGCGGCGCGCCTGCAAGGCCCCGCGGCGTCCAATTGGGAACAGCACCTTCTTGACGACGTCGAGGGACCGGTGGCAGGCGCGATGGCGATGGCCACCCCCGGCAAGACGCGCGGCACCACTGCCGCCGCCTCCCGTCGTGGGCTGAGCCCCTGGCTCGCACCCTCGCCCGGCAAGCGCTGGACCGAGCTCTTCTTCCTGCTGTACAGCCCCACCTGGATCCTGTGGTGTCTCTGCATCCTGGTTCCCTTCAAAATCTACGAGGTGCGCTGGCTGGATGCCGGCAAACGTGCTCAGCGGCACCTGCTCAACACCTCTTTTGCTGCCCCAGTCCCCGCACCAGGGCTCCCAGCGGACAGGCCTCCCTGCGCCCGTCCCCTGCCGCGCAGCGACTCGGCACGTGGGGCTACGACTCGCTGGGCCTGATTGCCGCGCTGCCCTGCGTGCTGCTGCCGCCGCTGCTGCAACCCGCCGCGGAGCGTGGCAAGCCGCTGGCCCAGCGCTTCTGGGTCAAGGCCAACCTGTGGATCGCCATCTTCTCCTTCATCGGCAACTACTTCTGGACGCACTACTTCTACCGCCTGCTGGGCGCCGCCTACACCTTCCCCGCGCACCGCCTGAACGAGGCAAGCTGCCGCCGCGCCGCGCTGCACGCCGGGCGGCTTGCGCTGCTGGCTGCTGGAAGCCACGCGACTTGTCGGCATGCCCAGCAGCTCAGCTGGTGGTGGCGAGCCGCTGCAGCACCGTGCACCCTGCGCTGCACCCTCGCAAGCATGTGCTGCCCCTCAGCCTCCTCAACGAATATTTCGCACCTACCCACATGCTGCCGCCCTGCCTCTTCTGACGTGCCGCCTCCGTGCGACGCCACCCCCCACCCCCCCCTGTCTGCCTGCAGGTGCCCATCACCCTGTACTTCATGACCCACGCCTACTTCTGCCTCTACCACGCCCTGTCCAACATGCTCATCCGACGCGTGCGCCACGCGCTGGCGGCCCGTGGGCCGACCGCGCAGGTGGGCCGCCCGCCCGCCTCGCCCGCCGCGTGCGGGCGGCTGCTGCTGTGCAGGCAAGACAACCCCTGCACTCTGCCCTGCTGCTCTAAAGCCTGCCGCATGCCCCCGCCGGGGTGCCGCACGCTTGCGTGCCGCCCACCCTGGCTGCTGGCCGCTCGGCCCCCTGGCCTCCCGCCGCAGGCAGCTGCCGAAGCCGTGCTGGTGTTTGTCCTGGCCTATGCCACCGCCTTTGGCGAGACCCTCACCATCGCCCACTTCCCCTACTACTCCTTCAAGGTGGGGGGGCCCTAGAAAACCATGCGAGGGACCCTCCCCAGTGCTCCTCCCTGGGGCGCACGCATGCAGGGGCCGGCCCTCCAGGGCAGGGCCGCCACCGCACACCCTGCCCGGTCGGCTCTGCAGCGATGCGTTGGCCCTGCGCGCGGCAGCCGTTCTCTCGCCAGCAGACCCTGCGTGCTGCAGCTGCATCACAAGCCTGATGCGCACACACCGACGCCCACCAGCGCCACCACTGCCCTGGCCCCACCCCTGCGGCCCCCCGCAGGACCGGTCGCGCATGTACAGCGTGGGCTCCCTCTTCTACGCCATCTACTTCTTCGTCTCCTTCCCCATGTTCTACCGCATGGACGAGCAGCCGCGGGTGGGTGGCCAGTTTCGTTTCCCCTCTCTCTTTCTTTCTGTTCTTGGGGGGTGGGGTGGAGTGTGGGCGGCCCAAGGGTTCATGGGCCTGCACTTGTCTGCGCTGCCTTCCGTCGCTCCTGGGCATCCCCAGTGCATTTGGATGGAGAGGAGAGGGGAGAACACGGCCTGGCACTATACGGCAGGCATTCCTCGCTTTGCTGCTCGCTCTGGCACCCCGGGCTTGCTGCCTGCCCTTGTCCAGCGGGGGCTGGTCTGCAGAGAGCCAGCCATGTCCACCACTGCAGACAATTCCCAGCGGGCGCGTATAGCTCTGCCCTCTGCAACCCCCCAACTGTGCAGGCCAAGCCCTACACCCTGTGGCGCGTCGTTGTGGACGCGCTGGCAGCGGGCATGCTGGTCACGTGCCTGCTCGACTTCTGGCGCATCGGCCTGGGCGGCATTGTTGAGGACGGCGGCCAGCAGCAGGGCGGCCTTCCATGGCTGCAGTGAGGGCTGCCGCTGCCCCTGCCGCTGCGGCCAGTTCCAATGATCACATGTCCCGCCGCTGCTGCCAGCCATCGTGTGCTGCACTGCATCCCTTTTTCCGCACTGTTTCCCTGCGCAAGCAGGTTTTCACTCATTGGCTACATCCTTAATCCCTCAACAGTTTATACAACCTCCATGGCAACGCTTGAGCACACAGCTGGATTAGCTGGTGCCTGGAGCAGCCACCGTGGCCGACCTGCCTGCTCGTGCCCGCAAGCACTTATCCGCCCCCTTGCGCCCTGCCTGCATCACTGCTCACGTGCGCTATTGCATTCCTATTAGCACGCCAAATATTGGAAAGTGGCGGGCCCTTCAGCATGCATAAGTGCAGTTCGACTAGAGGGAGATGCATCAACAGGGGAGAAATAACGGAAACTGGGATCACTCCTGCTGTCTGTGAGAAGTTTGCAGAATTGAGGGCAGTATCACACGGATGTTGGACTGATGATTGAGAGGGCAGGCAAGATTCGAAGGAGGAAAGATTGGGAGGGAGGGTATACACAAGACACACAAGGAGGCTTGAGCTCTCTGCGGTTGCGGACACGAGAAGAGCAGCTCCCCGGATGCGGCGCTCAGCAGATGATAATGGCGAAGCCTGCAGGGGAGCAGAAGCAAGCTTGCATGGTTGGGCAGGTGGCACGGGGAGCCCGCGCGAGCTGTGTCTGCTGGCACACAGAGCGCTCACAGGCCTGCCCAACAACGGCTGCAAACTCTGCAGTTCCAAGCTCCATGCCCCTGCTCACCGGCGTCGACCATGTCTGGGTCGGCGATCTGGGGGTTGAGCTCAAGTAGCTCGTCCAGAGTGAGGCCCGCGTCCTGCTCGGAGGGGTGGGGGGGCAAGGCTGCTGGCTTGGTGAGGAGGGTTGAGCCTTTTGGCACATCTTGCCAGCACGCCCGGCGCTTGCAAAGCAAGCACATGCCTCTTGAAAGCTGCTGTGCGCATGCCGGGTTGCCTCTTGGGCCTGCTAGCCCGTGCCTGGCATGCTCACCGCGGCCACGTCGCTCAGGGTGCTGCCATCGGGCATGGGAACGGTGCAGAGGTCAGGCGAGGGGCTCAGGTCAGGCGAAGGAGAGAAATCAGGCGAGGGACTCGGGTCGGGCGACGGAGAGAAATCGGGCGAGGGGCTTGCGGCGGGCGAGGGAGAGGGAGAGGCGGGGCTGCTGCCGGGGCCGCCGCCGCAGCCCAGCATTTGAGCTACCTCCGAGGCGGGCACCGGGTTCTGCACCCACGCCAGCATTTGCTTCACGGTCACCGCGTACACGTTGGGCTGTGCCAGCGCGTAATCTGCGAGGCACAGGCAGTGCAGTGACGCTGTCTGTGCCGGTCTGCGGTGAGGGATGGCCTTGAGTGGGCTGCACACCCCAGCTGTTCAGCTCTCAGTCCCAAGAAATTCTGCAGGCAAGCCATCAACTGCATTGCAAGCCAAGCTGCAGACTGCATGCCGCCTGGCCACATTCACACAGCCACTCATCCCCGCCTCTACCTCCTCCGCTCCCACTCCCGTGCAAGCTTGTCGAGCGCTCACCCAGGAACCTGGCGACCGCCGCAGCGCGGCCGTCAGGGCCGTCGTACCAAGCCGTCACAGAGTGGACGAAGATGGGCAGGGGGGCGCGGTTGCCGGCGTAGGATGCATCGAAGCTGGCCTTGAGCAGGTCGTACAGGTCGACGGCGCCGTCGTCCGCATAGTCCATGCTGTACTGGGAGCCACCCTGCTCCAGCACCCACACCGGCACCTCCCACAGCGACGGGTAGCTCTCGCCCGCGCCATTGCACGTCTGGTTTGTGGCCCTGCCCGGAGCAGAGAAGCGGGTGGGGGCGAGGCTGGTGTTTGCCCTGAAGGCGAATGCACGGTCTCTGGGCAGGCTGGCTTGCAGGCAGGGCAGGCAGCGAGGCACTAGCAGCACAGCAAAAGGGTGCAGAGCAAGCCAGCCTGGCAGGCACGTGCCTGGGCCCTCACCACTGGCAGTTGATGCCCGCTGGGAAGCCGTTGGCGAGGGAGTAGGGCCAGACGCGGCCGCTGGCGCCCTGGGAGAGCGAGCCGGACTGCGGCTCGATGACCGTGGAGTCGTACGCAAAGCCGGCGTCGGACAGCACCTGGCGCATGGCGGGGGTGGCCTCCAGGTAGGGCATGCGGGCGCCCACCACCTGATCGGCGGGGATGCCGCAGGCCGCGATGGCGTCACGCGCGCCCAGCAGCTCCTGCTGGATCTGTTCGGCGGTGTAGGTGAACATCTGTGCAGGGGCGGGTTGGGAGGGGGGACGGCGGCGGGGGTCGGGGGTTGGAGGAGGGAGGGCGTGCATGACGGACCCATTGGTGCAGCAGCTGATCCGAGGGAGGTTTCATGCGGGGCAGCAACCGTGGGCAGCACGGCCGCGGCTGGTAAGGCAGCGCTCACATGCGGGTGCGTGATAGTGTGGTCGGCAATCTCATGGCCGGCGTCGTACAGCGAATTGAGCAGCGCACAATCTACAGGACAAGCACAGCGAGAGGGAAGGGTCGCAGGGGGGCTGTGAGCAGGGTGAGAGAAGGGGGGTTGCGTGGTGGGCAGCCACAGCAGGCTCGATCGCCACAGCAAGACCAGCAAAGCTGGAGACCTAATCTGTCCGCTGGCCCCTGGCCCCTGGCCCTCCCTCCTGGTGTGCAGGCGGCCCTGCTCACCGGTGCCATCAGACTGCATGAAGAATGTGGCGACTGCCTTGCAGCCGTCAGCCGACTGCCGGCTGCCCAGCATCGCTGACACAGCCTCACTGGCCTTGCTGTTCACCGCATCATCGTGGGTCACGAGTATGAACTGAGGCGTGTCGCTTGGGGCCAGGCCTCCCGGAACGTCCTGGGCGCGCACACCTGCCAGGGGTGCAAGGGGCCGGGCAGCACAGCCTGTGAGAGTGCTGTGGTTGTGGGCCCAGCAGTTGCTATGCAGGGGCGCGAGTGCAGCATGGGGTAGCAGCAGCATGTCTGGAAGCAGCAACAACCGCACCTGCCAACACGGCAGCAAAGAGCAGCGCCGCCAGCAGCGGCAGACACCGACAGGCGAGGCCACCCATGTTTGGCGGGAGGCAGAGGCAGGAAGGGAGACTGGAGATCGTGATAACTGGCGAGGGGCGGGTGAATTGGGCATTAAAGAGGGCTGGAGCAATCGATCTTGCCAGCTGCGTGTTGTTGCAACTTCCTCTTGCCTTCCTTCCCCGCCTCGTCCATCAACTCCTACACGCGCTCAATGGTAGCTCCGTAGTACCTGAAAAGCCGACGCACTGGAGAACGTGGCTCAACTCGCGCCCCACCAGCGGGGTTCAAACCTCCGGTCGCCCTGGTCCCCGCTGGCCGCTCCCCGCACTCTGAGCGCCATAGTGAATGTTCATATTGGCAGCGCAGCGATGCGCGGCGGTATCAGCCACTGAGGCTGCGCCCGCCCTTGGCGGGGCGTCTGCGTGCATAGCAGGCCTGCATGCTGAGCCGGGCCGTCTGCGTGCATGGGCTGCGTGCGCCCCTGATTTTGCTGCAGGCACAGCTATGCTTTCCAGGCTGCCGTGGGCGTTACTCGGCGCCCTGCTGCCAGCATCCGCTGCAAATGAGCGCCAGACACTGCACCTGCCGCCACTGCGAGTCAGGCTGCACCCAGCTGACTGCAGCCTGGCGTGGCTTCAGGCTGTGTTTGTTTTGTCACCAATGAGGAAGTTCCATCACCGCTATCCTGCCTCCCTGTTGTCTGCAGGTGCCCAGCCGCAGTGACTGGTGCTGCGCTTGCGCAAACTGCAGCAGGGCAGGAGGGATGGATGTGCATGAAGAGCGGCGATCTCAGGGGCGACGAGCTGGGTGTGTCGTCCCTGGCGAACATACCAGCTGGGCCCACCTCTTCCGCCCAGTACATGGGGGCGTGCAGTTGGCGGTTTGGCTTGCCATTAGGCACCCAGAGCTTGCTCTATGCCCACGTCGGACGGTGTGCATGCTATGCACTGCTTATTTGGGCTGCTGCCTACAGCGCAGGTCGCCTTACATGGGGGGTCTGACGAACAGTCTAAACCAATTTAAGCAATGCACAAGAGGCCTAATAAAGTGTCTGAAAGCAACCCGATCTGCCGGCGGTACCTGCCCTCGGGCCGTGTACAAGACCCGTGCCTCTGCGGCCGGTGCAAGCGGGTGAGGGCAGAAAGATGGTTCACTGGTTCAAAGTGACACCCAGTGGCCGAAGGACTTGCAGGGGGCAATGCATACACAATAAAACTGGGGGTTTACTGGAGGCAGAAGGTCTAGATGCTGAAGGAGCGGACTTGATACTGGAGAAACTGATGGCGCCACAGCAGGTGTGACTTGCATTGTTTTTGGGTGGGTGCAACACAAACCGTCACTGCTTTCACGACGCTGAGCGATTTGAAATCTGTACGGCAGGGGGGGCTGTTGCATTTCTTGAAGGCTCGCCCCCTCAGGTGCGCCGCGGCAGTAGCGGGGACATCTTATCGCCCAGCTGTCCAGCTGGAAAGCCGCCAGCCTCTCCGCCCATGTCGCCTTGTAGGCCGCGCCTGGAAGCAGGCTGCACACACGGGAGTGCAACGACTGGTTAGCGGGCTGCGATTGCACAGCAAGTGACACAAATGTCTCGCACGTTTGCTCATAAACCACGACAATCGAGCAGTGCCAAAGGCCCCGCCTCATCACCCATTTGCAACGTTGTGTTCACACCACAGCTGCATGGTTGCGCATTGTCACACCCCTTTGCTGTCATGCCCCTGCTGCTGCTATATCACACAGAACACTAGACCTTACCGTGCGGCACACAGAGCGCGCCCCGTTGCGCTGGCACTGTAGCAGCGGGCAGCACAAGTTGATCGCCGAGCAGGTCTGGCCGATGGCGCGGCAAAGCTGGCAGGAGCCGCCGCGGCCAAAGAGCAGGGGCTTGCACACGAGGCGGGGGCAACAGTCGGCCGAGCGCGCGCAGAGGGCATGTTGCTTGCGACAGGTCTGCAAGGGCCGCGTGGGCAAACAAGTGAGCTTGCCAGGAGAACAAGAGCTTGTATGAATCCTCATCAGTCAAAGGAAGCAGCACAAGCACATGCATGGCCCAAGCAGCTTACCGGTCGTGCAGGGGCTAGGGGCGGGCGTGGGCTTCGCGGCGGAGAGCGGCGCCGAGGGTGCGGGGGCCGGGTCTTGGGCAGGGGGCTGGGCGGGGGCGGAGGATGCGGTTTTGGGGGCGGGGGCGGCGAGGGACGTGGCGGCGGGGGTGGTGAGGGTCGGGGAGGTGGTGGTGGCGAGGGCCTTGGAGGTGGCGGCGGGCTGGGGCTGGGTGGCGGTGGGCTGGGGCTGGGTGGCGGCGGGCTGGGGCTGGGTGGCGGTGGACTGGGG
>KQ482074.1:183966-196014 GCA_001430745.1 Auxenochlorella pyrenoidosa | reverse complement strand
GGCAGAGGCAGGTGTGCTGGCACGCCTTCGCTAGCTGATTCCACCATAAGCTCTGGGGGCGACATTCCCTGAGTGACAGCAAGGACTTGACACAGACCAGCCGCCTCGCTCTCATGGCAGCACTCAGCTCACCCACTGCTGGCCTGCGGGCAGGGCAAGGGGAGAAGGGCAGTGGGGTTGGCAAGCGGGTGGCAAGGCAGCTGTCAGCTCTTGCGCCCACAGCAGGGCGCGGTGCCGGGAGCACGCGCCTGTGCCGTGCGTGCAGGCTGTCCAGACCTACCTGTTGTGGATAGGGACATGGCCACCCCGCCAACCCTGAAGAGGCCGGAGCTGTTCAGAGACTCGACAGCGGCCAGGGCCTGCGGGCAGAAAGGTGAAGCAAGCCGACAGCAGCTGCTGCTGTGTGCTCAGAGACTTCACAAACATGTGAGCACTTGTGGCAGCTGCTACCCGCGAAAGGGTCCGGCAAACTCTCTGCTGGCAAAGCACAACTAAGTACCAGCCGCAAAGGATGCTCCCCGCCGGGGCCGGCTGCTCCATGCCCTGTGCAGGCCGCTGCTGGCCTTGCTTCAGACCCTGAAAACATTTGAACCAGGACAGCGCAGGCATGTGCAGGGTGGCCGACTTGCCTGCGGGCTGCCGGGCTCCACAGCGCCCGCCCACAGCGGTATCCAGTTGCTGGCAAACACGGCGGGGTTCTGGGACACCTCGCACACCGTGACCACTGCAGGGACGGAGGCAAGCGAGATTGCCAGGCTTATTGGCACGGCAGAGGGCGTTGGGGGCGGGGGCGGTGGGCGGTGGGGGCGGTGGGCGGTGGGCGGTGGAAGCTCGACCTTGCAGGGCAGCCCACCGCTCTGCAGGCTCTTGCGCGCTGCAGCCTGCCTGACGGTAAGCCAGGCGGGGCCTGTAGGGCGGGCGCGCCGCAAAACCGGCAGGACAGGAACTGTGACAGTGGCAGCAGACCCTGGGGCACAGCACTCACGCTTGCCATCTGCGACGGGCTTGGACTCGGCGGCCTGCAGCTCGGGGGCGGGCACCCCGGAGGTGCCCAGGGTGGGCGCCGCCTCCACGGCGGGCGGGACGGGCTCAGTGCCGGGCGGGGAGGGCTCGGTGCCCACGGGCCGGCACACCAGGTCGTGCCAGCTGGAGGTGTCGTTGCTCCAGAAGAGGGTCATGAGGGCGGCGCGCCTGCAAGGTGTGTGTGCGTGTATGTGGCATGCAGGACAGAGTGTGGGATGGCACGTGGACGCGCACAAGGACAGGCAGCGCAGCGCTGCCGTGTTGTGCAGTCAAGGGGCGCGCCGCCATCGGCGACCTGCGCCTGCAAGCCGGCGAAGGTGCCTCGCAAGCCTGTGCCTGTGCCTGGCAGCCTAGCAGAGCAGGCCCACTGGCCACGCAGCCAGCCCACCTCTCGTCAGCCAGCTGCTGAAAGTGCTGCACCAGCGCGGGGCTGCAGCCCAGCTCGGAGGCAAAGTAGGCGATGTTCTGCTCCAGGTTGAGCATGAAGGCGTTGAGGTCTGCACATGGAGTCGGGGAGCAGTCGGAACTGGAAGTTGCATCTCAAACCGAGGGCAAATGCGGCACAGGCAAAGCGGAGCCGTGCGGCGTTCGCATGCAAAGGTTAGTAGGGCCACGCGGCAGGCCACCCCCCACACACTGCGGCTCCTTCTGGTCCCCACCCCCACCCCCACCAGTGCGCGCTTGCCTGCTGGCAAGATGAGGGTGGTGCGAATTGTGGTGAGGTTCTTGCCGTCGGCAAACCAGCGGCTGGAGAAGTCCCAGCCTGCAGCACCGACAGGGGGAGTGGCAGCACCAAGGGTGTGTAGCACGTACGTTGTGCCTGCCCAAGGCAGCCCTTCAACTCAACCAGCGCGCAGCCTGAAGCCGACGGCGCCCCTCTGCCGTGGGCTGCCGCAACCAGCGGGCAAGCATGCCTCATGCTTGCAACCCTCCCTCTCCAGGCTCCCCAGACTCCCCAGGCTCCCAACACTTGCCTGTCTCTGCACCGCTGGACAGGTCACGGTACAGCTGCTGGGTGCGGGCATCAGGGTGCGTGGGGTCCAGCCCGGCCTGTCGGGCCGTCGCCTCGTCCTCCCTGCACACCACCAGGGGGCCACGCAGGCAGGGACCGGTGCCGCCTCCTGGCTGACTGCACGACACATGCGCCACGGCTGCCGCCCCTGAGCCTTGGAACCACTGTGAGGCAGCCTGCTGTTATGCTGCAGCTCAGCCTGGGGCTGCCGCCATGCTCTCGCTGCCTGCAGCGCACGCCCCAGGCCCGGTGTGCCTGACCCTCACTTGTAGCTCTCCGGGCGGGGCTGCTGCCAGCGAGCAAAGTAGCGGGTCACGTTGAACTCCTCGCCGCCGGGCCCTAGGGCCACCACCTGCTTGGGCGCAGGAGGTGCAGGGTCGGTTGCTGCAACCTTGCAGGTGATGCGCAGCCAGGGAGATGCAGCACTCGGCTACAATTGCCAGGGCGGCTGGCTGGCATGGCCGAGGCACCCAGGCGCAATTGCCAACTAAGTGACCAAAGCAAAGAGAACGAAAGCGCCCTGGTCGGCGCGCCTGCTTGGGGGAGGAGCTCCAATAGATGTACTCTCGCAGCAGCGCCGGCAGAGCCTCGCTGCAGGGCGTGGCAGGTGGGGCCACAAGCCAGGGCCCAGCACGTCAGTATTTTGGCAGCAGGCACCCGTGGCAGCAGACATTCATGGTCGACACGTCCAGGCTGCAGGAAGGCTGGGCAGCGTGTGCATGTATGTACATGTGCACCGCTTCCACCCCTCCCGCGGTGCTTGTGCTGCCCGCAGCCTGTCAAAGGACACCAAGTGAGCAAGCCTCACGCGAGCAGGGTCTTGTTGCCGGTGGCCTCGTAGACGATGCGCACCATCTCGCTGAACAGGGGCGGCTGCGAGCGGTTGAGGTAGTAGGCGCGGATGCCTGCAGTATCGGGACTCGGGTAGGAAGGGGTGGGCTGGGTGAAGGTAAGGGGCGCTCCAAGTGTAGCACGCCATCTTCCACCAGTTTAGCAGAGAGGAAGCGTTTCCCCCGCTGCATTGCTCTGCCCTGCTTGGCAGCAGAAGCAGGCAGGCATCGTCTGTACAGCTCAGCTGCGGGAGCAGAGGGTGTGCTCAGTCTGGAGGCGCCCCAACGAGCCGCCTGAGGCGACAGGCGACTTTCCAAGCCATCGGGCGCCCCTCACCATTGGGAATGAAGCCAAACGTGCGGATGAGGTAGATGAAGTTTTCGATGATGTCCTGCACAGGGTCAGCAAGCGGGGGGAACTTGAATCGTTATGCTGCTGACCACGACAAGCGGGACATGGGTCAGGGATGCCGCCGCATGCCCCCTCACCCCCACCCCCTTCTGATGCCAGCAGCGCAAGGCTGCCCCTGCCTGCGCAAGCGTCGTCAGGTTCGAGGCCAGCAGGCCCTCTATAATCAAGTAAGAGTCCCAGTAGTACACCTGGGGATCGGGGCCGGGGGCGGGGAGAGGAGTACGCTGGGAGAGTGCGGTGCCTGCGCTGCGCCAGGCACAAGACCTACCAGCCCCAGGAGCAAGCCTGACTTTCATTCCCAGCCTGTCCAACCGACTCTGCTGCTCCGTTTGCTGCCTCCGAGCCCATCCCTCCCGACAGTTGAGCCAGCCCAGCCTGGCCTCCACGCTCCGCAGCAGCCAGCACTTAGGTAGCTCATCCCTCCGGCTAGACGCCCTGGTGCCTGCCTGGCCGCGTCACGCTGCGACCAGGGCGCTGGCAGGCTGCCTGGTGGAATGCTGCTGCCCGGCTGCTGCTCACGAGGGCGCACCTCGCGGAAGCGTGCCCCCGGGACGACAAAGGGGTGAGGCACGGGCAGCAGGGTGTACAGCTCGGGGTTGCGGGCCACTGCCGGCTCCTCCTCCCGCGTCAGTCGCCCCCAGATCTGGGTAGCATGGTGGGGCGGGGGCAGCAGCGCAAGACATGAACGGGGCATGTTCAGCACCATGATGCATGGTGCGCAATCAGTCTGTTGCTGGGTGGGGGGGCACCATACGGGCCGCCCAGGTTGACAACAAGGTAGGCCATCCAAGGAGCGAGGGCGCATGCATGCTGCCAGCCCGGCGCACCTCGAACAGCGCTGCCACCCAGTCCTGCGCCTCGGGGGCGGCCAGCTCCTGCACGCATGAGCAGGGGAGCCAGGGGATGTGAACCAGGGGATGCCCGCCGCAGCCCCGGGCAAACCTTGCGTCTGCGTGCATGCACTCGCGCGAACGGCGCCCAAGCCAGCCCTGCACGCCACCCTGGCCGGCTATCGAGGGAGGCCAAATGTTGCGCCTGCAGTTTGCATGCATGCACGTTGCCGCGGGATCATGCTGGCGGGCCCGCGCAGCTTGAGATTCGTACAATTCCGCGCCCCTTTTACCCACCTCAAACCACGCTGGCATCGGTTGGTCTGTGAAGTTGATGGCAGGCGGCACCAGGGTCTGGCCCACCGGCAGCAGCCACTGCAGCGTTTGAAAGCAAGTGACCGAGCCGGGGGTCACGAAGCACAGAGTTGCAGAGGGAGCCCCTGCAGTCTGCTGGGCCTAGCCGCGCTCCATCAAGAGGGAGCTGCAAGGATGCATGATGGGGTTTGCCAGAAGTTTTCAGAAGCTGTAAACCTTGGGGTAATGCCGGCCACTCCACCTTTGCCAGAAACGCCTGTAGGGTCTGGTTGCGCTGCTGCGGGTCGGATGGGAGCGGCTGGATGTCTGCATAGGCAGCCGCCACGTCTCCCGGGGGCGCCTTGAGGGCCATGTCCCTGGCGCAGGGGGAGCAGAGCAGAGCAACCTGACTGGAGCGATGGGCTGAACCAGCCGTCACAGGTGGAAAGCAAAGCCTAGCGGGAGGGCTCTGGCTGGCGGCTCCGAGTGCGGCTGCGATGCTGCCCACTGCCACTGCACAGCCTCGCCTCCTCACACTATGGTTTTCGAGTCAGTAAAGACGCCGGCTTCATCCACATCCTGCAAAGTTTTAGGGAAACAAACCAAAGGCAAAGACCTGTTCAAAAGCCCAAGAGGACCTCCCCAGCGGTTGTGCTGACAGGCAGCGACGAGGCAGCGCCCCGTCGGCCCAGCTCATGCCCTGCAAGACCCTTGCACCTCACCTTAACCAGCGTGCTCAGCAGCAAGGGGTTGGTCACTCCATTGTCAATGGAGCCCTTCAGGCCGCCAGGGGTTGGGGTCAGCGGGGTGCATGCCTGCGACGCTGCCGCCGAGGTCGGCACCTGCTCGCCTCCCGCCTGCTGGCCGTTTGCTGCAGGGTTGGCGTTGGCTCTGGGCAGTAAATTTAAAGGGATGCAGCGAGGTTGCCTTCAGCGCTGTCAAGCGAGCACTAGGCTGCCCTCTTACCTAGGTTGACGATTGCTGCTAGCAGCAGCACTGCCAGCTTTGCTGAGCGGCCCATGGCTGCTTGGAAGGATGAACAGCTGCAGCAGTTCGCGTCCGAGGGAGCGCAAGCTGCTGGGCACACCCATCCTTGCTTTCCTCCCAGGGTGACTTGGCAGGCTGGTGTGGAAGCGCGAAGGCCTTGTTTCTAGTCTTTGCGTTGTTTTCACACCAGCAACCAGTGGCGTGGAATATATGAGGAGCACGAAGCCTACAGTTCGTGCACAGATGCATACCAGCATGAAATCATGCAGCACCCACCAGCAGGTCGTGCAGAGCATTGGCAGGGCGGCCAACGGGCACTGATGAAGGGCAGAGGGTACAAGAAAGATCGTACAGGACTGATTCAGCAGCGCCAGCACTATAGCCTGCTTGCAGCGGCTACGGCACAGGCGCATCACTGGCTGTCTCCAGTTGTGCCCGTTCTGGCACCAGGCGTGGCACTGGCGCCGCTGCAGCATCCAGACTGCAGGGGCGGCCATTGCTGCCGCCAGCTGCCCCCGCTACGGCAGCTGCTGTGCCTTGCCGCCCAACAACTGCATCCCGAGCAGGCCCTTGCCTTGCACTCGTGGCTATGGTGCTGCCGCTGCTGCTGCTGCTGCCGCTGCTGCTGCTGCTGTCATTTGCTTCATTGCTTCCAACAGCATAAACTCCAGCGGTGGGCGCCGCTGCTGCTGGAATCGCAGACCCAGCCATCGAGGTGCCCCCATGCCGCACTGCTGCATCTGGCGCCGCTGATGCCTCTGCCGCCGCTGCTCGCTGCCGCATGGCCGCAGTGGCGGCGCGCAGTGCGGCAGAGGCAGATGCTGCCGCAGCGTCTGCCTCTGCCTGCTCCTTCAGCCGCTTGCGCCTCTCCGCGTCCTGCTGGATGCTGTCAAACAGTTTCTGCGCACGCATGGGGTGGGTTGACCAAGGCAGCCGCGATGGGCACTCAGGGAGCGCACAAGAGGGAGAGTAAGCAGAGGCCCGCAGAGTGTTCCTGCAACGCTGGCAGCGCTGCTGGCGAGCCACCCCCAATCACGCCAGCTCGTCCGCCCTCGTGCCGCGCATCGCGGGAGCTGCCGGGAGCTTTCCGAAAAGCAGCCTCCATTTTCTCCCCACGTGCCTGCAACCTCCAGGCATCACCCCTCCCCTTGACAAGCTGTGGCGCCCGGGCACCGTGTTCACTCCAAGCTCACCCCCTGGTTGTGCCGGGCCCACAGCGACTGCGATGTGTCCTCCAGCAGCGTCGCGCCGCCGGCCAGCAGCAGGCCCAGCGCGGCGGTGGCAGCCACCTCGGCCCGGCTGATGCTGGTGAGGGCGCGGAATGCGGCGCGGAAGTCTGCAGCGGGCAGGGGAGGGGGGGGAAGGGGCCGCTGGGTGACAGGCGGGCGGGGAGAGGAGAGGGCAAGGAGTGGACGATCCAGCGGGTGAGAGGGCAGGGAGACCCCGTGGGGGTGCAGGCGGACAGCCCGGTGGGGAGGGGGTTGGGGCCTTGCCATGAGAAAGGACCGTGCCATGGGAAGGGACCGAGCACCACCTCGCCGACCGATGACGGCATGCCCGGCAGTTCAGCCTGCTGCTGGCCCGGCCCAGGTGCCCCGGCCCAGCAGCCAGGGTGCTGCCCCGCTCTCTTCTCTTCTCTTCTCTCTTCTCTCACTTCCGCGCACCCTGCTCACCCAGGCCGGCTCGCCTCCCAAAGTTGCGGTGGCCCCAGTAGCCCCGGCCCACGTTCTCGCCGTAGCTGGAGGCAAACGGGTCGTGGTGCGCGCCGTACTGCGCCCCCCCCGCCGCGCCGGCCGCGCCGCCATAGTAGGCGCCTGCACGGCCGTAGCCGCCGCGGCCTGCAGCCCCGCGCTGCCGGGGCCGGTACGTGCCTGCAGGCAGAGGTGAAGCGAGGTGAAGGGTGGTGGGGCAACGATGGGGCCGGGCCAGCAGGCATGCTGCCTGGGGGGGGCTCACCATCTGGCATCGCGGCATGATGGCTAGCAAGGCTCTAGGGGTAAGGCAGAATGACTGGCAGGGTGCGCGGTGCAAGCCCAGGCAGCGTGCAAAGCTGCGCCGATCGTCAGGGCAGCGCATCCGCATGGGCGGGTCATTCGGCGGTAACAGCGCTCGGCGTGCAAGCTGCCGAGATGATCAGCTTGGCACGACGAGCGCTGTTACCGCTAAATGACCCACCCATGCGGATGCTGCTGCCCTGACTGGCAATTGTCGCACATGCGGCGGCGAATCAAAGGGCACCCACCATCCATGAGCGCCTGGTATGCTTCGTTCAGCGCACGGAACGCCGCGTCATGCGCCTTTTGCACGCTCTCGGAAGCAGTGGTGTGCCTGCATGGGGGCGGCAGGCCAGACGGCCCCAGGACGGCGAGTGGACAGCCATCCCCCTTGCACATCAGCCCACCTTGCAGCAAAGTGCAGCCTGCCGTGCAGCCCAGCAGCCTCAACATGCTGGCATGCTCCCTAACGGCGGAACATGCTCCTGGGTGGCGGCATGGTGCATCATTCAGAGGGGGCCCAGGGAAGCCCTGGCAGCCGGCAGACCCACGCTCTCACATGTCGGGGTGGTGCTGCTTGGCCTTTTGGAAAAAGGCCTTCTTGATGTCGGCTTTGCTGCAGGGCATGCACAGGCAGGGCGAGCATTCAGTTGCAGGCAGCCGAGGCCCACCATTGCTCGCAGCCTGCAGGCTGCAAACAGAGTGGCGCCACCTGGCAGCCGTGCACCCCCCTGCAACACACCTCGCCCCTGGCTTCAAGCCCAGCACGGTGTAGGGATCCATCTTGCTTGCTTGCTAGAGGTAGCTGATGCTCCGGGCGCGTGGGGGCCTGCCTGTCGGCACGGCAGCGCCGGCGGGGCAGTTGCTATTGCCAGGGCGCTGTCCTGGTGCGGCTGCCGGCCGCTTCAACCTGGCAGGCCCGGTTCTGATCTCGTGGAATTGCCCCCCTGAACCACAGGGCCTGGAGGAGCACGGGGCGCTGCGCCAGGCCGCCTTTGTTCACTCTCGTTCAAGCGCAGGGCGATCCGACAGTAGGGAAGAAATGCAGGAACAGCCTGAGCAGGAAATGGCTGGGAATTCTCGCGCCTGGCCTTTGTGAGGGGCCTGCCTGCTAGGGCCTGGTAGCACATGAGCGGCCCTGCAGCGCATCGTTCGCCTGCTTGATTACGGAGATTGCTGCTTAATATAGATCGCAAAGCAGAAAGCCCCTGCGGGGAGGACCCTGCAACACAAAGCCCTTTCCGCAAGGCTGCCACTCTTGCCCAACCCAATCCGGAGCGAAGAGGGGTTCTACTCGAGTGAAGATCGGGCCGCAGGGCCCTGGGCACGATGGAAGACAGGGGCCTCCAGCGGCGGGAGTACAGCGCTTCTTCTGTGCTGAGCGCCGTGTCTTTGGGGCGCCCCAGCGAAGCGGGTGGAGAAGCTAACGGGCTGGGCGCCCCGACCTCCCCCTCCAAGCTGAGCGACGAGCTCGCCCGGCGCCTGGCGGTGGCGGACAGCAACCCAGCACAGCCGCAGGTGACCTGGTTTCGCTATTGTTTCACGGACGATCTGCCTGCAAACGCTCTTGATTGCATGCAGCATGTTATGACTGCCCTGCATGCAATGCAGACATTCTGTGCTAGTGCTGCAGGCCCAGTTGCCGCTGCCGAGGCCCGCACCGCTGCCCGACCGTCCAAGCTGCTGCCTGCAGCTGATGCTCCTACGGGCTCTTCCTCATGACACCACGGAGCACGCTTATTGCTGCACTCTGTAGTCGTCTTCTTGAGCATGCCCCTCTCCTGCCATGCAGGCGGCGCTAGCGCTGTCCACGCCGCTCTCCCGCACCGGCAGCGGCCTGCCGCCCCCGCATGAGTTCACCTTCTTCTGTGAGGTGCGGCATGACGAGCCGCTGCCGGCTGGCGGGCCCGACCAGCAGGGACCGGCCTGCGTAGCAGGGGCCCAGCAGAGCGGCGGCGGCGCGGCGGCCGCTGCGACGCACGCAAGCGGCGCGCTGGTGGGCCCCACGGAGGGCCTGGTCAGCAAGTGGCGGCAGAAGGAGCGACTGAAAACCACGGCGGTTGCGCTGGTGATGTGCCTCAATATAGGTGGGTGTGCTGCGACTGGCAGAGCCATGCGACGGGCCGTCACCATCAGCCGTGTGCAACTGGCTGCTGTCTGTCAGATGCTGCACCCGTCGCGTCGTGACCAGTTGGGGCTGCCCTGCGCCTCGCTGTGGGCTGGCTCGCCCGCTTGCGCCCCGCCCTGGCAGTCGTTTGCAGACGCAGGCCCGCTCTGCACAGGCCTGGCCCGCCCCTACCCAGAGCCGACCCGCGCTGCGCCTCCTGCCGCGCCCTCCCCCCCGCAGGAGTGGACCCGCCGGATGTGATCAAGATCTCGCCCTGCGCTCGCCTGGAGTGCTGGGTGGACCCGCTGTCCATGCAGGCGCCCAAGGCACTGGACACCATCGGTGCGCACCTGCCAGTTGCTGACAGCCATTGCACGGTCCGGCGCTGCTGCACCGGCGGCGCGCCTGTCAGCTGCCGGTTGCGCCAGCCGCCCAGTGCCGTTGTGCACTGAGCAGGGAACAGCGGATGCTCGCCTATGGCCCGCTGAGCGGCGCACTCAGGCGGCCCTCTGCCCCAGTGCCAGCAGTGTTCCCAGCGCCCCGAGCTCCCCTGCCCGCAGCTTGGGGACAGCCCTGCAGGGGTGACGCGCACCGCCCTGTCCATATGCGACTGACAGCAGGCACCGCCCTCTTGTGTGACCCTCCCCCACCGCCCCGCCGCAGGCAAGAACCTGCAGGCGCAGTACGAGCGCTGGCAGCCGCGGGCCAAGTACAAGATGCACCTGGATCCCACCACTGAGGACGTGAAGAAGCTGGCCATCTCCTGCCGCCGCACAGCCAAGGCGAGGCGGGCCGCCTCCCTCCGCCGCCGCACAGCCCTGCCCAGGCCGGCCGCATCCTGCCTCTGCCGCGCAGCCGGCGCTGGCTGACCTGGCAGCCGGCGCACAGTGTCCCGCCCCCGAGCGGCGGAGCAGTTGCCTAGCGCCCGCGCGCCGCCGCAACGCCCTGCCTGCCCGGCCCCGCTGCACCCACACGCAGGGCGAGCGCGTGCTGTTCCACTACAACGGGCATGGCGTGCCGCGGCCCACCGCCAACGGCGAGGTCTGGGTGTTCAACAAGAGCTACACGCAGTACATCCCGCTGTCCATCTACGACCTGCAGGCGCGCCCCGCACGCCCGGCCGGCGTGCGTACCGGTGCCCGGCGCCGTGCTGCCACGCGCATTGGCATGCAACACCGCGCTGCCTGCCTGCCCTGGTGCTCTGCCACAGACGCGCTGCATGCGTGCGCAGCAGGTCTGGGAGCGGTTCCATCGCGCGTGCAGGAGCGCGCGCGTCGCTGCACTCGGCCGGCCGCCCATCGGCCCCGTTATCTTTGGGCCAGCGGGCCCAAAGCTGTTGAGCTTTGAGCCAGCGGGCACAGCTATTGATAGACTGCCGAGCCTGGTTGGCCGCTGCAGACGTGGGTGGGCACCCCAGCCATCTACGTGTTCGACTGCTCCGCGGCGGGACAAATCCTGTACAGCTTCCGGGTGAGGGGGCGGGCTTGGGGCGGACCCGCGGGGCGTGTCAGGACCGCAGGCAGCGCTACAGCCAGCACGCATGGCGCGCCCTCGTGCATTGGCCAGGCGCGTGCTCAGGCAACCTGTGCCCGCGACCCGGCCCTGGCGTGCCTGCAGCAATTCATGTTCCAGCGGCAGCAGGAGATGGAGGGGGGGTACCTGCAGCACCAGCAGGCTGCGGCGGCTGCGGCGGGCGGCATACTAAACAGCAACTTTGGTGAGCATGCCGTGCGGGTTGTGCGCTCAAGGGCCCGCTGGGACCAAGACGCGCTGCCATTTGCCTTTCTCAGCCCTGCTGCCCTGGCCACGGTTAAGACGGCCAAGTAGATGTGGTTGTAGCGGCTGAAACAAGCTGTCCTCAACCGAGCCTCCAGCACTGGTTGGGCTATGGCAGGCCCGCTTGCCATCAACGTCAGCACCCCCCATCTGAGCTCTGCCCCTTCCCACTGGCCCCCTTTTGCCTGTGTGTGGCAGAGCGGCCAGACCCGATGCGCGACTGCATCCTGCTGTGCGCCTGTGGCGAGAGCGAGCTGCTGCCCCAGAACCCCGACCTGCCGGCAGACACCTTTACCTCCTGCCTCACCACCCCCATCAAGGTGCGGCCCTCCCCTCCCGCCCTCACACCTCCGTGCAGCGGGTCCATGCTGCGACCCCTTGCAGCCCACCGTGCGCTGCAGCGTCGCTGATCGTGGCTCTGACCGCGGTCTGCAATACATACAGAACGCGCCCACTACAGCCGGCACGGCCGCATGCCGGCTCAATCCCTGCACTCCTGCCCCAATGGCTGGGCTGCCGGGCCCCGCAGGTGGCGCTGCGCTGGTTCTGCTCCCGCTCCCTGCTGCGGCACGAGGGGATCACCAAGGAGCTCATCGACCGCATCCCCGGCAAGCAGACCGACCGCAAGACGCCGCTGGGGGAGCTCAACTGGGTGAGGGGCGGCGCGCCGCAGCCAGCCCGCTTCGCTCTGACCCTCGCAAGCTCTCCTGCCTCCGGCACCTGGGCTGCTTGAGGTACAACAGCTGTGCTGGCCGCCTGTCCCCCTCGCCTAGAGGCGCGCCC
>KQ482074.1:158598-172416 GCA_001430745.1 Auxenochlorella pyrenoidosa | reverse complement strand
ACCCCCACCACACACACACACACCCACACCCACCCACCCACCCACCGGTTGAAGGCGACGATGCCTCCAAAGGCGGAGATGGGGTCGGCGATGACGGCCAGGCGGTAGGCCTCCAGCAGGTCGTCCCGGGAGGCCACGCCGCAGGGGTTGGTGTGCTTCACAATCACGCAGGTGGGGGCGTCAAAGTCGCAGGCTGCACGGGGGTGGGGGTGGAGGCACAGCAGGGGTCGGCAGCGGCCTGGGCCGGGTGGGGGCCCGCAGTTGCACTAAGCGCAGCCGCGAGCCCTCTCCTCGCACGCAATGCGACAGGCAAGGGGTGCACCGGCACGCAGCGTTGCGGGGCAGCTGCACCGCGCGAGCCTCCGTCTGTACGGCAAGCCCGACTGCGG
Source organism: Auxenochlorella pyrenoidosa (assembly GCA_001430745.1). NCBI lineage: Eukaryota > Viridiplantae > Chlorophyta > Trebouxiophyceae > Chlorellales > Chlorellaceae > Auxenochlorella > Auxenochlorella pyrenoidosa. Next base: position 172,027 of record KQ482074.1, on the reverse strand, counting down.
TGCGGGGAGCCTGCACGGAGGAGCAAGCATGGCCTGCAGGGTCGCCCGCGGCGGCGGCCGTCCACGTCCCCACAGCCCCACCTACCTGCCGAGTAGGCGGCATCGGCATCCAGGTAGTTGTTGTAGCTCAGCTCCTTGCCGTGGTGCTGCACCGCGGTGCCCACGCCGCCCATGCCGTGCTCTGCACCAAGGGCGCGGGCGCGGGCGGTGCTCAGCACAGCCGCAGCGAGCAGGCTTGTCGCGCACGCCAGCCCAGCCCCAACCAGCGCGCCGCCCATCACAGGCAGGGGCGTGGCGGCTTGATTCCCAGTGCAGGCAGAACGATGCGAGCTCCGCCCCCCAGGAAGCACTCCTGCTACTCCACGCCATCAGCCGCCTCTTGGCCCCAGTGCCCGCCCCGCTCGCAGGCAAGGTGGCGAGCGCCCGGCACAGCTCCTCCCAGCCGCCGCCGCTGCTCAACCCAGCATATCAACACTTGCTGCGCAGAACAGGGGCAGCGCCCCCCGCCCCAGCCCCCCCCCCCCCCCCCCCGCCCCCCCCCGTCTACCCATCCTGCCACAGCGGCGCCTCACCCGCCAGCGAGGCGTCGGTGTAGAAGGCCGCCTCCTGGTGGGGGTTCTCGCCGTACCGCAGCCCCTGCGCCAGCTTCATGGGCACGCTCATCTCGGGGGCGGGCCCCTCGCCAACCTGGCCCCACAGCCACTCAGCCACGGTGCTGCGCAGCGGGACGGCGAGGGGTGGGGTGGGGTGAGACGGCATGCACGCTCACAAACGCGCAAATGCAGGGGGTGTGCGGGGTGGCGGTGCCTGCCAGCGAGCCCGTGCACCCTAATGACCGCACAAGGGCAGGGGGGGAGCGGGCCCCTGGCTGCCGGGCCCCCCCGAGCCCCAGGGGCGGGGGCCGCGGAGCGCCACCTGGCGCGCACACGGCGGCGTGGCGCCCACCTGTCGTAGGTGGCGCAGTGCTGGAAGGCCTTCCAGGCGCAGCGCTTGCGGAATGCCAGCGCGTCCTCGGCAGAGCTGCCGCCACCCAGCGCCTCCAGCACCTGCGGGCGGGTGGGCAGGGGGCGGACGGCGCGGGGTGAGCGCATCAGTGCGGCGCACCGGATGGATTGGGCGTGTGCAGAGGTGCGTGCCTAGCGCGTTGGGCTGGGGCAGGGATGTGCGCAGCAGCGCGCACACAGGCACCCAAGGTGGCAGCAGGGCAAGCAGGCAGGCTGGAGGGAAGCAAGCAGGGCACATGGCCAGGGGGGCAGCAGGCAGGCGGGCAGGTCCTCAGACATCCAAGGAAGGTAAGCCGCAGCAGCTCTCAACCCCGGCGAAAGGGGAAAGCTCTAGAGCGGGCACTGCGAATGCTCAGGAGAACGGGCCCTTGCGTTTCCTCGATCATGGGACTGGTGCAGCCGGCGGGCGGCGCGGGCGGCACGGGAGGAACCCTCCCAATGGCCAAGCAAATCACGGCAGCAAAGCGCTGTGCAAGCGCCGGCGTGTGGCACACCACAAAAACCAGGATCTGTAGAGAGCTGCGTCGCAGCCCCTGCCGCGCAGGCCGCCCACCTGTGCATAGTCTGAGGGGTCGACAACCACGGTGACGTGCTCGTGGTTCTTGGCGGCGGCGCGGATCATGGCGGGGCCGCCAATGTCGATGTTCTCCACCGCGACCTGCAGGGGGAGGCCGGGGCAGGCTGAGCCGCACAGTGAGGCAGGCAGGCAGGCGGGCAGGCAGGTAGGCAGGCAGGTGGGCACGTGGGGAGCCGCTGGCCCTCAGGGGCCCTGCATGGAGCCACAGCGCGGCTGCAGGGCCGGCAGGCCGGGAGCAAGGCGGCGGGCGCGCGTGCAGCCGGCGCAGTGCGTGCCCGCGGGCGCAAGCGACGCCAACCGGGCCGTCGGCAGCCCCCTTGCCTCGTAGGTGGGCTTGGTGGCGGCGGTCACGGTCTGGCGGAAGGGGTACAGGTTGACGATGACCAGGTCGATGGTGGCGATGCCGTGCTGCTCAATGGCCGACATGTGGGCGGGCAGGTCGCGGCGGGCCAGGATGCCGCCGTGCACGCCGGGGTGCAGCGTCTTCACGCGCCCTGCGGCGCGGCAGGTTGGAGGGCGGCGCGGCGTGCGTGGTGGGCCGCGCCGCAGGCGCCCTGCGACCCGCCTGGCACCGCAGCTGGCCGGAGCGGCAGGCCTAATCAGCCAGCTAGGCGCCTTTTCATGATGCGCCGGCCAGGCAGCGGTTGACGTGGGTTCCATCTGCGCTGCACCCCTGGCGCTTGCCTCCAGCCTGCAGCTCTATTGCGGCACAGCTGCGCCAGCTGAGCTTCAGCAAATCCCCCCCCCCCACCCCGCCGCGCCCACCGTCGAGCATTTCGGGGAAGCCGGTCAGCTCCTCCACGCGCTTGACCGGCACGCCCGCCGCCTCGATGGCGCTGGCCGACCCGCCGGTGGACACAATCTCGTAGCCCAGCTCCGCCAGGCCCTGCGGGGGTGCGCGCACCGAGGCGTCGTGCCCAGCAGGCAGGCGGGCATGCCAAGGCATGTACGCATGCCCTGCCGTGCGCCCAGCAGAGCTCAACAAGGCGGATGCCTGCCTCCCAGGATGGATGCCCCGGGCTGATCTACTCCTCACCTTTGCCAGCGCATCCAGGCCGGTCTTGTCGGAGACAGAGATGAGGGCCTTGCCCTTGCTGCCCGCCGCCGCCGCCGCCATCACGGGTGCCGCCGCCGCTCCTGCCCGGGAGCTGCTGCGGGCCACCTGCTGCTGCCTGCGAGAGCGCAAGCATGCGGCATGGCATATTCAGATCGGTAAAATGCGTTCCAGGAGGCCGGTAGCAGCCAGGGCCTGTGTTTGGCGGCGCGCATGACATGCACCGCTAGAGGAAGCACCCGCATTGCCCAACAACTCACCTGATGGGCGCAATGCTACCAGCAAAGCCAGATGCCTCGGTGGCAGGCACCTGCAGGCGCGCTGCCGCCTTGCCGACGCGCCCGGCAAAGGACCGGGAGGAGGCCAGCACCAGGCGGCCGGTGGTGGCGATAGCCGACATTGCGAGGCGAAAGAGGAGGCGATGGCGAGGGGCGGCGAAGAATACAGCCCAGCACTGCGTAGCACGGCACTCGGCAGGACAGAAGAATCCATTGCACAGCTTTTCGAGGCCTTGGATCGCATTCTGGTCGTTCTCGAGCGCCATTCAGAAAGGCACGACACAAGAAACGCCACTTTTCTGCGAACGGGCGCGGGGCTGCAAGACGTGGAAGCAGGGACAGCTTCTACATCAGCTGGCCTCAATCTCTACAGCCGCAGTCACCGGCCTCCCCCCGGCCGATCACTCCTGTCGCTGTCAGCACTGCTGCCCCGGGCCGCACTGGTGGGCCAGCTCCGCTGGGGACTTTTTGCTCCAGGCTGTGCAGCTATTGCCAGGCGGCCCCGGTGGCAACCCGGCCACTGCGCCGCCGCCGCCGCCGCCACCAGACCCGGCGCCAACCGGGCCGGGCGCTCGATGGCGGCCTGGCTCATCCTGATGCCCTGCTGTGCCTGAGCAGCCATTGCGAGCCACAGCGCCAGCTTTCATGAGTGGCCAGGCAGAGGGGCAGGCCAATGGCGGGCGACGTGGCCGCGACGCTGCGCTGACGTGGGAAGTGCCGCCACCGCTCGAGGCTGCGGCCGAGGCAGCAGCAGCAGGGCGCCCCGCCTTCGCAGCAGTGGCGGGCCGACATCTGGAGGCCCTGGTCGCGCAGCTGCTGGATGGGGAGGGCGTGGCAGAGGCTGCTGCATGGGGCCCACGCATCTGCGAACTGGCGCAGGCAGCGGCGGCAGGCCTGTCGCCTACCGCCGCTGCCGCCACCGGCCGGCTTGACCCTCGCCACTATATCAAGGTGGGTGCTTGTACTTGAGCCTGCAACAGAGAAACATCCTGCTGGGTTCTTGGGTGCTGACATTGGGAGGGTGGGGTGCACGGGGGCATTGCACATGGGCATGCTCCTGCCAGACTCGTGCACACCGTCGCCCATTGCCAGCCTGCCTGCCTTCTCTCCTGCCCGATGGGCGGTTGACCTGTCGATAGCCCACCCGCTTGCGTCATGGCAATGTCGCCTGCATGTTGTTGCGCCCCCTGTATGAGGCCTGCAGGTGAAGCGGGTGCTCACAGCGGGGGCCTCCCCCGCCGACTCGCTGCTGGTGCACGGCGTGGCCTGCCGCAAGTCCCTGGCTCACAAGCGCATGCGCAGCTCCATCGCACAGCCACGCGTCATGCTGCTGGAAGGGGGCATCGAGGTGGCGCGCAGCAGCCTGGGCAGCAGCGGGGCGGTCGCCAAGGCGGGCGCTGCCGGCGGCGGCGGCGGCATGGCCAGCCTGGGCAGCGGCTTGGGCAGCCTGGGCGGCTCGGGCGCGGCGGTGGGCGCGCAGTCCAAGCTTTCGAGCTTCGACTCCATGCTGGACCAGGAGCAGCAGTACCTAGATGCCGTGGTGGACCGTATCGCCTCTTTCAACCCGGATGTGCTGCTGGTGGAGGGCAGCGTGGCGCGGTGCGTGCCCGCCCAGCTGCCGGCCACGTGCCACCCCCCTGGCATTGGGGGCAGCTATGGGGCGGGTCGCTGGCGTGCTAGCCCGGCACCAAGAAAGCCTGCCCCCCTGCTGCCTTGCTGCAGTTATGCCCAGGAGCTGCTGCTGTCCCGAGACATATCCCTCGTGCTCAACGTGAAGCCGGAGCTGCTGGAGCGCATCGCACGCTGCACGGGCGCACGGGTGCGCGTGCCGCCGCTGCAACAGCCGCAACTGCCAGTGGGGGCTGCACATTCGCAGCGGCTGTCGGCCAAGGGGTGGCCTGCGCTTGCGGCACGCGGGCTCGTTGCGGCATGCGTGTTTCGGACTTGGTTTGCTTGTTTGTCGGTGCGCATCGGTGCCCTGAGCATGTGACCTTGGTTGTGCTGGGAGCTTCTGTGACGAGCATGGGCTGAGTGGCTGCTGCAGCAGCTGCCCCAGCTTTTCAGCCGATGCCTGACATGCAAGTGCCTGCCCCTCCCGGGCGCCCAGGTGGCGCCTGCGCCCGACCAGCTGAGCAGCCAATGCGTGGGCTTCTGCAAAGAGTTTGAGGTGGAGAGCGTTGCGGCGCAGCAGCCGCAGCAGCCGCCCGACAACGGCACCGGCCCCCTCACGGCGCCTGCCTCTGCGGCTGCCAGCACCGAGCCGAGCCCCAGAACGCCAGGGCCGCAAGATGTGAGGTCGCAGGCAGGCCACCCTGGCCCTGCACGCTGCCATTGCTGCGACTGGTGCTGATCCCGCTGCCGGTGGAAGCGCTGCACTGTCATTTGGGGGTGCGCGCATGTGCTGGGTGTACCTCCCAACTCCTATGCTGCCGTGGCTGCAGGCACAGCACCTGGTGGCCTCAGAGGCCCCGCTGCGGCGCGCCGCAACCTTCAGCAACGCCCCTCGGGCGCTCATGACATTTCGGGGCTGTCCCCGCCCGCTGGGGGCGACCATTGTGCTGCGCGGCAGCGATGCTGCAGGCAAGCGCCTGCGGCACTGCCTGCGCAGCTCCTGCGCCTGCCCTGCTGCATCCCTCCTGGCCGACTGCACCCAGGTGTCGGCCTTGACTGCTTCCAGCACTGCCGTTCCGCCCCCGCAGAGCTACGCAAGGTGAAGCGCGTCGCCTCTTTTGCCGCCTACGCCGCCTTCTGGGGCGTGCTCGAGTCGGCCATGCTCTCCAACCAGCTGGCGGCCGCAGCGGCCGCCGTGCTGCCCGGTGGCGGCGGTGGCGGCGCAGACGCCCTGGCGGGCCTGGCCGACGCGGTGGCGTCAACTTCCTACCTGGCTACCGCTGAGGCGCGCGGGCGCCAGGCCATCCTGTCGGCCTCCCCCCATGTCTCGGTTGTGCTGGAGCGCGGGGCGGCCCACGGGGGTTTTGACCTGCCCAACCCCGCGGCGGAGCCGTCAGCAGCAGCCGAGGCGGCGGCGGGCGCAGCAGGGGAGGGGGAGTCGCCGCCTGAGAGCCCGGCGTCCTCGGACAGCACAAACATGTGGGTGCTGCCTGCTGAGGCTGGGGCAGCCACCTTCACTGTGTCGGGCAGCCAGACGGAAGCTGAGGAGGAGCGGGGGGGGCTGCAGTGGCAGGCGGCGCAGGCAGGCCAGTCGGGCGCAAGCACGCCCCGGAGCCAGGGCCCCCTGTCGCAAGCGGTCCCCGGCTCCCCCCAGGACCCGCTGCACGTGGCAGCCAAGGAACTGGCCCTGCAGCAGCTGCAGCTGACCGGCAGCGAGGCGGCCAGCCCGGTAACTGGCGCCGGGCTGCCTGGGGCGTTCGGCGGGCCTGCCGCCGCGCTGCAGCCAGGCACCACCCAGCAGGCAGCAGCGCAGCTGGCCCACCTGCAGCGTGACAGCGAGGGCGCTTCCGCGCTTTCCCAAGCGGCAGCCCCCTCGACTGGGCTGGCTGCAGAGGCAAGCGTTGCCCCAGCAGGGTGGGGCAGCGACGCCCCTGCCTCGCCAGCGCTGGCGGCCTACCGCATGCAGCGCCTGTGGCTGGCCATCTCCTGCAAGAACCCGGCCAAGGGCATCCTGTGCGAGCCCTCCCACGCCCACTGCATGGAGTTCTACGCCGATTCGGGTGGGCTGCACCCCATGCTGCCGACGCTCAGCTTTCTCGCCGCCGCTGCTGGCTTGAGCGCTGCCTCGCCCCGAATGCAGCGTGTTTCTTTTCAGAGTTTTGACAAGCATGCCAGAAACCCACCATTCCTCAACAAGGCTTGCACTTGCTGCTCATCCCTGGCCCCTCGCTCACGCAGACCTGCCGCTGGCGGCCTTCATGTCTGCCGCCGCGCCGCCACACCGCAAGTGCCCGCACCCGCAGTGCGGCGAGGGCGCGCCGCTGCACCTGCGCTCCTTCATGCACGGCGACGGCCTGGTCACGCTGTCCAGCATGCGGCTGCCGGCCGGCAGGGAGCTGCCAGACGGCCGCGTCTGGCTGTGGCTGCGGCCCTGCGGCGACGCCGGCGACGCGGCGGCCGCGTCCAGCGCCGCCCGCCGCGTGCCGCTCTCCCCCGAGGCGGCCTGCCTGTCGTTCGCCCACCTGCTGTCGGTGCTGCTGGACTGCCGGCACCTCAGCCTGGGCGGACTGTCGCTGCAGCGCGACTTTGTGCGCTACCTGGGCGCCGGCCACACGCTGCTGTGCCTCCACTACTCGGCCATCCACCCCTACCGCGTGCGCATGCCGCCGCGGCAGGTGCAGCTGGCGGCAGAGCCGGAGCTGGAGTGGCTGCAGGAGGAGCTCAAGCAGCTGACAGAGGTGGGATGCGGGGCCATCATGCCAGGCAGGGAAGGCACGCAGGGGATGAGGCGAACAGGCATGGAGGCGGTGGGCTGGCTGCGCAGGGGGTGGCATCAATGTGGCATCAAGGGGGTGGCATCATGAGGGCGCAGGGGGTGGCAGCTGGCGCTGAAACGAACAGGGTGGCTGTTGGAAATGGCCCAGCAACCTGCGCTGAGGTCGGCAGAGGACATGTGCTGCTTGGATCTGGCAGGCATCCATGCGCCGCCGGTTCAGGAGTGGATTGCACGCGCAATAGCCTCGCTTCTGACCAACTTGCGCCCGCACCACGGCTCTGGGCTGCAGGAGGCGGACGAGGCCTTCAGCGCCATTGAGTACGCCCTGACCCAGCAGCTGGACGCCCTGGAGCGGCAGACGCAGGCGCAGCAGGCAGAGGCAGAGGGGCAGGCCGCCGAGGGGCTGGGCGGCAGCGGCGACAGCGGTGCCGACCCCGAGTTCCGCGCCATGTGGCTGGGCACGCTGGCCGACACGCGGGCGGCCTTCCTCGACATGGTGAGGGGCTGCCCTGCCGTGAGACTCTGCAGAACCTTGGATTTTCCCGGTTTCGACCAGGGGCCGCTCCGCATCTGCTCAGCTGCCCACACATCAGCAAGCGCAGGCTGCTCTGCTGCGCAGCGCAGCAGCCCAATCCTTCGCTGCCTGCCACAGAAGCCATGCACCCGTCCTGTGGAGCGAGGATGCAGTTCCAAACCCCCTGCTCCACTCGCCCCCTGGCCCTGCCTTGCTGCAGGTCCAGGATGCAGTCGCTCTGCTGGATGGGAGCCCCCATGGCGTGGCCGGCGGCGGCGGCAGCGGGGGCGAGGAGGCAGCACAGGCGGCGCGGCGCGTCACCTCGACAGTGTGGGAGCTCAACCGCCTGCGCAGCATGCTGGCCGCGGTGGTGGTGCAGTGGGCAACTTGCCTGCACGAGGGCACGCCTGGTAGCCACGCGGCGCCGCCCGCCAGCGCCAGCGCGCTGAGCACGGCGCTGGCCAGCCGCCGCCTGGCAGCAGGGCACAGCAGGCATGCCAGCCTGGAGGTGCTGCCGCCTCGCACGGGGCCGGCTGACGAGGCAGAGGGGCAGGCAGAGACGCCTGCGCTTCCTTTCAGCCAGCATACAGATGGAGGCACGCACCCACAGCAGCAGCAGCAACAGCAGCAGCCGGCTGCAGGAGCCCCGAGCAGCACTGCTGGGCAGGACAGGCTGGGCGCAATGGCTGCTGAGCCGCTGCCCGTGCAGCGCCTGCCGCCTGAGCCGGCCAGCTCCAGCCCTGCTGGCATGGAGATGCGGCGGGAGCGGAGCGACAGCAGCCTGGCGCACCATTTTCTAGAGGCCGCCACCGCCCTGCCGCCGGCCTCGCTGAGCGAGCTCAACTTCGGAGCTCCCTCGCTGGTGGGCGGCGACGAGCTCGGCGACGGCAGCCCGGCCGGCAGCCCCACCTACGCAGCTCAGCTGCAGAGCCAAGGCCGAGGGCAGGGCCAGGCAACTATACCCACCGGGCTTGTGGCCCGCTACGTTGCGATGTTTGATCAGCGTGGCAGCAGCGGCCCTGGCAGCGGTGGCGCCAGCCCGAGCGGCACCAGGCTGCGCTCTCAACGCACTCAGGACTGGGTTCAGAGCAGCGCGCGGCAAGAAGCAGATGTAGCGTTAGCCACTGGCAACTGCTTGCCGGCTGCCTCACGGGCGCCGCAGGGGCTCAGCGAGGGGGTGGGAAGCAGCGGTCAACTGGCGGCCATTCAGACACCGCCGCTGGGCCCGCACCAGGTGCAGCAGGCACAGCAGCAGAGGCGGCCGCCCTTCCGCCTGGACCTGTCCAACCCTGACCCCGAGCTGGTCCGTGCGCTGACCCCAAAGCGGCAAAGCTCCACAGGTGTGGTGGTGGTGGTGTGTGTGTGGTGGGGGAAAGGGGGGGGGGGGGGGGGGGCTCGAACAAGAAAATTCGGGATTTTGCCGCAAGCCGCATGCTTGAATGCCCTGTCGGTGTTGGCACCACCCACCCCCACTCGCCTCGTCTTCCAACCCTGTCGTCCCCCTTCCTGTGCTGTACTCTGCAGAGGAGGCAGAGCCGGAGGCGGCCCCTTACACCAGCAGGTTGGAGCAGGTGGCGGCTCGCCTGGGTCGCATGTCGCTCTCAAAGAGCTTCACCGAGCGGCGGCGCAGCTACCAGTACCTGGCGCACGCGCTCTCAGCAGACCAGGCCTCATTGCGGCAGCAGCTGCCGCCTCCCAGCGAGGCACCAGCGATGGCGATGCAACGGGTGCAACAGCCTGCAGCAGAGCAGCAGGCCGAGCAGCAACAGGTGCAGGGTCAGGATGTGCAGCAAAAACCAGCGGCAGCGGCAGCAGCAGGTGCGGCATTGGCGGCAGGAGGCGAGCAGCCACCACCACTGCCAGCTGAGGAGCCTTCCGGGCGGGGCAGCGTGAGCCACTGGGAGTGGAACTCCCTGCTGGATGTCTCAGCCTCGCCTGAGGAGCCCGGAGGGACAGCCCTGGCAGCGCCGGCCGAGGCAGCAGCAGAAGCAGAAGGTGCGGGCGAGCGACCGGCGGGGGCGTCTTCCCTGGGCAAGCCCTTGGGGCCGCTGCGCATCCTGCAGTCTGCCGCCTCGGGCCGCCTCGAGGCGATTGCAAGGCTGCAGGAGGCTCCCATGCCCTCGATTCTGGCTGCGGCAGGCTCAGACGCTGCCGCAGAGGCCAATGGTGAGGCAGCGGCAGCGGCAGCAGCAGCAGTCGAGGTGCAAGCGGCGAGAGGCGAACAGGCAGCAGCAGCAGCCGTGCCGGCAGCGGCGGCGGGAGCACGAGAAGCGCTGGCAGCGACAGCAGCACCCTCCTCTCGGGCGTCCATGCTGCTCTCAACCAGCCTTGGCCCTCTGGGCACCCTGATGTCTTCTGTGGCATCCCAGCTGCCCGGCTCGTCTGCAGCCCCGGCTCACCCAGCGCCACCTGCCGGGCAGGCCGCAGCCGGCAAGCTGCCCGCCAAGCAGCCCAGCAAGCTGCTGCAGCTGCTGGGCAAGCTGCGCAGCGAGCTGGCGCCGGGGCACGTGCCGCTGACGGCGGGGCGGGTGGAGCTGAGCGGGCGCGCACTGTTGCCGGGCGGCGCAGACGGCATGCGGGTGGCCATCTTTGATGACGAGCCCACCTCCATCGTCGCCTACTTCCTGGCCACCAAGTGGGCAGCCGCCTGCCCGCGTGCCGCCACTGTTTGCTACCTTCATGCTCGCCTCTGTGCCCTGCGACGCAGCAAGTTGCTGCTCTCAGCAGGGTGGAGGCATGCAGAGCTGGCAAAGCTGCCTGGGGTGTCGACCACATCAGGGGTGTGCATGGGCGGGGCCCTGCTTCCTCATCCACTTGCTATGTCCCTGCTCTTGATGCCAGCCCCACTGGCCTCCTGCTGGCTCAGGGAGTACCAGGGCTACCTGCACGACTCCGTGGCTGGCATCCTCTTTGGGCAGCCCGGAACGGATTCCAGCACGCTTGGCAATGGTGGCGGCAGCGGCGCTGTGGGCGCAGCAGAGAGCGAGTCTCAAGCAGCTGCAGTGCCCGCCTCCTGGCAGTTCCTGCCAGACTCCCCAAGGGGCGGCGGCAGCACACGCAGCAGTAGCTTGGTGCCTGGGCTGCAGGCGAAACAGCCGGCTGCACAGCAGCAGCAGCAGCAGGCGGCGCAGCAGCAAGGTCCTGCGGCATCAGCAGCCGCGGCGGAACCTGCGCCGCCCGAGGATACCGCCGGTGCTGCACCGGGTGCCCTCGTTGCAGAGGCGCCTGCTGCAATAGCAGCTGCACCAGATGCGCCCGCAGCTGCGGGGCCAGCCCAGCCGTCACCAGACCTGCAGCAGCAGCAGCAGCAGCAGGTGGGGGCACAGCCCGCGCACAGCACCCGCACCGTCACCCAGGAGGAGCTGGCCGCGGAGCAGAGCGGCGACTGGCAGGTGCTGTTCTGCGAGCAGCAGCTGGACTGCCAGCTGGCGATGGAGGACCCCTCGCCGGGCATGCCGTGGGGGCGCGCGCGCTTCCAGGTGCGGGCACGGCGCGTGCACCCACCCGGCGCTGCTGCGGGTGCCCTCGCAGCCCGCTCACATCGCTGCCTGGTTGGTCAGCGGTGCAGCAGCGCTTCTTCAATTCGTCTACAGCAGAGGCGTCCTCGCTTTGCAGTGACGCCATGGGCCCTTGGCCGCCCGCCCCCCACGCCTGTGCGCATCCCGTGTTGAGCTCTGCCGCCCTGCCGCCCCTGCCCTGGCAGGTCACCGCATACTATGCCCCTCAGTTTGCCGAGCTGCGGCGGCGCGTGGTGGCGGGCGGGGAGGCCGCCTTCCTGGCCTCCATCTCGCGCTGCCGCAAGTGGGCCTCACGCGGCGGCAAGTCGTCCGTCTACTTTGCACGCACGCACGACAAGCGGTGGGTTCGGCAGCGCATGGCGGGGCTGCTCATGGATGAGGATGCGGGTGGGAGCGCGTGCTGCGCTGGCTACGCTTGCTGCGCTGGCCGCCACCGCCGAGCGGCCCCCCTTCGCAGCACGCTGCTTTCGCAACCACCGCCTCTGTCGTGCGCTGCGCTGGCGCCGACGCTGGCCCTTGGCACCCTCCTCCCCCACCCCCGGCCCACCCTGCCTGCCCGCAGCTACATCATCAAGCAGCTGTCCCGCAGCGAGCGGCAGTCCTTTTTGGAGTTTGCGCCCGACTACTTCCGCTACGTAGCCACCATGCTGCACCGCGGGCAGGAGACGTGCCTGGCCAAGATACTGGGCGTCTACCAGGTGCTCACGCCCTGCTGCTCGCGCTCTGCTGCTGCCTGAGCGGCGCTGCTGCTTGCGCTCTGCTGCTGCCTGGGCGGCGCCGCTGCTTGCACTCTGCTGCCTGGGCTGGGCTGCCGCCTGATCATCACTCCCGCTGTTGGGACTGGAGACCACGGGCCAAGGGCATGTGCCGTGTCCACATCCTGGACCACGGCGCAGCAGCCCGTTGTGGACGCTGGCTGCTTGGCCGCGGTGTTCTGTTTTGGCCGCCGGGGTCCTCGGCAAAGCTGGCAGTGGATCCCAGGCAGCTGGTGATGCCTTTGACACTTCTGTCTGCTCTTCTCTTCTCAGCTGACCCCGGCCCCTTGCTCCCCCGTCCGCTCTCTGCAGGTGTCTGTGCAGTACACCGGCGGGCGGGGCGCCCCCACCGCGCCGCCCTTTGGGGGCAAGGAGGGCGTCATGGACCTGCTCATCACGGAGAACGTCTTCTACGGCAGGGACGCCCAGGTGGGGACGGCCGCAGGCGCCGCGGCACAGCCATGCAGCGCCCCTCCGCCGCAACAACAGGGGCGGCAGCGGCGGCAGCAGCACCAGCACAACAGGCTTGCAGATCTTCAGGACAGGAGGCGAGTGAGTGCCGCCTGGGCGCCGCAGCACGCTGTCGGCCAGCTGTGCCCCCTGCTGTTTGTACCCGGGCCATGAGGCATGCCTTGCCGTTCCCTGCACCAGGTGTCGCGCATTTTCGACCTCAAGGGCAGCCAGCGGGACCGGTATGCTGCAGACGACCCCACGGCTGCGGGTGAGGGGCGGCCGCCAGGAGCGGGTCACACCAGTCGGCAGCCCCACAGGCGCCGCCCGGCCAGCTCCACACAACAGTTTTGCTTTGATTCCGCTGCCTCGTCTTGTTTGTGTGCGCCAGGACAGGGCAGCAGAGGCGCTCGGCTGCCCTGCTCTCTTCAACCGGCAGTGGCCCCTCAGCCTGGCGCCCCACCCTCTTGCATGCTATCCGCGCGAGCGCTGCTCAGCTTGCAGGGTGAGGAGCGCAGCCAGTCCAAGACCAGCCGAGCCTACCCTCGCACTGCCACCCCCCCTGCAGGCGCCGTGCTGCTGGACGAGAACCTGAAGGAGCTCAACCTGGCGGCGCCCACGCTGGTGGGGCCGCGCGCCTTTGCGCGCCTGCAGCGCGCGCTGTGGTCGGGTGAGCGCCGCGCATACGCCTGGCGCAGCAGCCGGGCCCGTCACAGCGGCAGCGAGCGCCTGCACGGTAGCGTGCCGTGCCTGCGACCCGGAGCGCCCACAAACTAAAGCAGCCAACCTGGCCAGCGCGGCACGTCGGGGCGGGTGGCAACCGGGTGGTCGCAGGCGGCCGCAGCGCCCCTGCCACCCTCTGCCCTGACCCTGCTCTGGCGCTGCTTCGTCT
>KQ482074.1:127125-138602 GCA_001430745.1 Auxenochlorella pyrenoidosa | reverse complement strand
ATCCTGCTGCTACAACCATTTGCCCACATGACACCCCACCTTCCAGGCATTGTTGACTGTGGCAGAGTAGGTTGTGATGTACCTGCGAGAAGGAGGTCCAAGTTAGTTGAAGCAGGGCAGGGGCTCAGGGCAGAGCGCACCCCTAAGCGCACACGCTCGCAGAGCATGGAGTCCGCAGCCCCGAGTTCAAGCTGAGGTCACACTAGCGCTTTCATTGTTGCAGCCAGGGAAGCTGATGCAGACATTTCGAGATGGGCCCGAGCACAGCGTGAAGCACAGCGTGAAGTGCCGCAAGGCGCGCACTCGTTGTTCACATAGGTGATGCTGTTTGGGATGATGAGGCAGTTGGGTTGGCCGCAGATCTTGGGGGTGGAGGTGTAGGGCAGGAGGTTGCTGTTGTCGCACTGCAGGTAGGCCACAGGCCGGGGGGGGGCGGGATTGCAGTGGGGGAGGGCAGGGGGTGCAGTGGGCGCTTGCGCAGCTCAGGCGGCACGCAACTTGCGTGCCACATGCCGGCTCAAGCGACAGTGTGCTGTAGGGCATACTGGATTGCATGCAGAGGCTTTGAGTGGCACACGAGCAGGGCGCGCTGGTGGAGAGCCTCTGCACTGGCTGGGCGCAGCAGGCATTCGGCCAGCTGGCAGGCAGGCACCGCTTGCCGGCTTGGTGCCGCACAGAGCCAGTTGCATGCGCCAGCGGTTCCTGTTGGTGTTGGCATTCCTGCCCGAGACCACGCAGGTGGCGTTGAACTGCAGGGCAGGGGACAATGGCTTAGGTGAGCATTACGGGATTTAATTTGAGGTTTTGGTATTAGGCTTAAATTGTTCACATACGCCAGGGCGAGGAGGGCTGGAAGCTGCAGCAGCAGCCGTCACAACAGAGGTCGTGAGCGCCCTGCCCTGATGCGGGCCGCCACGCCTTGCCCGCTGTCCCCTCGACGCAAACCCTACCGAAAAATTGTTTTGGAAGTCGGGGAAGAAGCGGCCTGCGGCATGGGGGAGCAGGAGGGGCAATTTGGTGCAGGGACAGGCTGCAGGGCTCCAGGGACAAAGGCGAGTGGGTGGCCCGCGCCCGTTGGAGGGATGGTGCCGCCGTATCGCCGGCGATGGCCGCCCCTGCAGGCACCAAGGGTTTCGTTCCACCCAGAGCCTCTAACAGGCGTTAGTGCTGCGGTGCCAGGCTGCAGTGGCCCAACATGCAGCAATGCCAGCGCGGCATCGCCCCACCGCTGCCCGCCACACGCACCCTCGCTGTAGGTTGAGGCTTGCACCGTCTGCTGGCCAGTCCCAAGGGTGACCAGCTGGCGATTTTCGAAGCAGAGGTCGTCTTCCACGGCCAAAACAGAGGGCAGGAGGGCCAAAGCTGCCCAAAGGCCGAAGAAGCGCAGCAGCGGCTGCCGCATGCCGGCGTGCGTGAGTCCAGGCGGCGGCTGCCTCCTACTGTGCTCTTTTACGATCGTTTTGGCGCGGTTGGCGGCGCGTGGAAGGCAATAGTGGTGCTTGGACGCTCTTGCAGACGGGGGGAAAGCACGTATGCACGCTTGCGCCTTCAGTGCACAATGTCTCAGTGCCTGAGGGACTACAGGAGGTCGAATTGATCGATAGAAATGCAGAAAGCTGGACGGCTGGAAAAAAATGGAAATGTGGTACTGGCGGTGGGCAGCTCCAGAGGCTAAAATGCCAAAACCCCGAGCCACTCATTTCCGGATGCCGTTGCACTGCCGTGAGCGACCACCTCAATCCATGTGGTAGAGCTTGAGCACATCGTAGGGGAGGCCGAGCTCTTGGCAAGCCCGCTGGAGGGGTTGGAAGACCCACCGGTATCCGCTGCTACTCCAGCTGCTGCAGCAGACACGGGCAGCATTATTGGTGACTGCACTGTGCCTCCCTCGCCTCTGCAGCACCCAAGCCCTCAAACGCCTTCCAACAGCCACAGGGCTGCTGCATATGCTGCCTGAGCGCCTCGCTTTCAGCAGTGCAGCAGGGGCGAGGAGCTGGGTACTGCTGGATAACACATGACAGTCGGGCCGGCACTAGTACATCACACAATGCGCAGGCAGCATGTGCTTGGCCTGCGCACGCATTTGGGTGCATGAAATTGAGGAGAGTAGTGCTGTGCTGGGCAAAGTTGAAAGGGTGAGCTGGGCAGGCAGGCAGGTTCAGCACAGGAGCGCGCCGAGGGGAGCGGTGCTGCATAAATGCAGGGCCCAGGCACGGAGCATGGTGGGATGAACAAGGGAGTCAACAGGCTTGGACTTGGCCAAAGCCAGAGCGCATGGGTGCCAGCGCATCATGGTGCGCACAGAGTGCAGGATGAGCAGGGATACTGCTGTGTGCATCAGGAGATACAGGGCAACGGCAAGGTCGACAACCTGGGTTGGCAAGTACACCGGAAGCCTGAGCTACGCAGCGACAGGGGAACAAACATGTGTGTCGTACAGGTGGGCAGCCAAAAGCTCAGCAGACCCTTTCCACATCGTGTGGCCCTCATCATCGACGGTCACAGCACCACGGTGGGGGCCAGCGCCCAGGCCACTGCCGCCTGCGCTGCCTGCACCGCGCGGCGGCAGCCGTCATCCAGGGACGGCATGACGCAGTCGGCGGGCAGCAGGCAGGGCGCAGCGGGGGCGGCCGTGGTGCCGCCCAGCGCCGACCCGGCCGTGGCCGCCTGCTGATACCGAGTGCTGAGCCGGCGCAGCCGGTCTCGCTCCATGCGGGCACCCACGTTCTGCCCAGCAACTGCAGGGGGAGATGGATGGGGGATGGGGTAGAACTGGTGAAGGAGGGGTTGAGAGGCAGGGAGGCCCACAGCACAGCAAAGGGCGCAGCAGTGTCGTTCTGGGCCCAATTGGCCAGCTGGTGGCTGGCACGGTCGCTGGCACGGTCGCACGAACCTCCATTAGCTGCGGCCATGTATGCATCCAACGCGCACCTCCGAGCCCCCTTCCCCACCACACCCCACCCCACCCACCCACCACACACACACACACACCACCCCCTCCCACCCCTCCAACCCCACCACTCACTTGCCCCCGCCAGCGTCAGCAGGATGGCCCACTTGGGCATCAGCACCGCCTTGCGCAGCATGGCCACAAACGGGATGGTCGCGTGCACCGCCAGGAACCACTGCGGCGAGAACTTGCGCGTGTGCTCGCGCCACGCGCCGCACGGCAGGTTGGCAGCAACCGCGGTGCCGCCCATGGCCAGCGCCCTGCAGGGTGGAGCCAGTGAGAGGCAGGTCAAGCTACGCAGGAATGGGCAGGAGGCTGGGAGCTGCGGAGGCAGGGGGGCAGACAAGCACGAGACGCGCCATAGACAGCTGCTTGCAGGTTGAACGAGCGCACACGGAGGGGCCGGCCCACTGCAGGCCTGCGCCAGGGACCCGCCACCCCACCTCCCCTGACACCAGCACCCACCCACCAACCTGATGGGCAGCGCCTGGGGACGCAGCTGTCGCACCGGTTTGAGCGCTGCCACGGCAGCCCGCATCTGCACTATTGGCGCCGGGCACTGCAGGTGGCCACCCGCCGCTAGTCCCAGTCCTCCAAGCACTTGGCACCAGCCGCTGCCTGGGCCGGGCCGCAAGCGCGCCGCACCGTCCAGGCCGCTGCTGCCGCCAGGAGAAGCGCCCGGGCTGCTGCCTGCAGCACTGGGCCGGCCGCTGCCGCCGCCGCCAGTGGCGTCGCCAGCCTTTCGCTGCTGCTGCTGCTGCTGGGAGCGCTGCTGCTTCCTTGCCCGAGGTGGTTGGCTGAAGACTTGGCTGGGGTCGGGCTGCAGGCGAGGGCACACAGGCGAGACAGGTGGCAGGGTGGGTGAGCTGGCAGGGAGGAGAGTCGACTGCTGACTGAGGGCATCCAGAGCGCATACTGACTGGGACGCATAAGGGGCATGCCCAGACAAGGCGCTTTTTGAGATTCTGTATGCAGCCAGCAAGAAGTCGGCGCAGCGCATCCAGCCCCGCTGACTCACCACAAAGCCAAATCCGGAAATGCTCAAGGACGCGAACGGGGGGCTCGCCACTGGGCCCGCACGCGGGCAAGCGGGTGCTGCATCAGCCTGGCTGCGTAGGTACGTTGCAGCAGGCTGCACTGCTGCCTCAGTGGCCTGGGCTGCTGCTGCTGCTGCCACGGCAGCCCGGAACGGGCAGCCGCCGCCAGCTGCCGGTGCAGTCGCCGCCGCCGCGTTGTCAGCACCCCCGAAGCGCTTGAGCGGCACGACGCCCCCTGGGCCGTGGAACAGCCTGAGCGTGGTGGCCAGACCGCTGAGGCCCTCCTCCAGCAGCAAGGGGCCCGCGGCCAGTCGGCGTGCGTAGTCCTCCCCCTGGGTGGCCGCCGCGTTCCTCAGAAACGGGCAGGCGCGCACCGCGGCGCCTAGGGCAGCGGCCTCGGCCGCCTCGGGCGCCATGACAGAAAGGGTTGCCGCCTGGAAGTGAGCGGGGGTGCTTGTCTGCAGTTTGCAGGCTGCAGGGATGGTGTTCTGAGAGAAGAGCACTGGGTGATCAACGATCGACGAAGCCTGCATGACGACCTGCTCATTTGGTGAGGCCCCGCCTCGCCAGCCGCAGCATGGGGAGCCCCCCCTGGCTCGACCAAGCCTTGCTGCTGACCGTGGAGGGTTTTGCATCCTGCGGGGAAGCTGAAATGGAGACGCCTGGTAAGTGCAGCAGGAATGGGAGTTGCATCATCATATGGCTTCAGAAGGGCCGTGCACTGCACCAGCTGTCGTCGCTGCTCCTGCTGTCTCCACAAGCTGTGGTGCATGCAGGCTTGCCGCTGCCAAGCTTGCGTGCTTTGCCAGCACAATCAGTGCTTATGAACCCCCCATTTTCTGCAGATTGACGTTATTAAACATGATGTCTTGCCTTGATGAAGTGGTATAGATGCTGGGCGCTGGCCCCCACTGTGGAGTGGCAGAACGTGGGGACGGGGCGCATGGCACACTGGCATGTGGAAGGCTGGTAATAAAAGTATCAAAAAGGGCGCCTGAGAGTCAGGGCATGCCAAACGAAGTAGCTGAAAATGGATGAGCAGAGCACGACATCCAGGGTCGGAGGAGCTTCAAGCTGACAAAAGAGGGCCAGCACTTGCGACGTAAAAATGATGAGGAACTATGGTGGCGCCCCCCTGGGGTGCACAACCAAGCACCATGCACATTTGGGTTGGGGGAGAGTTGAGGATTGAGTGGGGATGCTCGTGCTCCGCTGCTGGTTTCCAGTTCGGCAGAAACACCTGTTTTGAAAACTGGGACAATACAGGGGAAAACAACCAGAGCGCTGCGCTGCTGGTGGCAAGGCTCAACTCCGCGTTGCTG
This sequence comes from Auxenochlorella pyrenoidosa, assembly GCA_001430745.1. Classification (NCBI taxonomy): domain Eukaryota; kingdom Viridiplantae; phylum Chlorophyta; class Trebouxiophyceae; order Chlorellales; family Chlorellaceae; genus Auxenochlorella; species Auxenochlorella pyrenoidosa. The sequence continues at coordinate 133,293 of KQ482074.1, read as the reverse complement.
CTGGGCAGGCCAGGACAGCTATGACTCGCCGTCGGGGGTGGCCGATCCGGCGCCCATCAGTTGCATGCCGCCAGCGGCGGCTGCCACGGCGCCCTGCGAGGCCTTTGCCACCGCGCGGTCGTACGAGGGGGCCAGGATGCCGGTGACAGGCTTGAGCAGGAACGGAGACGCAAACATGTTGATGTCCTGCGGGGCAGCAGGGAGGGCGGCCATCAGTCACAAGCACAGCCCCGCCCTGCTGCGGCTGCGGTTGCCGCTGCTTGCACCAACTCTACAGAGGCCATCCGCCGGAGGACCTTGCCCTCGTGGTGCAAACGATGCTCCTCACATCACAGCTGCAGCGGCAGAACAGCTGCAGGACAGGCGCAGCCTCACCAGGAAGTCGGCCACCACCCGGCGCTGGGGCCGCCACTTCTGGATGATCACCACGCGAGTGAAGCCTGCAGGCAGGGCGGGGGCCGGCAGGGCGGTGTCACTCGCCTGCCACAAGGCAGTCGACTGGCTTTGTCTGCACCTGCCCTCCCTGAAGCGCATGGCCGCCGGGTATGCGAGGCGCGCCATGCCGCCTGCTTTCATGGTGGGCTCACCACCCACCCACCAGCCAGGGCTGCAAGTCACATCCAGGACTGCCATGGCACAGTACGCAGCCCAGGCCTCCCAACACTTGCTCTGTGCAAACAGACCCGCTGGCCCACCTGCATTGATCTCAACGCGCCCGTGCTTGCCAACTGCCGCAGGCACCCGCAGAATGCTGATGCCACGTGGGATGGTGGCTGTGTCTGCAACCGGCTGTCCGTTGGCGGTTGCAAGCAGGCGCCAGATGGTCTGGCCGGGCAGCGGGGGCAGCAACTCCACATCCACTCGGGAGGTGCCGTTGACAAAGAGGAAGGAGCGCATGTACGTGGTGCCGGCCACGTGTGTGCCAGCAGAAAACTGCAGAGGAGGGTTTGGCAGCAGCCCACCGGGCAGGTTATAACAATTAATATCAAAGGGTGGGCTTCACTGGATGGGCAGCTGGCCGTCTTCAGTGCTGTCAGCTCTGGCATGTCAGCATGGAGAAAGCCAAGCATGCACAGGCTGCTACCATCTGAGCCACAACCGTGCTGGTCGCACCAGCTGCCGCTTTGGGGCAGATGTGCTCCAGACCCCACCCCACCCCACCCGAATCCCAGAGGCATGCACTCGCCTTGGCTCTGAGGCTGTACCCCTGCCGAGCGCTGCCAATGAGCTCCACCCACGTGCCCGGGGCGCCATGGTGGTCAAAGCGGGAGCCATCAAAGCCCTGCGCAGACATCCAGGAGCGAATTGCTGGCGGTTGGAGACGCCAGGTCAGGCGGGCCCAGGAGCATGGGGAGGGCAAGGCAACGAGTGGCGCCGCAGGCCTGAGCCATCTTTGGAGCTCGCTGCACCTCACCGTGAAGTGCGGATCGCCCCAGCCATGCGCAGCTGCAGGCGGGGCGGGTAGGAGAGCGCGGTTGGCATGTCAGCACCCCTGGGAAGCCAGAGGCGGCGGGCGAAGAAGCCACCGACAACGGCGATTGGCCGAGTACACGCTCAGCCAGGAGGCATGCACAGCAGGCCACGGGCATGGCCAAGCTCTCTGTCAGCAGGAGTATGCAGGTTGGGTGCTTCGCACTCACAGATTTTGGGGGGAGGGGGCGTGAGCAACCGCCTGGGCGGTGGCAGGGCCCGGGTTGGCTGCAGCCTGGTGGGCTGGCAGCGGCCGTCGGGGCAGCCCTTGGGGGGCGGTGGGCTCGGACGGGGAGGCGGGGGGGAGGGACTGGGCTTGGGCGGGGGTGGGGAGGGCTTGGGCGGGGGTGGGGAGGGCTTGGGTGGTGGTGGGGAGGGGGACGGCGGCGGCGGCGGGCTTGGGCGCGGCGGGGGAGGGGGCGGGGGGAAGGGGGCGGCGGCGGCGGGGCAAGTCGTGCAGGGCAGGCCGGCAGGGGCAGGGAGGAAGCCATTCGAGCGCAGCCGCCTCTCACAGCTGCCCATCAGCACGACTCCGAGCATCCAGCCTCAGCAGCAGGGCAGACAATGCTGCGCTTTCCTAGAGCAGCAGGGGCACCCACCACGTCAACTGAGGCGCCCGCACGACGGGTGATGGTGGCTGGGGTGGTTTGGTCATCAGAGTACAGGCAGATGAAGTAGCGGTATGTGATTGGAGGCGTCACCAAGGCGTCATTGAGGATGAACTGGTAGGTTGCTGCGGTAAAGGGGGGGGGGGGGGGGGCTGGGGTAGGGTCAAGAGGGGCGGGAAGCGGAGTCCGCGGGGGGCAGGCCGCGGGGCCTGTGTTCGTGCACGCAGCTGAGCACTGCACTGGTGCGGCCGCCTGCGCCTCTGAACAGCCGCCCCGCATGTTACGGCGCAGTCCCCCCGGAAGCGCTTACCAATGTAGGTGGTCCCATTGTAGGTGACGTTGACTGCAGGCACCGGGAGGCATGGGATGGGGGGTGAGCCAGCTGCAAGGTCGACCCACCTCAAAGCTTGGGCCTAACCTCGAGGGTCACACTCGTGCAGAGCAGCGGCAGGCGCCTGACTCATGGCCTGCACGTCTGCCCTATCCTTTAAAACCTAGCCCATGCCTGTGGCTGAAGGACATGTCCCTGCGCCCCACTGCGTGCAGAGATAACGGCAGTGCAGGTCACCTGGCTGCAGCTGCTCCACGCTGGGGTTGTAATCGGTGTTGATGCACGCGTCCGAGCCGGGCGGGCTGCCGCAAGCCAGGATTTGGGCGGGCCAGTTCTCCTTGCCCGACTGCAGCGGCGACGGATTGGCGGCAGGACACGAGGTGAGAGGACGAGTGGGCAATGGCTCTTCCGCAGCCGAGTTCCATCTATCTTTTGAGCTCAGGAGCTTTTGCAGCGTTGCTTCGTCTCCATACTGGATCCCAGTGCGCCATGCCGCGCCACCGCTGCACCCTGCGCCCCTGACCTTCCCTTTCATCCCCCGTCCATTCGGATCGTGGGGGACCTCACCTGGGCGTATCTGCCCTGCACGGTACACGTGGCGGTGACCTGCGGGGGAGGGGGGGGGGGGTTTAAGGGGCCAGGGATGAGCAGGGCCCAGGAACCGACAAGAGCGGAAGCACGGTGGAGCAGGCAGTGATGGTGCCAGAAGGAAAGCCAGGCAAGTGGCATCACGCGCACCGGCACGGTGTTGCTGCTGGGCGCGTAGATCACCCCCAGGGTGGGGTCCAGGAACGGGGAGTCAATGGTGGCCTGGGCAAGGCCGCCAAACAGTGCCCTGCCGGGAAGGGAAGGGGGGCCGGATGCCGGGCAGAAGCAGTTAGAAGCTGGGCCATGTGTTGGCAGCCAGTGCAAGCAGCATATTACTCTCAGGCGCCAGCCGAGGTGTTTTGGAAGATGGGTTTCGACAGGCTGCATGCTCACTTTGGCGGGGGTGGCGGTGGGGACGGTGGCGAAGGCGGCGGCGACGGCGGGGGAGGGGCTGGGATGGGCTCATCCTGCAGGGAAAATTCGGTGCAGCAAGCGACTTGCGCTTTAGGGAGCCAGCTTGTGCGTGCAGGGGAAGTGAGGCTGCCTTAGCGGGTTTCCCCCTGCTGCGGCACGGTGCAGGCTGCCTGTCGCCCCTCCACAAGGAGCCAAGGCAGGTGCGGGCTTGCCAGCTCACCAGGGTGAAGCTGGAGCCGGCGCGGTCCTGGGCCTGCAGCGGCTGCCCCTTGCACACGTAGTAGCACCTGCGCAAGGAGGCATGCCCCGGGCAGCAGCAGGCATGAGCTTGGCAACCAAGCCGGGGAAGTCGAGCGGAGACATGGAGAGCATAGCTAGCGATTGCAGGATGGTGGCAGCGGCAGGAGAGAGTGGGACACAGCAGCAGGGCATCCCGGCCAGCGCAGCCCGCTTGGGTGGCCAGAGACCAGTGACCCACGCACCTCATGTAATAGTATGTGAGAGAGCCCTGCAGTGCAGCCGAACAGGCAGGAAGGGAGAATACTGGGCGTGATGCCAAGCCGATAGGGCCAGGGGCAGGCCAGAAGTGCAGAGCGGGCGGAGTTAAGGCGGAGTGCCCCGGTGGGGAGGCAGCTGCTCGGTTGAGCACTCTCGTGCCCTGCAGGCATCCACCCACCTTCCAGGCATTGGAGATGGTGGCAGAGTAGGTTGTGGTGTACCTGCGGGGAAGAGGGAGGTTGCACACGGTTGGGCTCTCACGATAGGTGGGTCATCAGCGCTGAGGACCTTCAAGGAAGTGACTTGCTACTGCTAGCAGTAGCAACTCAATCGACCCCGGGGGGCTGGCATGCTGCGCGCTTCAAGAGCTTGCAGTGAACTGGTCGGGCAAGGCAGGCCCTGGCCCAGCGCGGCTGTGCGCACTTGCTATTTTCGTAGGTGATGTTGTTTGGGATGATGAGGCAGTTGGGCTGGCCGCAGATCTTGGGGGTGGAGGTGTAGGGCAGGAGGTCGCTGTTGTCGCACTGAACTCAGGGCAGCGGGGGGAGGGGTGCGACCATGGGAGTGCGACGATGGCTTGTCTTGGCAGGTGCAATGGTCGCTGTGACAGGGCCTTCTACATCAAGATAAAGGAACAGTCACACCCTCAGCAGCAGGCGCCCCGCCACCGCTTGCCGGCGAGGTGCCGCACAGCGTCAGCTGCATGCGCCAGCGGTTCTTGTTTGTGCTGGCGTAGCGCCCCGACACGATGCAGGTGGCGTTGAACTGCAGGGCAGAGTGGGCGGCGCTGGCGAGGCGGCGGTTCTCAGGTTGCTGGCCAGGGGGCCAGTGGGCAAGAGCCAAAGGCCACAAGCGACGGCAGGTTTCCAGGCATGAAGACGAGGGTCCCTGCCCGCTGGACGCATACCCTTGACCAGCTGCCCACCGTGAAAGTATTTGTGTAGTCTGGATAGTAGCGCTCTGCAGCAGGCGGGGGAAGGGTGGAGTGTGAGCAGGGGGGTGGATGACGAGCCATGGAACTGACTCCAGGGGTGGCAGCAGCCACTAGGCGATGCAGCGGTATCCACGGAAGCTGCACACAGTGCTGCCTCAGCCATCCCCGCCCGTCTTCAGCATGGGTCCGGTAGTGCAGGGCCCCACTACATAGCATGCCCAGGCAGCAGGTGGCGGCATCAGCAGGCAAAATATTGCACGGACCGCCGGCGGCGCCGCTGCCGCTGCCACTATCCCTGCGCACCTCCGTCGGTAGTGGCCGCCCGGATGGACTGCTGCCCAGTGCCCAGCTGGACCAGACTGGAACCCTCATAGCATAGCTGCTGGCTTTGAGCCAGGGCCAGGGGTAGCTGCAGCAAGGCAATGGCAGCCCAGAGGCAGGGCAGATGCCGGTGCATGCCGGCGTGCGAGATGCCACTGGGGGGCTCCCTGATGGCTGGCTTTGCACGATCGGAGTGTGCGGGTCGGCGGCGAGCGTGGACGCTCTTCAACAGACGGGCGAAGCACGTATGCGCGACGGTGCCGCAGCTCGGCAGCCAAGCACCCGAGAGGCGTGCAAAAGTGAAAGAGAATTGTGTGAAGTAGTAGAAACCAGGCATAGGAGCGCTAAATAGTCGGAGGAGCGGCACAAAAAAGCAACCCTGCTAGCGCCAGGGGTACTGACGATGCAGCTTCACGCGGTCCAAATGCAAAATTTCTGCCACCCACTTTTGGTGCGACCGCACCTTGGTGCTCCTTGGGGTCGAATGATGTATTAGAAATCGCGAGTACCCAAAGGAGGAGTGCAGGAAGAGTGGGAAGAGGCACCAGTGCCCCCGGTATCGTCGGTATCGGCCACATAGTGCTGCGCCTACAATGCAAGCACCTGCCCCTTTGCCCTCCCAGCAAGAGACGGTCTGCGGCCAAAGATCTCCAGCCAGAGACCGCACATCTGTCCGTCAGGAGCAGCAAGCTGCGCTGCAAGCACGAGAGCGGTAGCTGACCTCGCCTTGGCTGCCATGCAGGTACTCGCGTAAAATTACACCAGGGCCGCTTGACAATGTGGAAGCGGCGCAGAAGGGTGTCGAGCGCGCAGCTTAAGGAGCAAGTGCTGGGCAGTGCTGCACAAAGTTGAGGGGGGTGTACCGTGCAGATGCTCAAGGCAGCGAGCAAGGGAGGCTTTGAGTAGTGCCAAAAAGATGCTCACAACCCGGGAAAGGCGGAGGGGCCGGGGGGGGGCAAGGGGGGCGGCAGGTGAGGGCTAGACCCTTGGGCTCGAATGCAAGG
>KQ482074.1:114279-126606 GCA_001430745.1 Auxenochlorella pyrenoidosa | reverse complement strand
CATATGACGTGTAGCAGCGCATCATGCGGCCAAAACGTGCAGCACATACAGGAGGATCGTACACATCTGTGCAGGGGGTCGGGCATCGCCAGGCACAGGGGATCACAGCACCGCTGCAGGCTGCAAGTCACAGCACCACGGTGGGGGCCAGGGCCCAGGCCACGGCCGCCTGCGCTGCCTGCACTGCGCGGCGGCAGCCGTCATCCAGCGAAGGCATGACGCAGTCGGCGGGCAGCAGGCGGGGCGCAGCGGGGGCGGCCGTGGCGCCGTCCAGCGCCGACCCGGCCGTAGCTGCTTGCTGATACCGGGTGCTGAGCCGGCGCAGCCGGTCTCGCTCCATGCGGGCACCCACGTTCTGCCCAGCAACTGCAGGGGGAGATGGGTGGGGGATGGGGCAGAACTAGTGAAGGAGGGGTAGAGGGGCAGGCAGGTTCACACCGCATCAAGGGGCGCAGCAGTGCCGTTCTGGGCTCACTTCTGGCCCAACTGGCCAGCTAGTGGCTGGCACGGCCGCATGAACCTCCATTGGCTGCGGCCATGTATGCAACCAACGCGCAGCCCCGGGCCCCCTTCGACCCCACCCCAGCCCACCAACCCCCCCACCCACACCCGCGCCGCTCGCTCACACCCCTCCTACCCCACCACTCACTTGCCCCCGCCAGCGTCAGCAGGATGGCCCACTTGGGCATCAGCACCGCCTTGCGCAGCATGGCCACAAACGGGATGGTCGCGTGCACCGCCAGGAACCACTGCGGCGAGAACTTGCGCGTGTGCTCGCGCCACGCGCCGCACGGCAGGTTGGCAGCAACCGCGGTGCCGCCCATGGCCAGCGCCCTGCAGGGTGGAGCCAGTGAGAGGCAGGTCAAGCTACGCAGGATTGGGCAGGAGGCTGGGGGCTGCGGAGGCAGGGGGGCATACAAGCACGAGACGCGCCATAGACAGCTGCTTGCAGGCTGTACGAACGCATGCGGAGGGGGCTGCCTACTGCAGGCCCGCTGCCCCAACTCCCCTGGCATCAGCACCCACCCACCAACCTGATGGGCAGCGCCTGGGGTCGCAGCTGTCGCACCGGTTTGAGCGCGGCCACGGCAGCCCGCATCCGCACTATTGGCGCCGGGCACTGCAGGTGGCCACCCGCCGCTAGTCCCAGTCCTCCAAGCACTTGGCCCCAACCGCTGCCTGGGGCGGGCCGCAAGCGCGCTGCGCCGTCCAGGCCGCTGCCGCCTCCAGGAGAAGCGCCCGGGCTGCTGCCTGCAGCACTGGGCCGGCCGCTGCCGCCAGTGGCGTCGCCAGGCTTTCGCTGCTGCTGCTGCTGCTGCTGCTGCTGGGAGCGCTGCTGCTTCCTTGCCCGAGGTGGCCGGTTGAGGACTTGGCTGGGGTCGGGCTGCAGGCGAGGACGCACCGGCGAGACGGGCAGGAGGGTGGGTGAGTTGGCAGGGAGGACCGTCGACTGCTGACAGGGGGCATCAGAGCGCATGCTGACTGGGGATGCAGCAGGCGCATGCTTGGCCCAGACAAGGAGCCTTTGAAGCCTGTGCATGCAGCCAGCGAGAAGTTGGCGCAGCGCACCCAGCCCCGCTGACTCACCACAAAACCAAATCCGGAGATGCTCAGGGACGCAAACGGGGGGCTCGCCACTGGGCCCGCACGCGGGCAAGCGGGTGCTGCATCACTCGCGCTGCATACTTCACGTGCTGTCGCAGCAGGCTGCAATGCTGCCTCGGCGGCTTGGGCTGCGGCTGCGGCTGCAGCGGCAGCTCGGAAAGGGCAGCCCCCAACGCCAGCTGCCGGTGCAGTCGCCGCCGCCGCGTTGTCCCCACCCCCGAAGCGCTTGAGCGGCACGACGCCCCTTGGACCGTGGAACAGCCTGAGCGTGGCAGCCAGGCCGCTTAGGCCCTCCTCCAGCAGCAGGGGCCCTGCGGCCAGTCGACGTGCGTAGTCCTCCCCCTGGGCGGCCGCCGCGTTCCTCAGAAACGGGCAGGCGCGCACTGCGGCGCCCAGGACAGCGGCCTCGGCCGCCTCGGGCGCCATGACGAGAAGGGTTGCCGGCTGGAGGTGAGCGGGGGTGCTTGTCTGGAGTCAGAGGCAGGGACTGTGAGACCTGGATAGCTCTGTATGATCGACGAAGCCTGCAACACAAGCTGCCTCCTGTGCTCACCTCCTGCTTGGCCCCCTCTCGCCAGCCACAGCATGGGGGGGGACCCCTCGCTCGGCCAACCCTTGCTGTTGACTGTGCACGGATCGATTTGCGACATCTGATCGCGCGCTTTCTGCTCTCCAGCTCGCTGCAGAGCCCCGTCTCGACATTTTGAGCCCATGGCGGGCTTTTCTCTCTGGCCAAGCGCGGTAGTTGCATCGGCGGCATGCCAGCGGCACAGCACCGTGGCCCAGCCTTGGCTACAACCCTTGCAGCGGCAGTGGCAGCAGTCGTGCCACCTGTCGCTGCCGTTGCCGCTTGCAGCCGCACGGAGCAGCCTGCCCGTGCGGCGCATAGTGGCGGCTGCAGCTGAGGAGGATGCTGATGTGGAAGTGTCAGGAGCATACTGCCTGCCGGCTTTTGTGACAGCAGGTGCGCAGGGCCCAGCCTGGGATCCTTGCAACCGCCACACTGCGCTTGCCAGGGCTCACATTGTCCACTCTTCGCCCTTGTGGTTCCAGCCCAGCCCTCCCCCCCACCCCTCACCTCTGCTGATAGCCAGTTGAAAGGTGCACCATGGAGTGGGCCGCCACTTGGCCTTTCCCTGCCTGTCAGCTGCTGCTCGTGGCCGCCACCCCGCGCCCCGCAGACAACAAGCGCAGCAAGTGCTTCACTGTGCTCGAGGTGGAGGTTGCAGACTACCCCGGGCTGCTGCGAGTCGTGTCCTGGGTGCTCAACGGCCTGGACGTCGTCGCGCAGAATGCCGTGGTGAGCGGCATCGCCGCCGGGCCTGCCTGCCCCGCTGTTGTGATTCTGCCCACACGCGCGTGCAGCTGTGCAGGCTGCAGTTGGGCCGTGGCTGGCACAGCTGTGCAGCTGCTGGGGTCCTGTACGGAAAAGCCTGAGCACCACGCATGCCTTAACCTGGTTGCGCCTTTGCAGGTGCGGACCAGCCCAGACGGCCAGGCGCACAACACCTTCTGGCTCACCAACCGGTCAGGTGGGGCAGCTCGACACATCACGCCAGGCCCTTGCCCTGCCGGCGCAGCATCCCTGCGCAGCTGCATGCCAGCCCATGTCGCGCCGTGGCCCGCGCCCGTGCCCGCACGTGCGCCGCGCTGCAACACTCCGGCTGCCCGCCCACGCACCCCACAACCGCTGGCCCTGGCAGGGGAGAAGCTGAGCGATGCTGCCTCTGAGCTGCTGGCGGAGCGCGTGCGCGACTTTGTCATGTGAGGGCGGTGCTGCGCGGTGCACCATCCTCATGGACCCGGTGGCTCTTACAGCACAGCAGACGCTTCCCTTGCCTTCTGCACTGCCGCCTTGGTCGGGGCCTGCATGAGTTCTGGAGCGCTGCTTGGCGCTGGCAGGTCTGCCCACCTGACAGCAAGCCGCGCTGCGCCCCCGTACTGCCGCAGGTACTGCTCCCCCGGCGAGGACGACAGGGAGAAGACCGAGTTCTGCGCCGGCCCCGTCATGCTGTCCAACTCGATGCACCCAGACAGCACGGTGGTGAGGGCCTTGGGCGCCAGGGCGCCCTGCCCTCGCATCCGCCGAGCACCAGCGCACACATGACCACCCGGGCAAGGCAGCTGCTCCCTGCGCCCTGCTCTTGGCCTCCGTCGCTCTGCCGTGGCTGGCGGCGGCTCTGCTGCGGGCGGCTCTCCCTGCAGCATGCCCACGCGCACAGGGAGGCTCAGCAGCGCCGCCCCATGCGCGCCCCCCCACCGCTCGCCCTGCAGGTGATGGTGCAGGAGCCGCGCCCGACGCCCGGTTTCCTCCTCGAGGTGGCCTCCGCCCTGAGGTGCGCCGCCGGCCAGGCACCGGTCTGCTCTCGCCATGGCCCGGTTGCTGGCAGTGCAGCGCGCAGTGGGGCGCTGCCCGTGTGGCACGCAGCCCATGCAGGCCGCGGCTGGCAAGGGCGCACAGTGCGCTGCTCAGCTTGGGGCGTTATGAAGCAGACGAGCAGTCTGTGCCGACGCGTTCCATGACCCAGACACCGCCGTCATGCCCCAGGAGCCCTTGACGCCCTGCGCACCGCCCGCCCCGCGCTGTGCAGCGGGATGAATGTGCAGATCCTGCAAGGGGTGGTGCAGGGCAGCAGCTGCGAGGGGGACGAGGACGCTGGGCTGGAGTCGCAGGGCCCGCTTCTGGAGCAGGAGGCAAGCGTGGGGCCCACGGGGTGCTCCGGGCACCCCAGCGCCGAGCAGTGCATGGGCCAGCCCGTTGACGCGCCGCCAGCTCCGCTGCATGCAGCAGCACCTTTGCCCCGCTTGCCGGCCTCTGCTGGCAGCCGTGCCCACACCCGTGGCCTGCTGGGTGAACATGCCCAACCGAGCTGCATGGCCATCCAGCCCTCTCTCCACCAACGCCCCCCTTCAGGCTGCCCCTGGCCTGCAGCTGGACGCGGGCTCCTGCCTGCTGGCTGCGGGGGGCACCGGGCGCATCTTCAAGTTCTGCATCGTGGACGCGTGAGCCATCCGCACTGCTTGCTGGGTGGCCTGCATCCCAGAGCGGACCCTCAAGCCGACCTCCACAGCGCACCTCTGCAACGTGTCTGCCTGCCGCCCCTCCCCGTGCCCCTGCAGGCAGGGCAGGAAGCTGGACTATGGCAGCATCTCTGCCCTCATGTACACGCTCACCAGGTGCGGTGCCAGCGGCCTGCGTCAAGAGGAGCGTTTGCGCCGATGGCATGCGCCGCCCGCAAGCGCCGTCGCAGCCTCAGCGAGCCCTGCTGAGGCCCTCACCGTGCCCCCTGCTGCGCCCTGCAGCGTGCTGGGCTACCGCACCCACCCCACGGTGCCCCCGGAGCAGGAGGTGCTCATGGGTGCGCGCTGAAGCGGCGGGCTGGCCTGCAGGCCATCAATCGTGCAGCACTCGCTACCACCAGCCGGCGCGAGGCGGGGCCCTGGCTTTGCTGGGCAGTGCCCCTGGCTGTCGCCACGCGCCCCCTCGCAAGGTGGCTGGCGGTGCGCTGCTGTCCCCCCTCTGTTCTTTGAACGAACGCCGATTAGCTTGCTCAGCATGCACCTCTGCCTACTGTACTGAACTTGTCATCGCCTCGGGAATCCTGCCCGCCACGCATGCCCTTGTTCCCTGCTGTGCTGCGATGGCGGCTGCCATTCATGTACCAACCTGATTCATGTTGTAACCCTCACCGCTCTCAGGCACCCATCCACTCAGCCCGCGCGCAGGGAGTGGGCAAAGGTTTAGCTGTCATGCGATGCCACAAGTAATATTGCAGTGCAGATGTTGCCCCGCCATGCTGGGCGCTGCCAGCTCGCTCCCGCCATCGCCGCAGCCTGTATGATGAGGAACCCTTGATAGGTGCCGTCGTCTGCATTGCTGTCGGCAAGTTCCCCGCTGCCCAGGGCCCCGGCCGTGCCGCCAGCAGCCGAGCAGGAAGTGTACCGAGCAGTGGAGCGCCTGGATCGCCATGGCGTGGCGCTCTGCGCTGAGCAAGAACCTGCAGGAGCTTAGGTGAGGCCCGAGAGCACCGGAAAGCAGCCGCTAGGGGCGAGACCGGTCTTGCAAGTAGTCGCGCTCACAGCTGCACCACCCTCGGCTGCCCACTGCAGGATTCACCTGTGCCAGACTTCTCAGGGCAGCGCGGGCGCCAGGTGTGCTGCCCGCCTGTGTCCTCGCTCCTGCTGCCTGCTCTTGCCTCCCCTGCCGACCTGGACCACGCGAGATCGTTGACAGCGGCGATCGAAGGGCGATGCGCATGCTGGGGCGCGGGGTGGGGCTCTAGTGGGCTCCCTGCCGCCGCCGCTGCCACCCACTGGAGTGTACACCTGCTCGAAGCCCCTCCTCCCTGTTGCCTCGCTTGCACCCATCTTGCAGGGACTTCCTGCTCAGCAGCTATGCAGAGCTGAAGAAGGCCAACCCGACCTTCCCCATCCTCGTGCGCGAGTGCAGCGGCATTGAGGCCAAGCTGGTGGCGCGGTATGGTGCGTTGCCAGGCTCCGCCGCTGCTGTGCGGTTTGCGTTGCTGCCCATCCCAGCGTTCACTGCACGCTGGCGCGAGCGTTCGGATATGCCCGGTGATGTTTTCCTGCAGCCATGGACACCAGTGCGCAGGAGTTCATGCTGTCGAGCTTGGGTTCACATCAGATCATGTTGTCAGGAATTCAGCTGCAGGCCGTGGTGCTCCGCACTGCTGTCCCCAAGAGGGCGCCGGCGATTGTTTGGGCATGCGTCAACGCAAGCACCTCACTTGCTTGGGCTGCCCCCTGCATGCTGCAGACTTTGGTGTGGAGGAGGCCGTGAAGATTGAGGGCCTGGGCAAGGCCGATGTCGGCAAGCAGCTCGAGGCGCTGGTCAAGCGGGGGGAGCAGATGCCGCGGTCCACAGAGAGCGAGGGCGCGCTTTGACCGCGCTTTGATCGCCGCTGGGGCGGCAGTGTGCCCCCTCCCCCCCAGCCCCCCTCCCCCCTCTCACCCTACCCTCCCAGCTTGCTCTCCCTGCTTGGCCCTCCCTGCTGCTCAGCTGGTGGTTCCCGCCTGCTGGCCGGCTGTCCTGCCCCTCTCTGTCTTGCTGCAAGCCTACTCTGCTGCCCCCTGCTTGCGCCACCCCCTCCATGGCTGCTGAGGCAGCCTGGCGCCAACCTGTGTATGCAGGCCCCTCCTCGATGCTAAGCAATAGGTGCAGCCCCTGGGAGGTGGTGATGCTGACACTGGCTGGGAGGGTTGGGTGCTGCCGGCACGCTGGAATCGGCGTTCTTTAGGCCGCCGGAGGTGGCAGCGTCCGTCCCCAACAGAGGCCAGCCTGCAGGCGAGCATCAGCACGAGGGCAGCGGGCTGCCATTGCTGTTCACGCTGCTGCCTGGCACACACCACTCCCTGCCACCTGCCACAGCCGGGACAATACGCACCGTTCAGCACCAGCGCTGACCGGTAGGCAAGCGTCCAGGGAGGTACGGCCAAGTGCCAGCAGGCAGCGCCCAGGGCAGTGCTGAGGTCTCCTTGTCAACCTGTGTCCATCCGTCCTCATACCCCCTACTTTTCGCGTCCTTCAAAAAAGCACAGCCGTTCATCACGTCCCTGTTGAACGTTCCAGTTTTCATCAGCTCCACAGCAGACATTGAACGCCACGCCGGTGGTCTTGCCAGCTAGCGCTGCCCGGCTGGGCTAATATGGCGCTTATCAGACTGGCAGGGTGCAAGCAAGCCTTGATTTTGCGCTCCCTCATGTGCGCATCTTGGTCGTGAGAAATACGCTTCAGGTGGGTGCTGCTCACGCCACTTGACTGAGCCTGAGCTGGCCGACTGGGATACCGAGGCGGTGGCACTGCTTCACCTCATGTGCTTGCCAGCATGGATTTGCGAGCGCCCGCGGGAATCGCGCACCGTTTCCGCGTTATCCCCTGTATCGAACATCTTCTGAAGAGCCAGCTGAAAAGCACCAGCTCAAGAGTGAAGCAAGGTGGCCGCTGGGGAAGCCCCAAGTGTCAGAGTCGAGCTTGCGGCCTCGGCAATGCAATCAATGACACTTAATATGCCGTGGGTGACTGCCAGCTAGTGAACCGCCGCTCGTGAAGCCAACATGGCTCACTTGTGGCGGCTGCGGCTCGCCCTTTGGCTTTCAGGCAAGCTAGGTGACACCGTACAGAAATTCTTTGCGTGCCAATGGCTGCAGGGGGGTCTGTTGGCTGCGTGGGACACTTGGCGGTGTTGCTGGTTGGTGTCGCTTGCAAGCAGCTGCTTGGCGATCCAAGGACGATCCTGCCATAATTTTTCAAACGAATTGTGATCGAAAAGTTGATCCCTTCCGGACTGCAGCCTGCCTAGCCGCTTCAGTCTGCGCCGCCGCCCCCGCCGCCGAAGCCGATCCCCCTCGCTGGCCCAGCGATGTCGAGTTCGCCCCAGGCATGGTGCTGGTGCGGTTCAAGCAGACGCCGCGGGCTGCGGCAGCAGCGGCAGCCCAAGCGACGCGCCCGCTGCCTGGCTTGGAGCTGAAGCGGCTGGTGGGCAGGCACCAGGATGTGCGTGTAGGCCGTGACTTTGAGCCCGCTAGCGGCCGCGGCTCCCTGCAGCGGGCGCTCAGGCAGAGCGAGCCGCTGCCGCCCGACGCGCTCATGCTCTTTGCCATTACAGACGGCAGCAGCGTGCCCGCCAAGGTGGCGCAGCTCCGAGGGCATGCAGGCAAGGCTCGGAATCAACGGGGCGCTGCTCCAGCTGCCCCCTGCAGCCGGGCCCTTGCCCGCCGCCCCTGATGCCTCGGTGATTGTGCTGCAGCCCTGCCCTGGGGCTTCGATTAGGATTGGTTGATTGAAGTAGCCGTTGAGCGTTTGCAGCACGAGGGCTGCCTCACACTCGCCCATGCTCCCCCCCTGCCCGCCCGCACCCACCGACCCACGCACGCACATGCTCGCCCGCAGACGTTGACTTGGCGGAGCCCAACTTCAAGTTCCGCATCGCCCAGCCCCTGGACCTGCCAGACATGCAGCGGGCGACTGCTACAGCCAACCTCGCGCCAGCGGCGGACACTGCGGCAGTGCCCGAAGGCTCCGCCGGCGCCGCCGGCGCCGGGGGCAGCACCAGCGGCTGCTCTGATGCCACAGGCGCCTGCAGCGGCGGCGGCGACGGCGGTGGCAGCCCTTTTGAGACGCAGCCACGCGACAACTATTGGTGGAACAACTATGGGCGAACCATGTGGCACTTGGACCGCGTGTGGGCGCCCGTGGCCTGGGACACCACCACCGGCAGCAAGCAGGTGCGCGGCAGCTGCGTGTGGGCACGTGCGCTCGCCGCAGATGGCGCTGCACACAGCCTGCCAGGGCGCGTGCCCTCAGGCGCCTCAGCTGCGCTGCCGCCCGCTGGTTTGGCCAGGCCGTGCGTGCTTCCTTGCCGCACATGGCGCTCGCCTGCGCGGCGCCCCCGCAGGTGAAGGTCTGCGTCGTCGACTCGGGCGTGCGTCGCACCCACGAAGACCTGGTGGCAAACATTGCCGGAGGGTGGAACAGGTGGGGCAGGCTGCGAGCAAGGCCCGCAGAGCAGGGCATGCAGGGTTTGGCACACAACCAAAGACCAAGGGAGAGAGGGAAGGAAGCTAGCCCCAATACAGCATGACTGATCTACCAAGCCCCTGCTCCATGCCGTCCATCCCCGAAGGGCCTTGAACCTGACAACCTACACCATGCCCACTCCCGGTTCGGATGAGTTCAACAACTACGAAGGTTGGGCAGGGGCATGTATCGTGCGACGTGCTGCCATTTGGCCGCCACCATGGCTCTCCCCTCCAGCCACTGAGCTGTGATTCCTCCCCTGTTCCGACTGGTTTTGCAGATTGGCATGGGCATGGCACGCACTGCGCCGGGTGAGCTATAGCAGCAGCCTGCAACCCCTCCACCGGCAGTCCCCTCTGAGTACCCCACCGCTGCTCCAGGTTGCTACCCCGACTCCAGCAGCTTCTGCATGCGGCTTCCCAGCTCTCAACTTCGGCTGTTTGGCGCTGGACCTGCCCGCGCCTGCAGGATCATCGGAGCTGCCGGCAACAACTGGCGGGGGACGAGCGGCGTGGTGTGGAACGTGCGCGGCGCGGCTGCACGCCTGGCCGCCAGCCTGTATGCCTGCCTTTGCGGCTGCTGCTTCTGCTGCCTCCGTGCTGAGTGCGACGGCTCATGCCGGTCAGCTGCGCACCGTGGGCCCTACCGAAGCGGCGGCGCCTCCCCGCATGCGGGCACGCAACCGGTGGTCACAGCTGGCCTCTGCTCTGCAGGTCTCACTGTACATCTGCAATGCAATGTCTTCAGACCAAGGACTGTACAGCACCAGCACGCTCGACTGCTACTCCCGCTGCTCTGCGGTGAGCGCCAGCCAGCGCCGGCTTGTGTGCATGCCATGGCTTGCGCTTGACCCCTGCTCGGCACTGTCCCGGGGGTGCTGCTAACAGCCACCTCGCTGCGCTTGTTTCCGTCTAGCAGGCAGGTGTGAAGGTGGTGTCTGCCTCCTATGGCGGCTATGGGTACAGCCAGAGCCAAAACAACGCCATCGCATCGCTGGGCGCAGCCGGCATCCTGTTTGTATCGGCTGCTGGCAACGGTGGGGTTTTTTTTAGGGTTTAGGGTATAATCGAATAATCGAAACCCTAAACCCCAGCCGCCCGCCCTCCTGTCTGCATGCACGCCCACCTTGCTCAGCAGCGGTGCAGGCCAGGAGCCTGCGACAGCCCGCTGCGCTTGATGCTGCTCTGCGCTGCTGGTGCTGCTGCTGCTGCAGACAACACCAACATTGAGAACAACCAAACCTACCCGGCCACGTACGGAAACGCCAACCAGATTGCGGGTGCGCGACCCTGCGCCTTGTGACTTGGCCATCCCAGCAGCAGCACACCAGGCTCCTTTAAATTAGGTCAGGCTCACCCCAGCGGCACTCGGCCCAGCCACACCCCCTCTTCAACTTGCCGCCTGCAGTGGCTGCCTCCGACATCAACTTGTACGACGCGCGCGCGTACTTCTCCAACTATGCTGCAACACGGGTGCACATCGCTGCCCCCGGCGTCAACATTCTGTCCACCTACAAGGACAACGACAGCAGCTACGTCCTCATGAGCGGCACCAGCATGGCGACGCCCGTCACCGCGGGGGCGGCCGCGCTCCTCTTTGCGGCCAAGCCAGACGCAACGATGGCGGAAGTCAGGTGGGGGCTGGGGGGCCGGGGCGGGCTGGAAAGAGGGCTGCAGGGCGTGGGCGGGAGGGTGCACGAGGCAGAAAAGCTCGAGGGCCAGCAGGGTAGGCGCACGTGCCCCGCCTGCCCCGCCTGCACTTCTGGCCCCCGCGCTTGCAGCGCCCTGAATGCCGCTGGCGCCCTGCATGCTGCAGGGCGGCACTGCTGGGCAGCGTTGACACCAGCGCGGCCCTGGCTGGGGTCTGCTCGTCGGGTGGCAGGCTCAACGTGGCCAAGGCTGTGGCCAGCCTGCTCGGCCAGCCCACACCGACATACACGCGCAAGTGGAAGGGAGTGGTGTGGGATTCTTTGCGGCACAGCATGCCAGCTCTGCCTCCCAAGCATCCTTGAACCAGTGGAGTGCGCAAGGCTGCTCCCGCTGCTTCAAACTGCGCTGCAGGCCAGTTCACGTATCTTAGCAATACGTACTGGAACAGCTGGTCCTATTACCCGGGCACTTATGGCACCATGAGTGCAATGACAAATGAGACGAGCAACGCCGCCTGCAAAGCCAGGCACGCACCCTGCCTGCTGCGGACGGGCCCGCCGTTGCGCCTGCCCTGGCATGCTTGCCTGCCGCCCAGGGCCGACGGGTGCACGGATGTGGTCCATTCTCCCTGTCGCTTGTGCATACCATTCCTTGCAGGTGCCAGGCAACGAGGTGGTGCTACTTTGTGATTGCTGCCTACGGATACGTGTGAGTGTCTGCCTGCACCTGTGCTGCTAAACCGCAGCCACTCAACGCGGCTGTCCCCCCCAAGGGCAAGCACTCGAGTACCAGACCCGACCCCCGCCGCCCTTCCTTTCCTCCCCGCACTCCATGCAGCGCAACCCACCCTTGGACGGGGGTCAAGGGCAACTGCCAGATGATGGACAGCACAGCCACGCCCACAAGCTCACAGGCTGTCAGCACTGTCGAAGCCGGGTTTGCAAGCGAGACAGCACCCCCATCGCCGCCCCCGTCACCGCCGCCACCGCCGCCACCTGCACCCAGCCCGCCGCCCAGCCCCCCGCTTCCGCCGCCCTCTCCCTCTCCACCCCCACCCATCCCGTCCCCGCCTCCGCCCCGCCCACCTCCCCCGCCACCCTCTCCCTCGCCTCCTCCGCCCAGCCCAAGCCCACCTCCACCCTCCCCCTCGCCTCCTCCTCCCAGCCCTTCTCCGCCACCGCCCAGCCCCAGCCCACCGCCTCCCGTGCCTTCACCACCACCTCCACCCAACCCTTCGCCTCCACCGCCCAAACCTTCGCCTCCACCACCCAGCCCCTCCCCTCCACCGCCTTCGCCCTCTCCACCCCCGCCCAGCCCGTCCCCGCCTCCGCCCTCTCCCTCTCCACCCCCGCCCAGCCCATCCCCGCCTCCGCCCAGCCCGCCTCCACCTCCACCCAGTCCCTCGCCTTTTCCTCCCAGCCCCTCACCCCCACCGCCCAGCCCCAGCCCACCGCCACCCAGCCCTTCGCCGCCGCCCCCGCCCAGCCCAGGACCGCCCCTTCCACCTCCGCCAAGCCCAGCACTGCCACCCCCGGC
>KQ482074.1:83032-103548 GCA_001430745.1 Auxenochlorella pyrenoidosa | reverse complement strand
CCAAGGCCATCTCCGCCAGCCCCAAGTCCGCCCCCCGCACCTCCCTCACCAAGCCCGCCCAAGCCCTCGCCGCCACCACCCAGCCCCTCGCCTCCCCCTCCTTGGCCATCGCCCCCCCCTCCAAGTCCCTTGCCTCCCCACCCATCCCCACCGCCGCGCCCGTCCCCGCCCCCTCCGCCCAGGCCCTCCCCTCCGCTTCCCTGGCCACCTCCCTCGCCGCCGCCCCCAAAACCCTTGCCACCCAGCCCGCCGTCCCCCTCCCCACCACATCCCTCTCCCCCTCCTGCACCCTCCCCGCCCCCTCCATCGTCCGCCCCCCTTCCCGTCCGCCCCCTCCCCCACCCCCTGGCCCCATCTCCACCTCCGCCCTCCCCCTCGCCGCCCCCTCCCCTGCCCTCTCCGCTGCCCCCCAGCTCTCGCCCTCCTTCATTGTCCCCGCCACCGCACCCTGGCCCTCGCCCGCCTTTGCCAGTCCGGCAACCATCTGGATCTAATCAAACTGTGACCAGGCCCCGCCCTCCACCTCCGCTGCGGCGCCTACGGCGTCCCGTCTTGAAGCAGCGGGGCTGAGCGGCTTTGCTGTACCCCGTGTTGTTACCAGTTTCAGCGCCCTGCCCTCCCTTCATGAATTCCTTGCAAATTTGTCTTCAGCTGCTATGTTTCAGCACTGTAAATGAATCACTTTCTCAGAACTTGAGTGCCTGTCAACCTGCTCAGTAGGGGTCACCCCTACTGAGGTGCCGTGCTGTGGGTGCTGTGAGCTGGCAGGCGGCCGCCGTGCGCACTTCAACCGAAAGCGTGATGATGTGATCCACACAAACGAGCCTTGTTCGTCCAATTAACAGTCGGTAAAACTAGACACCACCCAGCCAACAGTCCGTCCTCAGCTTGCAGAGCATCCGACACGACTCCCACCATGCTGTGCAGCACGCTGATTGCAATCAAGCAGGTCAGAGGGGCTGCGCACCGCGGGGGAAGCGTGGACCAGGTCTGCCGACACCGCAAGTCGCTTGCGGCGAAGCCTGGCTGGCTCTCGCTGATAACAACCCTCACTGGCGCTTCCGATCACAACCCGCAGCCCCGGCTCGTGGTGCTCCAGCGCCAGGGTAGTGATACACCGCGGCGCCTGGTAGTGGCACGCAGCGCCAAGAGGCAGACGCAGTGGGACGGCGAGGGCGAAGGTGTGCAGGGCAAAGACCTGGCAAGGTGGCCTTACACAGCGGTTGAAAACAACAGTTAAAAAGGGGGAGGCGAGCGAGGGACGATACGCCATCCTGTTTATTCTGCTTGGTCCTCACTTGTAGGGCATTCCATCAGGTGTCCCTTGCGCAACGGTGTGCACCACCAGCCTTTCAGCCATTGCCACCCAAGCCTGAACGCTGTTCTGCACTGCTGGGCTGTGAATGTCACACGCACGCACTGCCCCTGTGCCTGCCCCTCGTCCAGACTACACGATGAAAGATGTGGAGCGCCTGCACGAGCGGGAGGCCGCCCGCCTCTTCCACCTGCCGGCTGATGAGGGACAGTGGGATGGCGAGGGCAGGGGTGAGCTTGTAGAGCAGGGAGGAGGCATGCGCACCACTTGCCATTATGCAGCTGCATGGGGCCTGCACTCGGCTGCCTCAATGCCTGCTACATGAGTACTTGATCCGCAGAGCGCTTGGAGAATGCCACACAAGCTTGCCTTGCCACTTGTACTTCACCTTTGTTTTCAACCTCATGCTACCCACCCCGGCAGACTACGACATGGCAGATGTAGGGGCGCTTGCGGCCCGTGCCGTGGCAGGCAAGGTCAGCGCCGTTGCAGAAGAGCCCACCGTCTTCAATGGCGAAGGCGCAGGTGTGTGCGAAGGCTAGGGGTTGACGGTGCCCAAAGCAATGTAAATACTCTTGGCGACCAGGTCAGCTGTGGCCTAGGCAACCCAGGGCCGCAGCACCCACCCTGGGTCAAGGGTTAGGGGCGACTCCGCAGGGTCCCTGCAGGCGTGAGCCCTTCCAGTGCACATGGCCACGCCCTGCTCTGCCCGCACTCCAAAAGCTCCCATGCCCCCCTCCCACCCCAGAGGACAACACGCGCCCCCCCCCCCCCCCCCAGAGTACGACATGCTGGACGTGGAGCGCTTCCACGACGAGCTGGTCGCCAAGGCGCGCCGCGGCCCCGACCCCAGCCAGTACAACGGCGAGGGGCCCGGTGCGCTGGCCCCAAGGCCCAGGGCTGCCTGCCGTTGGAGCCCCGCCGCCGCCGCCGCCGGTGCTGCTGCCACTGTACCTATCTCCTTTTGCCCAATGGCCTGTAATTCTTCACGCGCCCTGCTGGCTTCCCGCCCTTGCAGACTTTTCCATGGCAGATGTGGAACGCTTCTGCGAGGAGTGCGCTAAGGATAAGGCGGTGCGGCGCAAGTAGGGAGCAAGCATGCTCCCTGCATGCTGCAGCTGGCCCAGCTGCAGAACAACATGGCATGCAGGGACTGAGCCATGCTGCACGGTAGTGCAGCAGGCAGCATGGAAAACACTTGACCGCCGTGAGAGCGGCAGACAGGGCAAGTGTCGACAGCCTGGCGGCCAGCAGATGGCTCACTCACTGCTAGGCCCAACAACTCGGCAGCAGACAGTTTTCGTTTGCATGCCCAGTATCCCCAAATTCAACTGCCGTTGCCAGCTGGCGCCCATCGATGTTTCCACTAGCACCATTGTGCACTGCAAGAAATACAATGCCGCACTGAGGCTTCTTCCTCGCCCCTTGTCTTCCCCTTCCCCTCTGCATCAAGCGCCTCTGAGCCAAGCCTGATTCGCACACCCCGCCTTTGTGGAGAGTCACATAACTTACATTACGACTGTTTGCCTATGGCATAAACACAGTCTGGTTGGAGATCTGCCCCTGCATTAAATAAAATCATCATCCTCGCTGCCCTCGCCACGCAGCCCGCTGCCGCCTTCAGCCTCGTCATCAAGTGTCGCCTCTTGCAGCCCCGCCGGCAAGGGTCCCACCGCCGCCTGCTGCTGCGGCGGCTGCGGCTGCTGGCCGATTGGGGTTGCTGCCGCCGCTGCTGCCTGGGGCATGGCGGTGATGGCCCGCCGGAAGGGCTGGTGGAAGGTGTCGTGCAGGCGGCGGGCCTTGGTGGGGCCAATGCCTGCGGCAGCAGGAGCAGGGGGGCGCAGGGTGAAGACAGCTTTGGCAGCTGCCTGAGTGCGGCTCAGCTGGCACACACTCTGAGCAGACGGGTTGCAGAGGAAATGAGCGAGGTTGCGTGAGAAGAGTGGCCGGATTGAGCGCTGGCCGGGCACACCGAGCAGCGGCCTTCACCTGGGCAGGCCTGCAGATCTTCTGCAGAAGCCTTAAAGATGCCGGCCACCGAGCCAAACCTGCCGTGAGGTGAGGTGGGGTGTAAGGGAGGGGCTTGGGTGGGGGGTGGGGAGTGAGGGGGCAGGGGGTGACAATGCCTTAGCGCGCCATGGCAGGAATGCAGGGGCAGGGCATACTCGGCGGCATTCAGCCCCGGGCGCGCCGCCGCAAGCAAGCCGGCCGTGTGCCAGGCAGCAGAGCACCGCGCGCCTGTCACCAAGCGTCTTGACGTCTGTGCGGTTCACGCCGCGCACGGTGGTGAGCGTCGCGTTGATGCGGCTCATGTAGTCGGTGCCCAGGTCCTTTTGAATGACTTCGGCCGGCTTGTTCTCGTAGCTGCAGGGGCCACGGTGGGTGGGTGGGTTGGTGGGTGGGTGAGGGGGAGAGCGAGTATGAATACGGGCAGTTGGCGGTTGGGAGGGCCAGCAAGTGTAGAACGCCCGAGTCCTTGTGGAGGCTCTCTGAAACAATCTCCTGTGTAGCTCACAGCAGAAGCTCCTAGCCAGAGGGTGCGACGCAAGCACAAGAGCGTGCAGATGCCCAGCCTGGGTGGAGCGGCATGGGCAGGGCGGGCGGCAGCGGGCGCCGGGCCGGCAGCGTGCCTCTTGAAGGTCTCGAGATAGCGCGCGCACTCCTGGCTACTCCAGCCGCAGATGAGGGTGAACTCGTTGCCAATGGCGGCACGCGTCACCTGCACGCCAGCGGGGGGCGGCGGGGCGCTGCTGCGGCTTTGCGGCGGTGACGGGGTGGGCGAGGCAGGCGGGAGCCGTACGGGCAGGGCATGCAGCGCCTGCCACAGCGTGCGCTCGTGCTCCAACCCGCAGCGCGTGTGCCGGCCGGTGCTCCGGACGTGGCGTCGGCCAACCCGGGTGCACTGCATCCCTGTAGGCTTGGAGCGCTCCTCGGCGCCCAGCCTGGGCGGGGCGCAGCGGGGGCTGCCACCCCCACCTGCGCCAGGGGCTCCACAGCGTCCTCCGTGTCCACGTGGCACAGGATGAGGCGCAGCCGGAAGCTGCGCTGCAGCTCCTTGATGCGGGAGTGGATGTACTCGGGCTTGAGCAAGTGGTACCTGCGTGGGGCGCCAAGCGGGGTGGCTGGGGTGGGGTGAGTGTGGGTTTCTGTGTGTGGCCCCCCCGTATGGTCGTGGTCGTGTGCGTGTCGGGGGGTTAAGGGTGTGGTGTGGTGTGGTGGTGGTGGTGGTGGGTGGGTGGGTGGGTGGTGGGGCGGGGGGGGGGGGGGGGGGCAGCAGCAAGCAGTTGTCGCGAGCGCTGCGCAGGCCGCACCGCAGGCTCAGGAAGAGGCAGGCCGTCTCCTTGCCCAGCAGGAAGTCGGGCACCACGTTGTCGGCAAACTGCCAGCGCACGTTCCTGCGGAGGCTGGCCCGGCAGCGCAGCCTGGTCAGCGGTTGGCAGGGGAAGGCTGCCTGCAACGAGCCGCGGGGCGCGCCGCGTGACCCTGGTGCAGCACATGCATGGCCATGCATGGTTGGGTGTTGGGGCCAGGGCTCATGCAGGGCTAGGGAGGGCGCCCACCGTATGTACTTGAGCACCGGGTTGCCGTTCTGCCGCCTGCTCACGATGATGGCATTGGCGGGCAGGTGCTGCTGCTGCTGCGGCGGCGGCGGCATTAGGGGCTGCTGGAAGCCAGGGCGAGGCTGCTGCTGCTGCTGCTGCTGCTGCCAGTAGGGGTACTGGGAGGCAGAGGCAGCGCGGGGTTGGGGCCCAGGCTGGCTGGGCGGCCTGTACTGAGCCTGCGGCACCTGCATCGCTGGCTGCTGGTAGTGCTGGCCCTGGGGACGATACTGTGCTGCCTGGTGTTGCTGCTGCTGCTGTTGGTGCTGCTGATAGGCTAGGGCGCCCTGCGGGCGAGAAGGGTCCTGATGCTGCGGCGCCGGTTTTGCTGAGCCCGGGCCTCCAATGAAAGCAAACGGGTTGACGCCCTGCTGCTGCTGCTGCTGCTGCTGCTGCTGTGGAGGGGGCCCAGGCTGCTGTATTTGTGTTTGATGCTGCTGAGCCGGCGCACTGCAGGGCAGGGAGGGCAGTGTGCCCTTGCCACACTTGCCACCATGAGTGCGGCAGCGAGAATGCAACAGGCGGCAGAACTGCACCTGCAGGACAATGCGCCTCTTCGCACCTGCTGCCACTCCCTCCAGACAGGCCGCTAGGTCTGAACATGTTGGGCACGGCTGTCCGCTTCCGCTCCGCCTGCTGCACATCCCTAAAGGAGGGGATGGCGATGCGGCTGGGCGTGCTGGCCACCTGGGCGGCACCTTTGGTGCCGCCACTGCCGCTACCACCTCCCTCCTGCACGCCGCCCGCCAAAGGTTGCTGCTGCTTGCGCTGCAGCCCTGCATCGCCCCCCACAAAGCTAAAGTCCATAATGAGCTGGCAGAAGCGGGGAAGGGGCTCGGCACGGCTGGAGAGCAGGCGAGGCCCCTATCGCCTCTCAGCGATCAGTCGACTGCTCTCGGCACCATGCAAACGCTGCGGGACTAGCAGCAGCAGCGCAGCACTCATAGCACACACTCTATTTGAGCGAGGCCCACATCACCCGTGCCCGGCAGCTCGCCAGAGATCAGGCATCACCCCGCTGCCTTGTGTGTTCAGCTAGCGAGGTGTACACTCCACCCAACTCCCGCTGGCGGCCCGGCCGACCGCCATGGACATCGGCCAGGTGCAGCATGTGTTCCAAGCCTGCGACAAGAACGGAGATGGCGGCCTGGACGAGGTGCGACAGGCAGCTGGCGCCAGCTCCCGTGTCCTGCGCGACGCTTTTAGCCGCTCTGCACGCGCCCTTGGTGCTCACAGAGGCACCGATTCAAAGGCCGAGCACCGACAGGGCCGCAGAC
Organism: Auxenochlorella pyrenoidosa; assembly: GCA_001430745.1. Lineage (NCBI taxonomy): Eukaryota > Viridiplantae > Chlorophyta > Trebouxiophyceae > Chlorellales > Chlorellaceae > Auxenochlorella > Auxenochlorella pyrenoidosa. Next base: position 97,357 of record KQ482074.1, on the reverse strand, counting down.
CAGCGGCCCAGTTGCCGCCACGCAGCCACCCACGTGCTCCCTCCCGTCTCAAAACACAGTATGACAGCTTGGCCAAACCACCCACTTCCAGCCTCCGCTGTGCAGGTCGAGGTGACTTGGCTGATCAAGGCCGTCAACCCTGAGGTGCCGCTTGGCGAATCGGCGCTGGGGCTGATCCTGGAGGAGGTGCGCCCATCGCATGGGGGGGGGCGAGTGGTGCAGCGGGCACAAGCTTCGCGCCGAAATGGCGGGGTTGCCTGCATTTGAGGGTGCAGCACGTCCAGATGTTCGTGCATGCAAGGCTTGTGTGCACGCATGCTGCCACAGGGCACGCACCTCGCTCCGCACTTGCCACCTGGTCCCGTGCCTGCAGGTCTTTGCTGCCTTTCCGGAGCATGTGAAGGAGCAGGGCCTGACGCTGGAGGGGCTGCAGCGGCTGTACGAGCAGGTTGCCGCGCAGCCCCTACTGAGACTGCTGTTGCTCTGGGCAGTTGCTTAGCTGTGAATATGTGTGATTGTGAGTGTGTATGTGCAGCGGGGGAAATGGGGGCTTCTATTTGTTGACGCGCAGCCTTTCTTATCAATGGTTAGCCTGGGTTTTTGCCCGCCCCATCCCTCTTGCCCTCCCGTTTGTCGCCCTATGCCACATGGCCTACAGGGCTATGGTGACTTGGAGCGCGACTATCAGCTGCTGCTGGCCGCGGCGGCTGACGAGGCTGCAGCCACGCTCAATGGATCCGCTGCCAAGAGGATGCGAGTTGAAGGGGAGCAGGTGCGAGCTGCCGTGATTGCTGTCACCTGCCTGTCTGCCTGCTGCCTGCCTGCGTCTCTGAGCGCGCCCTTGCACCGATCAAGCCAGCCACTGCGCCACTGCTGCCGCCACCCCTGCTTTGCAGGACGTCTTCTTGCCCGGCGTCTCTGCCAAGTCTGGCGGCTTGACGCCTCGCGATGTCTTTGATGACCTGCAGACCCCGAGGCCGGCCTTGCTGGCTGCTGACAGTGCCAGCGATGTGGTCACTGCCGCTGGCGCGGCTGCCTTGTTGGCGGCAAAGGCCGAGTGGGACAGCAGCGAGGCCCGCAGCACCTGCGACGCAATCAAGGCACTGCATGGCGGCGACGCCGACCCGCGGGGCGATGCGTCTGTCGGGGCGGCCTCTGTGGCGGCAGTCGCCCAGCAGGCGCTGGCTCGCGCACACAGCGAGTCGCAGGGGGCAGCCTCGCCGCCGCTCGACGCCGTGGTGGATGTGTTTGCCACGCCGCGGCCTGGCGCTGCCGCGCCCTTTGGCTCGCCGCAGGTGCAGGGGTGATGGACAGCAAGCGGAGGATGTCGGGAGGCAGCGCTGCCCCTTGCTGCCCTGACATGCCTTCAGCCACCTAATGTCTGTTGCTCCCACTGAGCCTCCAGCGCTGCTGCCTTGCTCTGCAGGAGCACGCCTCTTCCAGCCAGCACGTGGGCAGCGGCATGCCCGCCACCCCCATGACTGCTGCCAGCGATGTCTTTGATGGGCTGGTCACACCCGCGGTGGCCGGCGCCGTGGCTGGGGCTGCAGCGGTGGTGCAGGCGCATCCCTCGGGCACTGTGGCGGGCCCTGGCAGCGCAGCGCAATCTGACTTTGCCGGCGGCATGGACGCAGAGCCAGACGTGTTTGACTTCCTGCAGACCCCCGCGCCAGGCAGCCCTGCCAATGGGGCAGCGCCTGCCGGAGCACCCCGCGGCAGCGCTGCCAAGGCTGGCGCTGAGCAAGGGGATGCAGCGGAGCACGACATTGTGGCACACGGCGGTGCGTCGCCTGCAGCAACGGCTCTGGACGGGGCAGCCAGTGTGGCCGCTGGCAGGCGTCCCGGCTTCCACCTGGACGTCAACCAGCTGGCAGAGTGCTCCGAGTCAGGCGAGCCCCGGTTCTCATGTGAATTGAGCTTGAACCAGGGCACGATGCAGAAATGCTGGGCTAGGGACCTGGGCAGAGGTGTGATCCCAGCCTTGCATGCGGCGTGCTGGCAGGTTGCGGGCATCTGCTCGTGGCAGGCCCCTCCGCGCTTATCATTTATGCGGTCTGCTCCTTGCAACTCATGGTCCTGCAGTCATGGAGAGCACGGGCGGTGCTGCCAGCCCCGCCACCATTTCCAAGCCAGCTGGGAAGCCTGCAGCCTCGGGCTCCGCCAGCGCTGTGCCTGCCATGTCAGGCGCACCCGGTCCAGCGCCCTCTCTGGGCCCTCTGGGGGCTGCCTCCGCCGCTGGTGCCCCCGCCTCCCCGCTGAGCTTCACGCTGCGGGTGCCGGCAGAGTCGGCTGCCCACTTTGAGGGGCGCGAGGAGGAGCAGCAGCGCGAGCTGCTGGCTGCCTTTGAGCGCGCGCTGCCGGGTGTGTGGCGGGCCAAGCGCCGCGGCCGGCTGCCTTCAGGGTCCCATTGGTGGGGGGCTTGGCGGCTGGCATGGCCGCTAACTGCCTGTGCAGCGTTTCTGTCAGCTGAGTTGTTTGGTCAACCTGCCTCCCACGCCCTGCCTCCCCCGCCTGCAGAGGGCAGCACCGCAGCGCTGACCGCCGCGTCGCCCGCCCCCGATGGCTCTCTGCTGGTCACCGTGGCGGCCTCCATGCCGCAGGACAGCGCCGCTGCCGACGAGTCTGACTACATCACGGCGGTGCTGCAAAGTGACGCCAGCCAGGTGTTCAGCCCCTCTGTGTTTGGCGGCGTGAGCCTGGTGGCCGTCACAGCGGCGGCACCGGGCGCCAGCGGGGCTGCCTCCCCTGGTGCCTCTCTGGCCAGCGTGGCGCAGCAGGCCGGTGCCCCTCCGTCTCCCTTTGCGCCATCAGCAGTTAAGGGGCACGTGCCAGCCGGCATGGACGGCGTGGAGCAGGCAGGTGCCTCGGCAGATGCCCTGGCAGCAGCAGGCAACACGGGCGGCCACGTGGAGGAGTTCACTGCAGCGGAGCGAGCAGCCCCGCGTGCCCGCCTGGCAGATGCTGCTGCAGTGCCTGTTGTCGCAGCCGCCGCCATGACGGCTGCAGCGGCGGCCGGATCTTTGGCCGCTGAGCAGCAGGCAGCCCAGCAGGCAGAGCAGGCAGCTGCTCAAGCTGCTGCGCAGGAGGCAGCGGTGTCTGCAGCTGCGACGGCAGCTCAAGCTGCAGGCCAAGCAGCGGTCGCAGACAGCCAGGAGGCCGCCGCAAAGGCAGCGGCAGCGGCTGCTGTTGCAGCTACATCAGCTGTGCAGGCTGCTGCAGATGCTGGCACGCCAGAAGCAGAGCAGGCTGCAGCAGAGGCGGCCTCTCAGGTGGCCGCTGCACAGGCGTCTGTTGCAGCCTTTGCCAAGGCAACAGAGGCAGCCGCTGCCGCTGAGGATGCGGTTGCAGCCGCAGCCGAAGTCAGGGAGGCTCGCTCCTCAGCGGCAGCAGCCGATGCTGCCAAGCGCGCCGTAGCGGCAGCAGCCAGTGCTGCAGCGGCAGCAGACCAGAGCGGCAAGGAGGAAGCGGCTGCAGCCGCTCAGCGGGCAGCCGAGGCAGCAACAGCTGCTGAGCAGGCGGCTTCCAGCAAGGCTGCTGGTGAGGAAGAGGCGCAGGTCCAGGCCCAGGCTGCAGCGTCTGCTGCCAGTGAAGCCACGCTGGCTGGCGATGCAGCAGCTGCTGCCTTGGCGGCGGCGGCAGCCCAGGCAGCAGCTTTGGCTGCAAAGGGGGCAGCAGCCGTTGCAGGCACAGAGGCAGCTTGTGCTGCAGCAGAGCAGGCTGCTGCACACGCCCATGCGGCGCAGCTGGCCGCCTCAGCGGTGTCCAGCTGCGCAGCGGCTGTCGAGGCAGCGCAGCAGGCGGCACAGCTGGCTGCTGCGCCATCCAATGTCGAGGAACTGGCGGCAGCTCTGCAGGCAGCGGAGGAGGCAATGCAGGCCGCCAAGGCAGCGGAGAGCGCTGCAGGCATGTCAGGTGGGTCGTATGCTGTGCGCTGTGTGTGCATCCGGTGCGGCTTGGGCTCAACCGCTCAACTCATAGCGAGGCACAGATCCTGCCTTCATGATGCAAATCTAATTGAGTGGCTGTCAAACGACTGACCAACCGCCAGCCGTAAACCCGGTATTTCAGCGCTCAAATCATGCGATTGTTCAATCACTGCAGGCCTGGCGGCGCCCATGCTTGAGGCTGCCGCGTCTGCCTCTGCCAGCGCAGCTGCGGTTGCCGAGGCGGTGGCTGGCAAGCAGGCAGCTCAGCAGGCGGCCAGCCAGGCATCCGAGGCTGCTGCTGCTGCGCTCGACCGGGCGCTGACAGCAGCATCTCCAAGCGATGCCGCAATGGCAGCAGAGGCAGCTGCCTTGGCTGCAAGCAAGGCAAAGGCTGCAGCTGCCACGGCGGGCACCGCCTGCGCCATGGATGCTGCTGCCCAGGCTGCTGAGCTGGCCGACAGTGCCCAGAAGGCAGCAGATGCAGTCGCCAGCTGGTTCGCTGCAGCTGAGGAGGTGGAGCGCGCAGCGCAGTTGGCAGCCAGGGCTTCAAACGCTGAGGAGCTGGCAGAAGCTGTGCAGCGGGCAGAGGAGGCAGCGCAGGCCGCCAAGGCAGCGGAGATCGCCGCCATCAATGCTGGACTGCCGGCAGCTGCGATCCAGGCTGTTGCTGCGGCAGCGCAGCAGGCAGAGCAGGCGGCAGAGGCAGCCAACAGCCGTGCTGCTGCAGAGCAGACTGTTGCAAGCAGCCTGGTTGTGGTTGAGGAGGCTGCTTCCAAGGTGGCCGCCATGGTTGAGCCCGCAGAGGCAGCCGCAGCGCTGCAGGAGGCAGTGGCGGCAGCGCAGGCCGCTAAGCAGGCGGCAGAGCAGGCCGGCACTGCATCAGCTGCGGCAGCTGCCACCCAAGCAGCTGAGAAGCTGGCTGCTGTGGAGAAGGCTGTGGCTGCGGTGGAGAGCAGCGCCGCGGCAACGGAGGCTGCTGACCTGGCTGCCAGCTTGGCAGAGCAGGCGCAGCATGCGGACGATGTGGCAACAGCCACCGAGCTGGCAGTGCGGGCCCAGGCTGCAGCTGATGCCGCCAAGGAGGCAGCTAGCAGCTCAGGTGCGGCCTCTTGCCCTTCAACCCGCGCCTCAGTGGGCAGTGCCGTGCAGGGCGTCGTCAGAATGTACACCTGTTCTTTTGGTCCCTTTGCCTCACCAAGTGTCCTCACATGGCCCATGGGTGTTGTACCCTTCTCCCCTGCAGGACTGGCCGTGGCTGCCAAGGCTTCAGAACGTGCTGCGGCCGCTGCGGCCGCTGCAAAGAATGCTGCCGAGGCCAAGGCTGCCGCAGAGCAGGCGGCTACGTTAGCAGCGGCAGAGGCTGATGCGGCCCTGGCTGATGCCCGTGCAGCTACCAATGCAGAGGCCGCCGCCAAGGCGGCATCTCTGGCCGCTTCAGCAGCTGCTGCAGCCAGGGAGGCAGCATCTGCTGCTGGCACGGCCGTCGCTGTGCAGAAGGCCGAGGCGGCAGAGGCAGCTGCTGCCAAGGCACAGGCAGCATCCCAGGCGATTGCCTGCTGGTTGGACGCAGCGGCTGCAGCCGAGGACGCCGCAGCGGCCGCCAAGGCTGCACAGGAGAGCGGTGACGCCATTTCCGCCTCCCACTCGGCAGCGGTTGCGGCGGCTGCGGCTGTGGCTGCTGAGGAGGCTGCGGGCGCCTCTGGCCTCCCTGCCGCGCAAGAGGCAGCTGCGGCAGCAGCGCGTGCAGCACAAGTGGCTCAGGAGGCAGCGCGGAGCAAGGCTGGTGCCGAGGAGATGGCAGCAGCGGCAGCCGAGACAGCTGCGCAAGCTGCGGCGGCCGCTGAAGCAGCGGCTGATGCTGCCAGCCTGATAAAGGCTGCAGATGCTGCGGCCGCGGCCGCCGCTGCTGCACAGGAGGCCGCTGCTGAAGCAGGCACCAGCGCTGCAGCAGAGGCAGCCAGCAGGGCGTCCAACTCGGCACAGCAGGCGGCAGCAGCTGTGGCAGCGCTTGCTGCCAGCCACGAGGCTGTCAAGGCAGTGGCTGCGCTGGCAGACACTGCTGCCAATGCCGACAGTGCTGCAGCTGCCTTGGAGGCAGCCCAACAGGCTGTGGCAACAGCAAAGGCGGCCGAGGAGGCTGCTGCTGGTTCAGGTGGGCAGGGCATGAACCTGCTTCCTGCCTGCCTGCGCGTCTGCTGGGCGTTCTCTCCTGTCTCGCCCAGCTGTCCTTCACACATCCCTGCACGCGACCTGCTACCCCCCGACTCCCAATCTGTGGTGCCTGCAGGCCTCCCGGCTGCCGTAGCTGCAGCAGCTGCACTTGCACACCAAGCTGCCGCTGCCGAACAGGCAGCAGCTGTGAAGGTGCAGGCGGAGCAAGATGCTGCTGCTGCAGTAGCAGAGGTGGAGCAAGCCCTTGCGGCGGTGGCGGCAGCCACAGACCTGGCCGCCGCTGATCAGGCTGCTCAATCTGCCGTCGCAGCAGCTGAGGCTGCCGGCTCAGCTGCAGCAAAGTCGGGTACGACAGCAGCGGCAGACGCAGCCAGGGTGGCAGCCGAGCAGGCTGCTGCTGCACAGCAGGCTGTGGCCAGCAAGGCAGCTTCAGAGCAGGAGGCATCCGCTGCCGCAAGCAAGGCGCAGGAGGCAGCATGTGCCGTGGAGACTGCCTCTGACTCGCCCGCTGCCGCACTGGCAGCCCAGGAGGCAGGTGCCGCCGCAGAGGCCGCCAAGCAGGCAGCTGAGCAGTCAGGCACTATGGCGGCCCAAGAGGCAGCTGCAAGGGCAGCCCAGTGCGCAGCGGCCGCGCAGCAGGCAGCCACCGTCAGGGCCCTGGCTGAGGAGGAGGCGGCCGCGGCGGCTGCGGTGGTGGAGGCAGCCAAGGCGCAGGTCAAGAGCGCTGGCGATCTGGACACCGCTGCAGAGGCTGCCGACGCAGCTGCAGAGGCTGCTGCTGCTGCCCAGGCGGCAGCAGAGCGCGCCGGCACTGTAGCAGCTCGTGAGACAGCCGCAAAGGCAGTGCTTGCAGCCAGGGTCGTGCAGGAGGCAGCAGCGGCCAAGGCAGCAGCACAGGAAGAGGCTATTCAAGCCGCTTTGACCGCCAAGCAGGCAGCTGCAGCAGTCGTTGATGCCATGGATGCAGAGTCGGCAGCATCTGCTGCAAGCAAAGCAGCTCAAGCAGCGGCTGCTGCTCAGCAGGCAGCACACTGCGCGGGCACCGCTGAGGCGGCCAGTGCTGCCACTGAGGCGGCAGAGCAGGCAGCAGCCGCTGAGCGCGCTGCAGCAGTTGTTGCCAGCAGCGCGGCAGCTCTGGCAGCCGCCGAGCAGGCAGCCCAGCTGGTTGCTAATGCCAAATCTGCAGCGGAGCTTGCTGCCGCGGTGGCTGCAGCAGAGGAGCATCTGCAAGCGGCAAGGACAGCTGCCAGTGATGCTGACGAGAGAGGTGCGGGAAGGGTGGGATGGGAGCACACTAACTTCCATATGCCAGTGCGCAGTGGTGTAGACCACTGCTATGTACTGGATTTACTTTGGCGAGCCAACCGGAGCATCAGATCTGTTTCCTGGCTCTGTTGCAAATCACGTGCAGGCTTGGCACGCAAGGCCCTGTCGGCTGCACAGGCTGTCCATGAGACCGCTGCCGCCAAGGCCAGGCATGCAGCAGCTGCTGAGGCTGCTGGTGCAGCGGCTGCCACAGCAGCCGAGGAGGCACAAACGGCATGCTCTTCTGTCGAAGCCAAGGCCGCAGCACACGCAGCCGCAGCTGCAGCGCAGCAGGCAGCTGAGGAGGCACGTCTTTGCGGCACAGCAGAGGCGCAGCATGCAGCGGCTGCCGCTGCCACTGCAGCTCAGGTGGCTCAGCAGGCAGCTGCCTCTGCACACCAGCTGGAGGTGGCTGTGGCCGCTGCCAGTGCTGCAGCAGCAGCTGCAAAAGAGGCAGCAGACGCAGAGGACAGCAACGCCGCGACCGCTGCTGCAGAGAAGGCCGCTTCTGCAGCTGTCGAGGCACAGGCGGCAGCTGCATCGGCTGGCCTGGCAGCGGCTGCAGAGGCTGCCAACACTGCCACCGCCGCAGCTGAGGCAGCAAAGCAGTCAGCTGATCAGAAGGCTGCAGCGGAGGCCGAGGCGTCAAGGCAAGCGGAGCAGGACAAGGGTGCGTCTGAGGCAGCCGTCCCTGCTGCATATGCTGCTGTGGCGGCGGGGGGTGCAGGCGTCACCTCCGAGCAGTTCATAGCCGCAGAGCGGCCCAAGGGCCCGGCCCCTGCCCCCGCCGATGCGTCACCCACCCCGATGCCTGCCCCGCTGAGCCGGCGAAAGTCTGGCGGCAGCGGCCTGCTTGGCCGACTCTTCAGCAGCAAGAAGCAGCAGCAGAGCCGTGCAGAGCAGGAGGTAGCTGGCGCAGCCGCTGCGACCGCGGCAGCAGCGGCAGCAGCGGCAGCACCTGCAGCAGTGGTCCTGGCTGCGGCAAGCACCGCGCCTGTGGTGGAGCAGCAGCAGCAGCTAAGCCCTGCTGCAGCAGGCACGGAGCCTGTGGCAGTGCAGCAAGAGCAGCACTCGGGCCCTGCTGCAGCACCTGCGCTCAGCCCCACTCCAGCTGCAGTGGCAGCAGCCAACCGGGACTGGGCTGCCGGGCTGCAAGACGACCTGCAAGCCCTGCAGCTAGATCCGGTGCTGCATGAGGAGGTGAGGGTGTGTGCGGGAGCCGTGCCTGCGGCCACGGCCCTCCATGCTGGCACTATCACTGCCTTTGCCTGGACATTTGCTGTGTTGGAGTCCATCACATGAGGCACGCCATCCTTTCTTTGCTGACAACCACGCAAACTGCGGGGGCAGCACTGCCGCGCACATGCTGCTAGTCGATCGAATCTATGCACACATCTGGTGTCCATTGGCAAACAAGCGCCCAGCCTCAAGCGCCCTCAGCACAAGGTGCCAGCAGACGCTTTGCTGCAGCCCCCGACTGCTCACCGCCGCCACCTATTTCCTGCCTCTGCCGCCTGCCCCCTCCCCGGCAGTTTGGCGCCCTCAACCTGGAGTCTCGGCTGGAGGCGGCGGCAGCAGAGGCTGGCATGGGCCTGGGCCTGGGCAGCCCCTCAAGCGTGGCCGCCGCTCAAGCAGGCCTCGCCCCCGGCCTGGGCTCGCCCATGCTCCTCATGCACAGCCCCGCCGCAGGCGCTGCTGCTGCTGGCGGACTGTCGCAGCAGACCCCTGGCCTCCTGCCCGTCCCCTTGGCAGGTGTTAGGCCGTTGGCCGCCGCTCCTGCTGTCGCAGCTCAGCCTGCAGCGGCCATGGTGCCGCTGTCCGCTGTGGGCGGCGGTGCAGCCGGTGCTGCTGCGCCGGCAGGCAGCCCGCCGCTGCAACAGCCAGCACACCCGCAGCCTGCGCTCACAGAGCAGAGTGACGGCTTTGTGACTGCCCGGGAGCAGCAGACTCTGGCTACCGGAGCAACCGCCATGGCTCCCACCCCACTCTCCACTGCCGCCTCCCGACCTGAAGACGTCGCGGCAGCAGCGCAGCTGGCAGCAGCTGGCGCAGCCGCGGGCGCCGCCGCCAGCGCCGCATCTGCCGCCATCATGGCTGCCGGGCCCGGTGGCGCCGAGCAGGCAGCCGCTGCATCGCCCAGCCAGGCACAGTCGGATGGCTCCTTTGCTTTCCACAAGGCCGCCGCCCCAGGTGGCGCACAGCCCGCAACCAGTGGTGCGCCCACCCCTGCCCTGCACGGCGCCGGCGCAGACGCAGACGCAGCGGCGGCGCCGGCGGTGCCCGATGCCGTGGCTCGCGCGGGCGGTCGCAGCCCCCAGGCCTCAGGGCTGGGCCTGCTGTCCGCCGGTCCCGCCATGGACGAGGGCGCCGGCTTTGCCGAGTACCAGTTTGACGAAGGCGCGCCGGCTGCCGGGCTGGAGGAGGTGGCAGTGCCCTCCATCGACTGGTCTGCCAAGACGCAGGAGGAGATTGTGAGGGGGGGGGGGGGGGCAATGGGTTCTCAGGGCTGGGCGCAGGTTTAGGAGGGAAAGGGTGCACTGGCAGCCAGGTGTCCACACTTGGTTCCTCGCTGTGGGGCTTCTGTCTCCGCGCGCTGGGCACCTGTGCAGAACTCTCACCCCTACATTCTTGGTGCCCTTGCAGGAGGGGGCAATCCAGGAGCTGGTGTCGCGCCTGGACGCGCTGCTGGCAGCCCCAAGTGAGCACCAGCTTTGTGCGACGCAGGCGGTCCACTGTCAGAGGCACATTCACTGTCTAGCTGGCTTGTCAGCACGCCTCTGCCTGCATGTGCCTCCCCAGCATCCCCTGAGATGCCCGGCTACCCGCAAGCGCAACTGACGTGTGCTGAGTCTGTTTTGTCCTTTGCCCACCTGCCCACAGCCGCCAGCGCCACCGTCGACATCCTGGCGGTGCAGCGGGAGGCGACCAGCATGCCCGACTGGGCCGCCCACAAGGCGCACATGGAGCTGGGCTTCAAGCTGGGTGGCAAGCAGCGGTGCGCGGTGAAGGGGTCGGGGCCCCCGCTGGGGGACATGCGGCAAGGGAGAGGTGCACGCCTGCTCTCCAGGGCCTTGCGCCGAGCTAACCAGGCAGGCAGGGTGCCTTCATGGCCCTCCAGCTCGGCCCAGTGTGCGGCACGTGCACCTCATGCTCCTGCTTGCGCGGGCCTTTGGTGCTGCAGGTACCGCGAGGCCATGCACAGCTTCCAGGCAGCCGTGCGGGTGCAGGCCACCGACCCACTGGCCCACTTCCGCATCGGCAACACGCTCTTCGCGCTGAAAAAGTATGCAGAGGCACGCAAGGTGCGGATGCTTTGCCCTGGGAGGGAACTGGGGCAGGGCCGGTCAGCAGTTGAGGGGCGGGGCATGCAGACGCGCAGCGTGGCAGGGGACCGAGGCAGGAGGGCGAAAGGCAAGAAGCGCAGCACACAGCGTGGCTGCAGGCAGGGTGGTACCCGGAGCTCCCTGCCTCTGCCATGCACGGACTGTTGGACCGGTGTGGATGGCTAGGAGGAGGACTGGAGCTGGTTACAGCCGCTGCACAGCCCCGTCAGCACGCTCCCTTGCTGCCCTGCAGGCCTATGGCCGCGCCCTCAAGTGCTGCAAGCCTGGCGAGGACGATGCGCTGCAGCCCAAGGTGGGGCGGGGCGCACAGCACCCGCCTGCTGCTGGCCGACGCTGCTGCCCTGGCTGCGTTTCCCTGGAGCCTCGGCCTCTGCCTGCTCGCAAATTTGACATCGCCCCCAGGTTCTTGACTATCGCCTTGCCCATGCCCACACTCTTGCGCTTGCTGCGCACGCCCACGTCACGTGGCCTGCTGCCCCTCCTTCACCACACCCCCCTGGGGCTGGTGCCGCAGATCTGCGTCAACCTGGGCATCACGCAGGAGGCGGAGGGCCTGCTCATGAGCGCCTGCGACCATTACAGGCCAGCCCGGGGCTGGGCATGGAGGGCGGTCCGAGCGGCTGCCTGCTTGCTCTACAGCCTGCCGCCAGTCAGCTGGAGCCCCCCAAGCTGGTGTGTGGCACCCCGCTTCCCGCACACCTGCAGTAAGCGCTCACCCTCCCGTGCCTGCCCCATGCGCCGGCCCCCGCATGCCCTGCAGGCAGGCGGTGGCGCTCAAGCCCGACCACTTCCGCGCCTTCAAGCTCATGGGCTCCGCGCTGTACGCGCTGGGAGACTTTGAGGGCGCCAAGGCGGCGCTCAAGGAGTCGCTCAAGTGCGTGGGCTGGCCTGCCGGCGGGGGTGGCAGGGGGGCGCAGCACATGGAGCACGCATGCAGGCCATGGGTGCCCCTCAACGAGCGCACAACAAGAATACACTCCTCTCCCGGCAATCCCAATTGTCGACCTCAGGCCACAAATGCCCTCCTGGCCAAAGCCCCACCTGCTGCTGCCATCCCTGCTGCCCACTGCAGGCTCAAGCCAGACTATGCCGACGCGCTGTGCGACCTGGGCTGCACCTACTGCGCTCAGGTGACCTGGCCACAGTGGAAACGTGCTGAATGAAGGGAGATGTTCTTTCAACGTTGGCCCTGCCCGGTTGTTTGCAGCGACGCTAACCATTGGGCTGGTGCTTGCCGAGCCAGCGGCACCTCCACAGCTGTGGCCCCACGTCATCCGTGTCTGCTGACAAACGCCGCCCGTGCCTGTCGCTGCAGGGCGACGTGGAGAACGCCAAGAAGTGCTTCAAGCACGCCATCCAGTGCGCCCCGCACCATCTGGAGGCGAGGGGGCGGGGGGTGGCGTCTTTGCCGGGCACTGCACGGGCTGTGCGGGGCCTGCCAGCAGCTGGGGCCGACGCCGGGATGAAGCTCACAACCTGCATGTAGCTCCGATATGCACAGCTTGCTGAGGCCAGCGGTGGCACTCAGTGTGTTGGGGCAGCCCAGCGGGCACTCAGTGGGAAAGCTGCAGGCAGTGCTGGCTCCCCATCGGCTGACACGCTTCCCTGCCCTGCCCTGCCTTGCGTACCGCAGGCCCACTTCAACATGGGCAACCTGTACCGCCAGTGCGCCGAGTTCAGCAGGGCCATCCAGAGGTGCGGGCCCTGCTCCATTCTCTGTTGCATCTCACATGCCAAGGCGCGGCCCTCGCCACAAGCACCAGGCTTGCAGCAGGCGACTGATGCCACAGCATGGCACAACACACCATCATGAGATGCCTCTCGCATACATGCGCTCTGACATGCCCCCCCCCACCCCACCCCCACCCCACCCCCCACCCCCGGGAGCAGCTACGACAATGTGCTGGCAATCGATGCCTCCCACTGGCGTTCCCTGCTCAACAAGGCGGTGGTGCAGGCAAGGAGCTGGCAGCAGGGGTGGCTGCCCAGCCGCTGCTGGGACTTGACCTGCTGGCTCCAGCCGTAAGGGCCTGACCCTGTCTGGTCCAGGCCTTAGTCTGCCACATGCAAGCCTGGCTGTGGGCCTGCTGCATACCAGCCTGCTCCTTTCCCCCCACCGCAGACCTGCACCGGCGACAAGGAGCAGGCAACCTTCAACCTCAAGCTGGCCCTCAAGCTGTCGGGTGGGCCAGGCAGGGGCACAGCCAGAGGCCTGGGCAGCTGCGCCGCAGCTGCTGGCCCTGGTGCATCGGCCCTTTACCGCCTTTTGCCAGGTGACCCGTTTGCCACACCGGCAGCACATGGAGGCAGAAGCTGCAGCTGAGCGCTCGCTACCTGCTGGCATGTGCCTGCCTCTGCCCCCCGCAGGCCAGGCCAGCGTGCTGTCCCAGGAGGTGGACCAGCTCAAGAAGATGCTCAAGGCGGGGGCCAACTGGGAGGTGATCAGCCAGGTCATGAGCTACATCTCCGACAAGGCCGCGCAGGTGGGGGCCGCGCCCGCCGCCGCTGAACCGCACGCCTCTGCTGCTGCAGCTGCCCTGCTGCTGCTGCTGCTGCTGCCAATGTGTTTTGCGCCCACCTCCGGCTGTTGCTGTCGGAAAGCTTGCTATGTATGGTGCAGCGTATTCCCTAACGGGACAGCGCAGCTCTCCGACGAGTGCAGCGCCAGCAGGAGGCTCAAGAAAAAGAGTGCCTGGCAGGCAGGGCAGGGCAGCTTTGTGTTTGCACAGTGTCCGGTGTGCAGTGCAGGCCCTGCATCACGTCGATCGACAGCCGGCCCTCGCCCCGCGCCCCTTTGCCCGCTGCGCAGCTGGAGTCGGTGGCTGCCGACATGGCTGCTGGCCAGGCCACCCCCCAGTCCCGGCCCGTGTTCAGCATGGGCGCCATGCTGGGCGGCAAGTCGTCCAAGGTGCGGGGTGGGGCAAGGCGGGGGCCGGAATTTTGTGGAGGCGGCCGCATGAGCAGGCATGCACTGCATGAAGCCTGAGCTGGTGGGGTGTGTGTCAGTGGCCAGACCCTTGTGGAAAATAAACATGGATGGACTGCCAACAGTCGATGGGCTGCCCCCTTGCCCATGCAGTCATCCATGGGGCTGGGAGGCAGCCCAGCAAAGTCCTCGGCTAACAAGCTCAAGCGGCTGGGTGTCAGCCTGTCGACGGTGGGTGCCAGGGCGGGCAGTGCAGGCAATGCGCACAAGCTTGCTGGCGACCTTCTTGCCAGCGATGGCCTGCACGCGGCTATGCATGCCCCGCCTTGCGATCACGCCCCTTCCCTGGCTGCTGCACCTGCTCGGCCGGTTGCGCCGTCCTCCTGGAGCTCTCGTCCCCTTGAGCTGTCTCCGCTAGCTCTCCCCTGCAGTCCTGGTTTCTTCCCTGTCCCCTGCCAGCTCTCCCCTCGGGTTCTGAATCCCCTGCCACCCCCACCCCCACCCCCACCCCTACCCCCCCGCAGGCCGCCCACCAGGTGGACATCCCCATGCTGCAGCAGCTGCAGCCCATGGTGTCAGCCAAGGTGGCCGCCCTGGAGGCGGAGGCCACGAGCAAGAACTGCAAATGGGTGCGTGTGTGTGTGTGTGTGGG
>KQ482074.1:41838-83012 GCA_001430745.1 Auxenochlorella pyrenoidosa | reverse complement strand
AAATCGGCTGGCCAGGCCGCTGGCCAGGCTGGGGTCGTCCAGGCCGATGCCGCCTGTCGCCGGGCTGGCGCCGCAGGACGCGCCCAGCATGGGCCCGGCCAGCGCGGGCGAGCCGCCCAGCGTGGGCAGCCGTCGGTGGACAGCTGCCGCGATAGCAGCGAGGACATGGGCCGCGGCTGCTGCGGCGAGGGCGGCGCCGAGGTGGCTGGCGAGCCGCAGCCCGCCGTCTCAAACCCCTCTATCTTCACAAACGCCGCCGACTTGGGGATGGATGTTGTGGGCTGCAGCGGGCGCGCGGCCGCGGCCGACGACGACCCCGGCGGCGGCGTGCGCCCCACGAGCGCGCCCTCGGCGGACGAGGTGCGCCGTGACAGCGAGCGACCCGCCGGGAAGGCCTGGCTGCCCTCCGTGGTCAGGCTGCGGCTGAGGTTGCCCGCCTTGAGGCTGCCCACATTGACGTTGTCAGAGACGTCGGAGCGGAAGGAGACGAGGTTGAGGGAGCCGCGCTTGCCGCTGCGCGTCGCCGGGCTGGGCGTGGGGAAGGGCAGCGGCGGCGTGCTGCCCAGCACGGTCGCCGAGGAGCAGAGGGCCGACATCGGCGCTGCGTGCGGGGATGCCGGCCACTATCTGCACCGGAGGCGGTGGGAGGAAGTGGCCCCTCGGTGGGTGCTCCAACGCAGCAGCGGCGGCAGCCGAGTCTCGCACTGGCGAAGCCCGGGTGCGCCCAGAACGGCCCCAAAATGTCACCACAGCCATGGCAGCGGCCCTGTGCTGCGCCTGGGCGCAGAAGCCCGTGCCAGTCGAGGGAGGGTCGCTGCCTGGGCGCAGTCTGACTGCACAGCGAGCGGCGCCACGCTGACCGGGGTCTGCCGGCACCAACACAAATACAGGAGCGGGCACAGGGGCCAAGCCGTTCTCGGCAGCCTTCCCCCGCCTGCCCTTCGACTGACAAGCCCGCAAGCAGCCCGCAGACCCTCGACCCGACTATCCACGGTGCACACCTCTGGAAACAGCTTGCGGGTGCCCCCTCTCGTGCGTGCAGGCGCCTCAAAGCTTGAAACGCGGCCTTTGGCAGAGGAGAGCGTGGGTGAGAGCTTCTTGAGAGCGTGAGGGTGAGGAGCGCGTGAAACAGGGCGGGCGGGCGGGAGGGAGGCGTGTGCAAGCCAAGCAGTCTCCCTGCTGTGCGCGGCCTGCCTGCTCCTCCACCTTCCGAAGGCTTCCCACATGCTCCTTGTGTATCCATCCTTGCTCGGAACCCTTGGGAGTCTTGCTGACTGGCAGAAACAAGCTTCCGAAAAGCTGGCGGCGCGAAGCAACCTTCCGAGCAGCTTGCACGCACTGGGCTTGTAACCGCCAGCTTCCTGGTCTCCCATGGCTATGGAGAGATCATGGCGACCACACAGAGCATGTGCCCTGTCTCCTCCCCACGCCCATCTGCCTGCACTCCATCCCGCCTTGCGCCCTCCCGCCGGCGCCGGCTGTGCCTGTTCTCGCCAGTGCAGATGCCCCCAACGCAGCTGCCGCTGGTGCACGTGCGCTTGCAGCATGCCAGAAAGGGCCAGCAAGGACCAGCGATGCCTGCGAGTGTTTGTTACAGGTGCGGCAGGCGCCTGATAAACCAAGTGAAGGCCACCCACAGCGGCTGCCACTGCCACTGCCGCGGCCAGCAGTGCCACAATACAAGCGGCAGGCCGGGAGTCGGTGCCGCCAGCTGGGTTGGGTAGGGGGCCGCTGTGCTGGCTGCTGCAGCGCTGCCCGCATAGCTGCCGGCCGCCGCCAGAGTGCTCGTGCCCAGGCACTGCACTGTTGCGGGCCGGGAGGTGGGGGCATGGCCCGGGGCGCGTGCTCGCTGACTCAGGGGCGGCACTTTGAGACGCAGGCAGCAGCGATGGTGCTGCGCTGCCCAGGCTGGGGATGGCTGCACAGGGAGGGTGTCAGCGTTATGGGTGAGGCATTGGGGCAGCCAGCGGATGGCAAGCATGGTGTGCAGCGGGCAACGGACGGCGGTGGGTCGGGGAATGCCGGGCCCTGCACCATTGCTGGGTTGCTGCGCAGAAGCGCCAGTGCGCTGGGCATGGCCAGGCAGGGCCCGGGAGGGCTCTGCTCATCAGGGTTTGTCTTACGCTGGTTGCGGCAGGGCAGCAGGGTGATGCTGTGCGTGCTGGGGGCAGCGCAGCGTTGATTTGAGAGGTTCCTGTGCGCGCCCTTCAGCGTCTGCGCTGCCTTTTCCGCGCAGCGCCTGTGTTCCAAAGCTCTGGACCATTACTGTCCTAGCTATCGGGTCCTCCCTGCTCAATCAGGGCTCGCTTTGGCTCTCTAGTTTACGACATGGCTACGGCCCTGGCTGGTCTGGGCTTTCGCCCGGCTTTGGCAGCGCCAGGACGCTCCAGAGGCTTTGCAGGCGCGTTTTCGCTGGGAGCGGGGGTACGCTGCCTGCCCGTCGGCCCCTTCCCCACCCCATGGGCAGCTTCTTCATGAGCCCACCCCTCGCACCCTCGCTCCTTTCTATGCAGTCTGCCGCCAGCTGCACAAGACTGGCCTGCACCGTCAAGCTGCTGCAGAGCCGCTGCTGCCGAGAGCCCCGGCTGCGACTGCGGCAGACCCGACGCCGCCGTCCCGCCTGCGCTTGCCGCCGCCGCCTAAGCCTGTCCCGTGGCAGTGGAAGGTCCTCACTGTTGGCTCGCCGCTGCTTTGCGCAATCGTCGGCTTCTGGACGGCTACTGGCCCCTTTGACACCTTCTTCGCCGGCTTCTGAGTGGTGCTCACCCTGATGGCCCTGTATTTCTCATAAACGTGAGTGCCGGTTGTGTGCGCAGTTGCAATGCGCAAGCCATCTTGATGCGTGCTGCATTTCCTGGCCTGCCGCTGGTCCGGGTTGAGAACCGGTGGGCATGTGCGCACAAGTGTCAGCCGCTCCTCCCAGGAGCTCAGCAGAACAGGGCGGGGCAGCGCAGTTGTGCGGCTGCGGTGTGAGAGGCTTCTGCATTGGGGCCATGAGTTAGGCTATGCTTCCCCACGTGCTCACTCACCCTGCCTTGGTGGCTGCCCGCTCTCCCGGCCTGCAGCGCCACGCATGCACCGGCCGCACCGCCACTCCTCAGCAACGGCGCGTCATCGGGCCACGGCTGAGCTCAGCAGCAGAAGCTGTGTATGAGCATGTTTGCTGGCCCCAGCCCTCCCAGCACGACAGCGGCTCCTCTACCAGCCTTGAGCCTGAATCGCTCCCTACCCCTGCTGCCTGTACATTATCTGTATCAGAGACTCTTTCTTCTTCCTTCGCTTTCTTTTTCCTTCCACATCCTTTGCTTGAAAAGCATTCTTACAGCTGACATTCTTTCAGCTGGCAGCAAAGCTGGCAGCCTGGATGAAATGCATGCATGGGGGGCGTGCAGCTGCAGGGAGAGGCCAGGGTGCGTCGTGGCGGGGGAGGGAGCAGGGCAAGAGGGGCGGCAGCAGGACAGTGGAGCAGGGAGGCAGCGTGAAGCAGGCAGGAGGCAGTGCGTGGCGGGCGTGCTGGCAGGTGGCAGCAGCGCCGGGCCTAGGAGGTTACAGAGGCAAGCCTGGGGAACCGGGGGTTGTACAGGTTAGGGGTGGGGGTCGGGAGAGGGAGGGAGGGATGAATAGGGCGCGGGTTGGCTGGAGGCGCGTCTCCGGGCCCAGGCTGGGCAGCAGGCGGGCGCGAAGCCGGCCCCAGGCGCGCCGCGCCTCAGCCGCTGCGCTCGCCACGCGCGGGCGGGAAGTAATCGCCGCCGATGCTGCATCCGCGCGAGATGGACTGCGCCACCAGCCGCTCAAACTGCGCTGGGCTCTGCTGCATCATCTGCGCCGCCTCCTTGTTCAGCGGGTCGTCCGGGTTGGGCGCCTGCGCCAAGCAGGCAGGACGGGCAGGAGGAAGGTGCAGGACATGCGACGCTCAACCGGGTATCCCTCAAGCGTGCCTCCGGCAATGGATCGGGCAGAGCGGCACGGAGCGAGCGGTGGTCAACCGGGCATCCCTCGAGCGAGCCTGAACCCGGGTCCAGCCAGGGCGCCCGCTGCGCCGCGCAGCACCCAACCGAGGCTTAGGACAAGCAGAGGGAGGAGACCAAGGGGTGGGCTCCCCCGTGGAAGCGGGAGTGGGCACAGTGGGCAGCAGCTCGGGCTCGGCAGCTACCTCAGCGCAGCACCCGCCAGAGCGCAGCACCACCACAGCGCAGCATCCGCCAGCGCGGCCCCCACCAGGAAGAGGAATCACAGGCCTGAGATTATTCAAACGGAGGCAAAAGCGAAGCAAAACGGAAGCAACAGCAAAGCAGCAGGCAACACAACGCAGAACCCACCAGGAAGAGGAAGTTGAGTCCGTAGATCACGGCCGTGATGGTCAGCACCGGCTTCCAGTCCTCGCGCAGGATGTTGAGGCAGATGTTGCCCTGCGGGAAGGGGGGGGGGGCGGCGCAGGATGTTGAGGCTGATGTTGCCCTGCGGGGGACAGCCGCGGGGAGGCGCGGTGGGGCGACTGCTGGCGCCTGCGGCCGGCAGGCCCCAGAGGCCATGCCGGGCAGGCGGGGGCGCGCACCGACCCGCCACGCCTGCCGACATCAACCCCAACCAACTGTGTGGAATTACTGCTGGAGCACTGAGGCTGCGGACCAGGGTCGGCCCAGCACGCGCACCCGAGGGCAGCAGAGCAACCCACCACGCCCAGGGCGAGCGCAGGCCGGGCACGACGGGCCAGTCACGGGTGCCCTGCGCCCCACCACCACACCGGTGCACCCACCTCCAGGTCGATGTTGGGGTGGTACACCTTGGTGAGGCACTTGACCTTGGGGGGGTCGTGAGGGTAGCCGCTGGGCACCGCAAAGGAGAAGAGGAAGGCGCCGCCCCTGCGAAGGGGTGGGGTGGGGTGGGGGGGGTGGGGGGCGGCGGAGGCAGGACCAGGCGGCTCAAGCTGCGCTACGCGTGCAAGAGCAGCAGGCGCTTGGCACGGTGCCGCCCCACGGGACGTGGGGCGCTCAGGGGACTGCAGCAACGCAGGCAACCAGCAAAGCAACGCAGGCAACTAGCCAAGGCAGACAGGGCGGGCACGACACGAGGCACGGCGGGGAGGGGGTCAACAATTGAAACATTTTCCAATTTTTGAGGGGGCGCGCTCACTTGTACAGGCCCTCGTCCGGCTTCAGCGTCACCTCGAAGTTCATGATCTTGTCGTTGCCGTCCGGGAAGCGGATCGACACGCTCTTGGGCAGGTCGAGCTCGCTAATGTCTGCATGCAAGGGGGAGAGTGTGTGTGTGTGTGTGTGAATGTTTGTGTGTGTGTGGGTTGGGGGGGGGGGGGGGGGCGGGGGGGCAGCGGCGGCGGAGGCTGGGGGGCTGGAGGCAAGAGAAGGCTGTGTGCTCGGGGCGCTTTGGCAGCAGGGCCAGGCACACGCGTTCCTGCAGGCATGCATGCCCCAACAAAGCCCACAGCTGTCGTGTCGTGTGTCTTCCCGTACACGTCCTTGGTACTCCTGAAGGAGAGCAAGCATGTCTGCGGTGCCTCTGCGCCCATGCAGGCCCCTTCTCCCTGGCACAACCCAGCACCGCTCCGCTCACGCCTCCTGCTCAACCCTGCTTGGGGCCCTCTATGCAGGGCACCACCCTCATCAAGGCCGCCAAGGCTGAGAGCCTCATCCGCAAGGTGCTGCAGCACACCCCGCCTGGCATCTTTCAGCACATGATGCGCACGATCCAGAGCCAGGTGGGCACCGCCGCTGCACCGCCGGCGCTTCATGCTGCGGCCAGGCGCGTTCGAGAACTGAGCTCCAGATGCCCGGCAAGGCTCCAGGGCAGAGTCGTACCTGCCCCCTTTTCGCCAGTGCTTTCAGCGCCGCCCCTGCCTCAAGCTGCCTCCCCCCTTGCGCTGCGCCCCAGGTGCTGGTGCTGCTGGACACGCAGCGCAGCGGCTACGTCGACCTGGCCCTGCTGCTCATGTGCCTGCTGGCGCTGTGGTGAGGCCTCGTGGGGCGAGGGGGGGGGGGCGCCGCCCTGCTGGAAGCCTTTGGCGCAAGGTGTGTGCTCCAGCTACTCTGCATTTGCCCTCGTCTTGCCTAGCCTGGGCTCCGCGCCGCTGTTTGTACAGTTTGCCGTATGCCAACCCACCCCCGTGGACCCATCCCAACCCAATTCCCCCCCACCTGCCCTGCAGCGACGCCCCCCTGATGGAGCGCAGCTCTGCGGCCTACCGCGTGATGAAGTGGCGCAACCGGGGCGACCCGGTGGTGCGCAGGGACGCCTTTGACTACGTGGCAGCCCTCAAGGTGGGGCTGGCCGCGCGGCGCCCTGCGCTGCCAGCCGCTTGACGAGGGGCGGGGGCGGCGGCCTGGCAGGTTTGCACCTGCCCCCTGCATGCCTTGCGGATGCGGGGCCCTCCCTCAAGTCGCTGTGCAGCCTTGCAGCCACCCATGCCTCCCGAGTCATGCACGCCCCCTGTGTGCTGCAGGTCATCTTTGGCTCCTCGCACGACCCGCAGCACTGGGAGGCGCACGCCCCCGAAGCCATGGACGGCCAGTTCATCAACGAGCAGGTGCCTGTGTGTGGGGGTGGTGCTGGTGGTGGTGGTGTGTGTGTGTGTGCGCATGTTGTGTGTGTGTGGGTGGGGGGGGGGGGGCATGCTGCGTGCGCTGCTCATGCCTTGCGCCCTGCGCTTGTGCTCGGGTGCGACGCAGCCGCGGATTCGTCGGGTCGGGTAGTCAGCCGCTGTCTCTGCCTGGGTCAAGGCCCGTCAAACCTGCTTGCCAGCCTGTTGTCCGCAGCACCGGGCCGGCCTGGTGGCTGATCCTGCCCTCCATGCTGCTGCGTTCTTGATGTCGGTCTTCGAGGGGCACCTGACTTGTCTGGCTGTTGCGCCCCCACCCACCCGCCTCCTCAGCGCTGGGCCACCATGGTGACGGACAGCCGCCTGGGTTTTGAGATGTACGAGGCGCTGCCGCACCTGTGCAAGCCGCTGACCTGAGGCGGAGGCCATGCCAGGGGCGTGCCCGCGGCGTGGCGCGCCTCACCTGCACCAGCCAGGCGTCCCAGACACGAGTTGTGTCGGTGCAAGCATGCGTCGCGGCACACGCCACAACACTCCTCGCTTCCTGTACCCTTTTGTAATTGTCCTCCTTCCAGGTACAGTTCAACGATAGCCCAACGCAGTAATTTACCCTGGCAGAAGCGCACGCCGGCAGGCAGGAGCCAAGGGGCGCCATGCTGTGCCTGGAGTGGTGGACGGCCGAGGGTATCTCCTCGAGATCGACTATTTACGAAGCGTCAACAGCCCTGTGTAGATTGAAAATCACCACAAAGAGCCTGCCTGTGCACGGCACTGTCCGTAAACCCTAGCTCGCCAAGCGGCGTTCCGCTGGACCTTCACCGCTGCGATCGACACCCGCTGTGGGTTCGCTCAAATGACAGGATCTCAAATCAAGCAAAGTCGGCCAGTGCCGATAGCAGCAAAGCGCAGCTGCCAGGCGCCTGTTGTCGGCACTCGCTCCTGGCCCTCGGCGCATCCTGTCGCAGCTGCGGCAGCCTTCGATTGTTCCAGGGGCGCGGCGCCGCGGCGCGCTTCGCTAGTAGCCCAGGGTCCCTGTCGGCGGCAGGTGGTGGCAGCAGCAGGCAAGGCTCCGGCGAGCAGGAGCGATGCGCCAGAACTCAAGACAGCGGATGTTCAGCGCTTGATGAACCTCTGCCAGCAGCTCCACGAAAAGTGGGTGGCTTTATTTCAGTGCCCAGCTGCTTGTCGGAGTTGCATGCCTGCCACGCTGCGAGGCATGCAACCCCCGTTGGAAGTTGCAGCTCGCTGGGCTGGGCACGTCCCGCCAACGACTCATGCGCCGGCTTCGAACTGTCGATGCGCCCGCCCACTGAACAGTCTGCTGAGCTGCGGCGCCAGCACGACCAGCACCTTTGTGTCGGCCCCCGCAGGGTGGAGGGCATGGAGGCGCAGCTGCAGCAGTACGAGGAGCGGTCGCACGACCGGGCCGTGGCGCTGCGCGCCATCCTGCGGGACGACCGCCAGATGTGAGGGGGTGGGTGTGGGCTGCTGCTTGCCGGCAGCAGGGCCACCCATCCTGGCTGCTCTCCGGAGGCCTGAGCCCGGCCACAGAGGCGGCTGACACGCACATGCCCCTGCCGCTGCTTGCCTACCTGCAGGGACCAGCTGCTGTCGCAGACCGAGGATGGGCAGGTGGAGCTGCCAGTGAGACGCGCCAGACGCACATGTGGCGGGGTGCCCGGCGCAGAAAAACGAAGCTGCACACCAGGGATGCCTCGGCTGGCAGCACTGGCCATCCTCCTCCAGGCAGCTTGGCTGGTCCACCTGGGCGCTCCCCTTCCTGCCCCTCCCCACTCTTTGCCCCCTTGGTGCCACTGCAGGAGGACGAGAAGCTGGCGTGGGAGAGCTACTGCAACAGGTAGGCCAGCCTGCCTGCCCACAGCCAGCCAGCCCGACCCTGCAGGCCTGTCCCTCTGGCTCAGCTGGTCTGCCCAGGGCCGGCTGCGCCCTGTGCACACCATCCCTGCACCGCCTCAAGGGCTGCCGCGCTGTTCCAAGCCCGGGTCCCACCTCCCCACCCACGCATCCTCCTCCCATCCCCACCCCCCCCCCACCCCCCCCCACCCCCCCAGCTTCACCCTGCTCATCTCCAAGGGCTACCTGCGCACCGTGGAGGCGATGCGCAGCCGGCTGATGGCCTCGGAGTGGGAGCTGGGGCAGCGGCCCATCGCGCTGCAGACGTGGGCACTGCGGGCGCTGCGCGGGCTGGCGGCGGGAGCTGGTGTTCTGCATGGCAGGCTGCCCTGGGACCAGGGCAGCCGGGCAGACTGGGCAAAGGGGGCTGGGCAGCCAGGCAGGCTGGGCAAGCCAGTGGCATGAGGCAGGCAAGGGAGGCAAGCTGCATCTGTCACACATGCTCGCCGCCAAGCTCCTGCGAGTGCCAGTGCCGAGGCATGCGTGCTGTACCATCTGCCCTGCCCCCGCTGCAGCGGCGTGGCCCGGTTTGAGCAGTACTGCGCAGACAACAAGGTGCCCATTTCGTTTGAGGTGAGGCGGGATGTAGCGCTGGGGACACAGTGCGGCCAGCGCGAGGCTCAGGGGGGCGTCTGTGATGGCATGCTGTAGCTGGGCATCCTGCTGTTGCCACGTGACCCGCCCTTCGCCGCATGCGCCAGCTTGCTGCGCTCCGCCGAGCCCTGCGCACCGACGTTGCAGCCTCCGACTTCGCCCCCCCCACCCCACCCCCACCCCCACCCCCACCCCCTCCTCCCCAGCTCATCACCGAGCTGTACGAGGACCCCACCGACCTGCGGGGCATCCAGGACCCCCTCCTGCGCATGCAGGCCCGCTCCACCATCATGCAGGCGCGGGGGCTGGGGGGACGTGTGCTGGCGCCGCCGTGCCGGTGCAGCTGGGGTCCTTTGCCATCAAGTGCCTTGCTGCACAGCCTGCGGGCAACCGCCCTCCCGGCCTGCTCCATCCACCCTGCAGGCGGAGGCCGAGGAGCGGGTCAAGGCGTGGGCGGCCTGCACCGCCGAGGCGCAGCGTCTGGCTGAGCGCTTCTCAGAGGTGCAGCCGGGCGGGGCTGGTGGGGCAGCGGGCGGGTTCCCGGGCTGCAGCACATGCGGGCTCCTTGCCGGCATTCATGCCCGGGCGCGCAGCGAGGAGCGGGACGT
This sequence comes from Auxenochlorella pyrenoidosa, assembly GCA_001430745.1. Classification (NCBI taxonomy): domain Eukaryota; kingdom Viridiplantae; phylum Chlorophyta; class Trebouxiophyceae; order Chlorellales; family Chlorellaceae; genus Auxenochlorella; species Auxenochlorella pyrenoidosa. The sequence continues at coordinate 73,343 of KQ482074.1, read as the reverse complement.
CCATGGGGCTGGGACAAGGGGAGAGGAGAGAAAAAAGCAGCTGAGCCACAGGCTGGGCAGGGCAGAGCAACACATGTCCACCACCTGCCCTCCCAGTTGCTTGCGCGACGAGGGGTGGCTGCCTAAGAGGTACCGCCCTGCCTGCTTTCGGGCCGACATCGCCTCCAGAGCGTCCACCTGCTAGCAGGCATGCAGCGCCCGCCGCAGACCACTGGCCGGCACCTGTGCGCTCCGGCCAAGATGAGCCTCCTGCCTCTGCCTGCACTGCAGGCTGAGTTCATCTCCAAGATCATCCCCGACCCCATAGAGACGGGGGTGGTGGACGCGCTGCGCAGGCTCGTCACCCCGCTGGCCAGGGGCCTCAGCGCGTGACGGGGCGCCGGCCAAAGTGGCGCGGGTGAAGATGGTTGTTGGCCGAGGCACAGCGTCGCCAAACGGGCAAATTTGAGGCCCTGCTCTCCTGCCCTTTCTTATACTTATTGAAATTGATGAAAATTGGTGCGCAAAAGAAGACTAGTAATTAGCATTGGAATCACAGAAAGGAAAAAGGAGCACACTGTTGGCGCCAGGTTGCACGCTGTGCCGAGCACGGCCGCCGCTCGCCAGCATGCTCAAGAGCGCCCTCGGACCTGGTCTCGTCGTTGTGCAACGTTCATAGTTTCGTCTTCAAGCCTGTCCCAGCTCACTGAGCGCTTCAACACCATGCTGACGACCAGCCCGCTCCACTTCCCAGCTTGTCAGCCCTGGCGGCCCCTCCCCCGCCCGCAGGGCAGCCGCAGGGCTTGCCAGGCACCACGCCACCAGGTGCAGGCCGTCAGCGTCCTTCCATTCATCGGCGGCTCCACCGGCGGCGACGAGGCAGCGGCGGCAGACGACAACGGCGCCGTCGCAGCAGCCCGCCCGCCCAGCAGCAGCAGCACCATCCCGAGTGAAGAGGCAGCAGAGCTGCGGAGCCAGGTGGAGGAGCTGAAGCAAAGGCAAGCAGGCAGCCAGAAGTGTGCAAGGCTTGCAGTCGGTAGATTGTAGGTGGACGGAAGCTTCTGATGCGGAACTGGGGGAGCGCAATCTGGCGTATCTTGCACTAGGGAAAGCCTTCTTCGCTGCTCCCTGTCACTGTTCCTGCAGGATGGAGGAGATACAGGCACAGCTGGTGCAGCTGAATGACCGAGCGCGGGTGGGTGGGTGCACTGCAGCCGGTCACCCGTTGTGGGGCGGCAGCCTGGCGTCGGCAGCCCGGTGTTGCTTGCTGAGGCCGTCACCCACAACAAGCAAACTGGCAGTTGCACACCCTGTCCTGCTGCCCTGCCTCCTCGGGACCTGGAACGCAGGACCGCGCAGTCAGCCTGGCATCTGCGGTAAAGTCGGCGGGCACGGGCGATGCCGCCCCCCTGGAGCAGCTGCAGCACCAGCAGGATGAGCAGCTGGAGCAGGATGAGAGGTCGTGGGACAGCATGATGGACAGCTTCACGCAGGTGGGGCAGGGGAGCGGCTGGAACGGTGTGCAGTGCATGGAAGGTACGGTCAAGCATGAAGTGCAAGCGGGGCTGGGGGATGAGGCAGCACGCCCCGTTGCTTGGCGGTCGCCCAACCTGCTGCCCTGCTCCCCCCTATTTCTGGGCTCCAAACCGGACTGCATGTGCACGTGGCTGCACCCAGTTCACACCATCGCCCATGCTTGCGACCCAACCGCCCATTCGTGCCACCCCGCCCCCTTCCCCCTGCGTCGGGGCCCCGCCCAGCTGATGAGCAAGGGCTACATCGCATCCACCGAGAAGATCAGGGACCGGCTGCTCATCACCGAGTGGGAGCTCAACCGCAACAGCGTGGCCATGCGGCGGTGAGGCTGACTGCTTGCTGTTTCGAGCGACAGATCTGCCTCTGCTGGCTGTTTTGGGCCGCCAGGGGCAGGGTTCTGGCAGCAGAAGGCCAAGCGCCTTGATGCGGCCAGCCAAGGGCAGGCTGCGCCCGGCCGCGGTCCTGCAGCAGCAAGCCTGCAGGGGGTCGCCCAGGCAGGCCTCGCCAAGCAGCTCTGCTGGCTGAAATGTAGTCATCGCCGTGCCAGAGCCCTCTCGCCCCACCCTGACTGGCAGGGGCGTGGCTCAGTTTGAGCTGCACTGCGCCGGCGGCAAGGTGGAGCTGCCCTACGAGGTGCTGTCGCAGCTGTACGAGGTGGGCCGCACCGCTGGTGGAGGGTGCGAGTCTGGGAGCGAGCCTGGGTGGCACCGCCAATGGGGCCTCTGCTTTTTCAGAAAAGCTGGACAGCAAAGGCCGGCGACGTGATGGGAAGAGCACAGCGCAATGCGCTTGCAGAGCGCCGGCCTGACGATGCCTGAGAGGACCCCGTGCCCGCAGGACCCCGTGCCCGCTCGTCTCCTGCTGCTATGCGCCCCATGCAAAGGCCAGCTCTCCTGCCTATGCCCCCGAGGCCCGGCAAGCCCTGGCAGCACCCAACCCCCAGTCCTCTCCCTGGCTGCAGGATCCTGGCAGCCTGGAGATCATTCAAGACCCGCACCTGAGGATGCAGGCGCGCGCCTCGATCAACCAGGTAGGGCAGGGGCGCAGCCATCGGCCTTGGCGCTGCGCCCCAGGGCAATCTGTGACTTCTCAAGAGGCAGACAGCACACACGCCGGGTTCCGATCTTGACCTGCAAAGTGTGCTTCCCCCTGCGCCTGTGTGCTGCAGGCGGTGGACGAGGCCTATGTCAAGGTGTACAGCCACTGCACGGCGGGTGCGCGGGGCTGCAGGGCTGTGCATGATTGCACGTGGAACCACGGATGTGAAGGAGCCTTGCCAAGTCTAAAGTGTAGAACCACCCTTGCGTTTCCCCCACAGGTGTGTATGCCCGCCTTTAGTTGCAAGCACATGCCAGCTGCCTGTCTACGACGCCACCTTATGTTGCCCTTCCCTCTCCCTGCCTGGCCTTCCACCCTTGCAGAGGCCCAGAAGCTGGCCCAGCAGTTCTCGAACACAGAGTTCATCTCCAAGGTGCTGCCCGAGTCGGGGGTGTTGGACGCCCTCAAGAAGGTGGTGCCCATGGCGCTGAAGCTGGTGGTGTGAAGGGCCCTGGGGGCCTCGATCGCGCTTCGCGGTACAGGCGGAGCTGCAGGAGACAAGTCCTGGATGCTTGATGTTATTATAGGCCAGCTGCATACCAGTGCTTCTTTGAATGTCGTATCGTTTCCATGGAAGCAGGAGGAATGAAGTTTAAAAAGCAAGGCAGAAATGCTGTTTTCTGGGGGCAGGATGATTGCTGCAGATGCACCATGTCCGGGGTGGCATGGCTGGCAGCGAGGTGCACAGTGACATGGATGACTTTTCTACCGACAGCAGAGGGCAGAATCCCAGTCCCTTTGCTGTGCTGGCCCGCGTTTCACCACCCCTCTAGCATACTCCTGCAACAAGCTGGTGCATCCTACAGGGCTCGGGCTGGCACCGCATGCCTCACCGCATGTTGTGCGTCGGACTGTCAGCCCAGCGCGCACTCACTCTCTTCCTCAACAAGACGTCACCTCGCCCTGTCCCGTGTTCGAATTGTCGTTCAATGCCAGGCGGGGCTGCAACAACCCAGCCGCAACCCTCGCACAGCCACATTGCAGGACTTTCCTGCCAATCATCTCTTCCACTGGATTTTTCACCACTTCCACTGCTATTGGCGACACGAAATACGTTGACTTGATGACGCGAAGCAGGCGCGCAAAACGCGACAGACAGCAAAACTTGATGGGCTAATCCACCTCGTCTGCTTCCGGCGCTGTCCCCGGGCTGCCGCCCTCGCTGCTGCTGCTGCTGCCACTGGCTGGCGAGCCCCCAGAGGCCGGCGGGCTGTCCTCCTCGTCCTCCTCATCCCCGCTGGTCCAGCCGCCATCGCCATCCTCGCTGCTGGCATCGCCACCATGCAGGAAGCCGCCAGCGCGGGGTGCAGGATTGCGATTCCCGCCCGCCTGCAGTGCAGGTCGACGCAGGCCCCAGAAGCTGGGCGGCGCCAGCCCGGGGCGCACAGCGGTGAACTTCCAGCCGAGGTGCTGGCCGCAGGCGCAGTACGCGCACTGCCAGGCGTAGCCTGCGCAGTGGGTCGGTTGGGAGGTGGATGAGTGGCACGCTCGCAGAACCCAGCAAGCCACTGTTTCTCCAGCGTGTGGTGCAAGGGAATGCATTTGGGCACCATGCACTTGCCTGGGAACCAGCTGTGCTGCGTCTCGGGGCCGCCCTCCAGCCGCACACCACCAGAGACCTGCGGCGTTAAGCGCAAACGCGGGCTCAGGCGAGCGTGATTTGCTGCCCCTGGACCATGGAGGGCCCGTGATGGTGCACCCTTGCCGGGCTGCCAGCTTGCAGTGCACTTCTCCGGCGCCAGCTTGCGGGCTCACCGTGGAGAGCGTCACAATGTCGTGCACGTAGGAGTGCGAGTTGACGTAGCAGGCGCTGATGCCTTCCTCGCTCATCTGCCCAGGGGAGATAGGAGGAAGCCTTGGGCAAGGCGGCCAGCCGGGGCTAAAAGCTGAGCAGCTGCCCAGACAACATGGATACCTTCTCAACCCTACCGTGCGTGTCCTGCAACCCCTGCTTACACGGCCTTTCAGCATCATGGTGGCACGGCTGCAAGCGCCGGCCCTTCCACCCACCTGTACTGCATCCGCGCTGCGCGCCAGCGAGGCGCCGCAGGCGCGGCAGCACAGCGCGCCCAGCGCCTGCAGCAGCTTGCACTCGGCCCTCAGCCGCTCGTCCACTGCAGCAGGCGGGTCAGCCGTCATCGCGTTCTGTCACAATATTCGCATGCCCAATCCCTGGCCCCTGCAGGTGCAGGCCCGGCTGCTGGATGCACCTTCCGCACCACACCTTCTGCTCCCAGGGCACCTGTTTCCACCCTGTTTCCACCCCCCACCACCTGTGCGCGCCTCCAGCAGGTGCTGCCGCGCGTCGTCGTCCACCGGCAGGTTGCTCAGCAGGAAGTAGGACAGCTCCAGCGGGCTGCCCTCAAACTCGCGGGCCTGGGGGGCGGGGGGGCGCGGGCGCGCGCATCGTCAGCATGCCGAATAAGGTTTGCCACACGACAGGCACCGGTCATGCGAGGGCTGGTACCCCGCCATGGCTGGGCCGCACCCGCGGCGCGATGGAGTGGAAGAGTCGCTTGGCCCGCCTGGCCAGCCGCCAGGCGTCGTAGCCCGAGTACACCGTGGGCGGGTGCCAGGCCAGCCCGGCCGCAGCCTCGCGCGGCACACGCAGCAGCGGCGGCTCTGGCAGCACCCTGTGGTCCACAGGGGTGTGGATTAGGACGGGAGCAGATGGGTGATGGCTGTGCAAAGATGTGGGCCAGGAAGGAGGACTGGCAGGAAGCGGTTGGGGCGGGGCATGGAGTTTTGAGCGCTCCCGCAGTTGGGGCCTGCCGCCCATGCTGCACCTCTGTCGGACCACCTGCTGGGGTCCCACCTGACGGGCACCGAGGAGAGGGGGAGGCCGCCCTCGATCACATCCTCCAGCAGCACCTCCACGCGCTGCCGCCCTGCAGGGAGCGCCCGCATAGCCAGGGCAGGCAGCGAGCAGAAGGCTGAAGCTGGAAGAGGTCTTCGCCTGCACTGCAGCTGCGGCCCGCAGGCCTCGTTCCTCTGCCCCGCAGCAGCCTGGGTGCCCTCTCAGCACCGCGGGCCCAGTGCGCACCCTTGGCAAGCAGGTTGACGCCCTGGGCACCCATCTTGCGGATCTCGGCCACGCAGCCCACCCTGCAGGGCCGTGCGGCATCACGAGTGAGCGGCAGCCAGAGCTCCGCCTGGGGCCGGCTCCCAAGAGATGCCGTATGGTGGCGAGTGGCAACGGCAGGGCAGGGCTGCACAACATGCCTGAGAATAGTCCGCCTCAAAGAGTCACATACTGATCCCCACACCACACTGCGGCACCCAGCCTCACCGCTGCAGCATGAGCTGCGGGGTGAAGTAGCTGCGCTGGCAACAGACCACCGCCAGCATGCGTGCAAGCGGGGGAGGGGCGTCCAGGGCCTGCTGCACCAGCGCCCTGTCCCCTCGAAAGGTGAGCCGCAGGGGCAGCGTGTTCCCGGGGCACAGCACCAGGCCTGCTGTGGGACTAGAAGTTCAAGCGTGGATATGCCGACAGCGACATGCAGACGCCCGGTCACCCTCCAGCAGCTGAGCTGGGATGCATGCCGCTTGGCAGCGTTCCCCCCCCTCCGCACCGCACCGTCCAATGGCAAGACAGGCAGCCGGTACACCTGCCCCTCCTCCAGCAGGCCGGAGCTGCCCTCCAGGTCGTCCACCTCTGCAGCTCAGCCGGGCAGGCCAGCCGCAGGTTGCAGGCAGGCATGCTGCAGAGCTGGGCACTGCTTACATGGCAGTGTTTAGCAAGCTCTGCACCGGCTGGCCCCCACCAGTGTACGCACCTCCAAGATAGCTGTGCCGAGCCACCTCTGTGGGGTCTAATGCCTCTCCTGCTGGAGGGCCGGCCGGGGGCGCTGCACCTGGCACCTGGGCAGCGCCACCGCCTCTGCCGCCACTGCCACCGCCGCCGCCAGTCACAAGCGCGAGGCCGTCGGCGGCGCTCGCTTCATTCTCCTCTGCGTCCATCCGGCTCCGCCAAAGGCTGGGAGATGCAGGTGCCGAGAAGTGCAAAACAAAAACCCTCTTTTGCTCCACCCCGCAACCTGCGTCCGGTGGCTTGGCAACAAATAAATTCGGGGGCAAGGTAATGTGACGGAGCTCGCGAGCAACTGGTGCAGGGAGCCCAGCCCCTGCCAGCTCTTGCGCTGCCGTCGCCGCTGTGTCCTGCGCGGTCGCTTTCAGGACGAGCTGTTGAGCTGCCTGCTTCCTTCCATGCTTTCCATCAGCAAGCTGCGGGCGGTCGGATGGACCTGCTGCAGCAGGGCAGCAAGCTGGGTGTGCGCTTGTGGCTGGGCACGCACAGCAGGTTGTCCAATGCCAGCGATCCCTCGTCGACACTGAGAATCTCTGTGCCATCCCGAACGAGAAGACACAATGAGCAGACATGAAGGTCGGAACTCCTACTAGCCAAATAGACACCCTAAGATGGCTGCTGAACAGGGCAAGTCTGTTGTGAGGCACTCCAGTCGACGTGCTTCACAAAATTCTGAGGCGCTCAACAGCACAAAACGAGCAGTGATCAAAAGCAGTGCATAGCAAAAGGGTCAAAGGCGTGCAGAGAGGGGGAGCAGGGGCGATACAGGAGAACACAGGACGGAGAAGCAGGATGCTGGGGCCTGCGCAGGGGTGACATGCAGGGCAGCCGCAGGGGATGCCGCCTCACTGCTGCGCCCGGCGCTTGGGCTGCGCCAGGCCGAGCGCCACCAGCGAGGCCGCCATGTCCTGCACCGTCTCCTTGACCGGGGTGATGGCCAGCCCCAGCTCCCTCTGCACCCGCGAGTTGTTGATCAGCTCCTCCGGCTCGCCGGGGTCGCCCGCGGCAAACTGGCAGTCGGGGAAGCGCTCCTGCGGGGAGCGGCAGGCCACACAGCTGGGCACGCTGGAAGGTGCCTGCTCGGGCCGGGCGGAACATGCAGTCGAAGCAGGACGGCACACTGTCTAGGGAGGTGGAGCAGCTGCACAGGCCTTGCAGCACCACACTTGAGTAGCAGCGGCAGCAGGCAGTGCCACAGGTCCCGCAGTGGTCCCACCGGCCCCCATTATTACAAGGCCAGCCTTGGCCCACCTGCAGCCAGGCCGAGATGTGGGCACCCGGCGTGCTGTGGCTGTTGGACACGATGTAGCGCCCGCTGGCAGAGGGCGTCTCTGCCGCCAAGATGTGCGCGCGCGCCACGTCGCGCACGTCGGCAAACACGGGGGCGCCATCATGGGCGCTGCCCTCCACCCAGCCTTTCATGTAGCCGAGCGAGGTGGCGTCGGAGCGGGTGGAGATGACGGGGCCCATGACAAACTCTGCGGCGCAGCGCAGCGCAGCGCATGTTTACAGCAGGGCCGGGGTGCATCGATCCCCCAGCTGGCGTGGACTTCCCAGTAGCAGGCAAACCTCCCCACCAGGGCATGCTTGCGAAGCCCCACCTGCAGGCAGCGGCTGTGCATGTGGCTGTCCCTGGCGCAACGCCCAGGCAGCGCTCACCCGGCAGGATGGTCACCAAGTCCAGCCCCGCCTCCTTGGCTGCCTCCCAGGCCGCGCGCTCCGCCTGCACCTTGCTGACCCAGTAGGCCTCCCCCTTGGCCACGGTGGAGGTCTCGTTCCAGTCGGCCTCGCTGTAGGTGGAGCCCTGGACGGGCGGCACCGGGCTGCCCATGCCCTTGATGGCTGCAGGCAGGAAGCCGAGGGGGCCGGGCAACGTGCTCAGGCAGCGTTCTTGCACAGCACCTTGTCCAAGCTTGGCGGTCGCCTGCCTGCTGCAGGGCTCCCGCCACCCGCGCGAGACCAGCATGCCAACTGATCTGGCAAGGCGCCGCCCCGGGGGGACCCGCCTGCGCAGGATGAGGTCAGCACCACGCGCCACACGCTGGCCTTGTTCTTGGCGGCCGCCGCCATGACGTTGCGCGTGCCCCGCACCGCCGGGTCCACCAGCTGCGCCTGCGGGTCGCCCGCCTCGATGAAGAAGGGCGAGGCGGTGTGGAAGACGTAGGCGCAGCCGGCAAAGGCGGCGTCAAAGGCGCCCTCTGCCAGCAGGTCGGCCTCCACCAGCTCCAGCGAGCCTGGAGGGAGGGGGGGGGCCACAGTCCTGGCTGCCCTCCTCAGAAGGAGCACAGCGGGCAATGCTCCCTCGGAGGCAGGGACAGCTGCCCAAGCGCGGCCCAGGGCCCAGGCATCCATCTTCACCGCGCCATGCAGATTGCTGGGTGCGGGCAGACCACGCGGCCCCCCAGCACCGCTCTCACCCGGCAGCGCCGCCGCGAGCCGCTCCAGATGGCCCACCTTGTCGGAGTCAGCCTTGCTGCGCACCGTAGCCCTCACGCTATATCCCTTGGCCTGCAGGCCGACAGGGGTTGTGGGCATAAACGGGCATCAACATTCTGCTTGATGGCGGCAGCCTGTTCGCAGTCAAAGCAAGGTGTCGGTGGCACCTGGCGGCAGGAGCGGCGGTGGGCGCCGGCGCACCAGCAGCTGGTGGATCAGCTCCGTGGCAACGTAACCGCCGCCTCCAGTCACCGCCACTAGCGTCATCGAGGCGTGTGCAGGGAGAGGGCTGCAGCCGTGGAGGTTTGCACGCACTTCGGGTGTCTTGCGAAGCCTAAGGAGCGATCGGGCTGTTGCTCGCAATTTCTGGAATGCCCGAAAGATGATCCAAGGAAGTGAGAGGCTGGAACGGAGAGGCCACGGAAGACGGACAGCTGGCGCAGCAGAGACAGCAGGAAAGCGCGGGTTCAGGTTCTTGGTCCAGGGTTTGCAGTTCCTCGACGCATCATAAGGTGTGCGACAGCCTGTGGGACAGCACGTTTTCGTGCATAGACAAAAGAATGAGCAGGCGGCAGCAGCTGGACGGAACAGGCGCCTGATCGTCCCTGAAACGCGCCCAAAGCGACCTGAGATAATGTCGCCAGCCTGCCGCCTCTTGCTGCCGGAGACTGGAGGCTCCGCGCTCCTGCCGCTGCCTCTGGCGGGCATCGGGGCGCTCCGAGCCGCAGCAGAGATTCATTTCTCTCAGCTGAAGGACAAGGTACGCTGGATTGTATGCTGCCGCCGCTGCCGGTTCTGCCGCCGCCGCTGCCTGTCGCCGTCTGTCTGCTTTTGACACCGCCCTGCAACCCTTGTGCCTGCAGGACTACGTGATCACCGACACGACAAAGATGTTTGAGAGCGATGCCGATGTGCAGCAAATCCGCGATGGCACCACGCTGGTGCTCGCCTCGGCAGCAAGCGCGGCTCTGGCGGCGCCTGTGCGCGAGCGCATCAGCTTCCAGCCCCACCCCAAGACCCTCACCATGGCCGGTGAATTCGAGTACTTTGCAGCGCAGGTAGGGCAAAAAGGCGGGCTGCTTGATGTTTGAAGGCCAATCATGTGCATCGGTGCGTTGCAGTTTGTCCAAGTGTGTCGCTGCGCATGCCCATGGTGCTCCTGCATGCATGCTGGCCTGACAACCAGCGAACTCTGCTCCCTGGCACCAGGGCCGCCACCCCTTTGTGTATGCCCTGGCCGAGTTTGTGGACAACAGTCTGCGTGCCACCCGGTGCAACGCGCCCCGCCGCCGCGCTATCACTGTGTCACTGGTGGTGTCTGGCACCAACCCAGCAACTGCGAGCGGCCTGGTGGCCATCCAGGACAACGGCTGCGGCATGAACAAGCACGAACTGGCAGACTGGGTGGGTAGGGTTGAGATATGTGCCAGTTCGTGAGAGGGCGGGCAGAGGCCAAGGGAGCGGCAGCTGTGGCCATGCTGTCCGCTCCTGCCATCCAGCTGTTCCGCCACCTGGGCACCTTGCTGCTGCTGTTCCCAGTGAGGGGCAGCCCTTGCACGCCCTCAATCTTCTGCCGTCATCTCCAGGCGGTGATGAACCTGAGCATGGAGGAGCGCGGTGCAGCGCCGCAGGAGCCAGCGCCTGCAGGGCGCGGCGGTGGGGCTGCTGCCGGTGCAGGCCGCTTCCTCACCGGCGACCTGTCCTTCTTTGGCGTGGGATCCAAGAACGCCGGCTTTTTCATGGGAAGGTGGGCAGCCAGTTGCCTCGGCAAGCAAGCATCATTGGCAGGGCATTGGATCATCCTCGTCGCGCCAATTCTATGTCTCCAACCCTTCTCCTTTGGCCCTGCTGCAGCTCCATCAAGGTGGCCACCAAGCGCGCCGATGTGCAGTACGTGCACGAGCTGTGCCTGGCAGCAGCAGACCTGGAGGCCCGCTACGCAGCGCGAGAGGCGAGAGCAATGGGCTGTTGTTGGCATGGCAGATATGGGAGCTCAGACAGAAGGAGCAAAGCAGCAGGAATTTCATGACCGCAAGCTGCGCAACTTGCTGCAGCAACCCTCACGCTGGCTGCACCAAGCGCCTCTTGGCGATCAACCCCCCACCCCACCTCACCCCACCCCACCCCAACCCCCGCAGGAGGTGTATGTGGAGGACATGGTGCACCGCAACCCGGCAGATCCCTCCACCCTGGCACCCATGGAGCAGCCCTTTGCGGTGGCACGCTCCTGGGTGGCGGGCGAGAGAGAGGCCGAGGATGGCGACGATGCCGGCGGCAGCGGCGCTGGGCCCAGCTTCACTCGCGTGGTGATTGGTGACTTGAAGCCGGATGTTCTGCGCCAGATCATGGACGATGAGGCGGGCACCCACATCTGCCAGGTGGGAGGTGGAACTGGAGGGGAAGCTAGGATGCGGATTAAATGCAGGATGGCCTGCGGGCTGCGCGCTGGGCCTGGCAGGACGTTGGCGGCAGAGAGGGGCATGCATCTACCAGGTTACCCTTTGATGCCTGCAAGTTTGCCGCTCTCCTGCCTCGTACATCTGGCACTCCTGGCCTCCGCTGCAGGAGCTGGCCCACCTGTACCACTACTACCTGCATGGCGAGCTGGGGAACCGCACCGCCGGCGGCAGCGCCGCAGTGCGTGAGGGGCGCCTGCCCAACGGCGAGCCCTTCCCCGACATCGTGCTGCATTTCCAGGTCGGGATGGGCTTGGGTGCCAACATGCGCTCCTGCGGTTCCGAGCAGTTGGGAGGCTGGTAGAGCTTGTCAGAAAGCTGGCCATCGGGTAGTTGGAAGGCGCACAGGCAGGTGCAGATCCCGGACGCTGGGCTCGCCTCCCCGCAGGTCGACTCGCGCGTGGTGTGGCAGCAGCGGCTGGCAGAGGTGGAGGACGACATGGAGACCAAGCTGCTGCGGGCACAGCAGGCGGAGCTGCCCTTCACCCTGCAAGTGCCAGACAAGGTGAGGGGTGTAGTGCGGGTCAGCATTGCTGTGCAGGGTGCATGCCATGGTGTGTGCCCTGCTTGGGTTGTGCTCAAGCGTTGATCCCGCCCTGCTGGCATTTTGTGACTGCCTGCTGCTCCATATCTCTATGTGGGCCTGCAGGGCACCGTCTACGGAGTCCTGTACTACTATCCCTTCCAGAATGATCAGGAGACGGTGCCGGTGGAGAACCTGCAGACCTCCACCAAGCCTGCCAGCTCGCCGCCTTTTGGTGGCGGACGCGCAACGCAGATTGCTCCCACACAGCTGCCGCGTGGCACGCAGGCGGTGCCTCGAGGCACACAGGTTGGCGGCGGCGGGGCTGGGCCTGCTGCCATGGAAGAGGATGAAGATGAGGAGGCACTGGGCAACTGGCAGATGGCTCCAATTTTCGAGGCCTTCTGGCAGGGCCGCCTCATCCCTGGGGCTCGCATCGACACACTGCCATTTGTGGAGGCGGTGCGCAGCAAGCGTAATGCCCAGGCCAAGGTGCGCAGGCTGTGGTGGGGGTTGGCCTGGGCGGTGTGCAGGGACTGAGGGAACAGGGCGGACGGGGCAGGACAGGCAGGGCAGGGCGGGGTCAGGGGGGCAGCAGGCCGCAGGCATATTTTGCCATCCCTCAACATGCAGGCGCAGCTGAATGGGTGTGTAGCACCTGAAGTGCACCTCGTGACCCCATCGCTGTCGCTTTTGCAGGACGTGCTACCAGACGAGGCATTCCGTCGCCTGCGTGGCACGCTTTTTTTTGGCCCTGCTTTCAGGGTGACACGCAACAAGGTGGGTGCAAGCTGCCTCCGTGTGGTAGCTATGGACGGACTCATTGACGCGTTTCAGCCTGCCACAAGGGGTCTGGTTTCACCAGCAGAATTTGTCAAACAGCAATCTTATGAGGTGCTATTGAATTTTTGCCTGGCCTCTGCACAGCCGCTACACTCCTGTGTGCCCTCTGGATTTGCAGCTCCTGTTTCGTGACAACCTGGTTGAGGTGCTGGCTGGCGCCGTGCCCGGCGAGCGCCAGATGGAGGCTAAGTTTCGGCAGTGGCTGCAGCGCTGCCACGCCACACTCGACAAGTCTGTGCGCTTTGAGACACTGGCTGATGGCCGCACACAGGTGGCTGGGATGCCCAGTGTCTCGATCCCATGCCGTCTTTCTTGTCGTTCGCCTGCCTGCCTGCCTGCCTGCGTGCCCGCCCGCCTGCCTGCCTGGCTGTGTTCCGACCCGCATGCTTGCCTGCCGCCCTGCAGCACTGAAGATTATGTGAGCCTTGCATGTCTCATGCATGCTGCTGCCTGCCTGTGTCCATCCAGGCTGCACTACGTGCCAAGCTGGGCGAGGAGACAACCGTCTTTGAGCGCATCACTGACGGCGTCCGCACAGTGTGCCGTGGCGACGTGGTACGCATCAATGCCAAGCCGCAGCTGGTGGGCCGCGTGCTGCACTTCACCATCCCCCAGGTGGGCTGGGTGGCAGCAAGCCTGAGGCTGTGGGGCAAAGCTTGAGCTGCTGTCGCATGCCAGGAGCAGCACCTGCTGAAGAGCTTCCTGCCAAGCCCTTTTCTGTTTCACCTCTGCTGCCTTACTGGCCTCCTCTCAAGCGCCTCCTCCGCAGGTGGTGCGGGAGGACGGCGCGTACGCCAATGGCCGCGTGCACATTGAGCTGCTGCCCGCCGAGCTGCACGGCAGCGGCTGCGAGAAGCAGTTCAGCCTGCGGCGCATCGAGGCGGTGATGTCAGAGGCGGAACAGCTGGAATACCTGGCCAAGGAGATGCTCAAGGCAAGGAGAGGTACCCGAGATGATGGAGCAGAGCCTGTCTGGTGTTGCAGGCTGGTGTCCTTGCTGCTTCTGGCACTGCCCTGCTCGCGCTTCAGAGCTGACTTGGCCTGCGCTGTGCCATTGTCCTGCAGGTGGCCAGTTCACTGCGCATTGAGCCCATGCGCTTTGCCACAGGCCAACCCTTGGAGTTTGTTGCTGGCGACACCATCCCAGTGAGAGCAGCTGCGGGCACGGGGCACCTGAGTCAGCGCCCAAGTTGCTTGCCTGATGCCACAGATGCAGCCATTGCACCACTCAGGAAGTGCTGGGGGCTCCTCTCCATCACCTTGGTCGTCTGCTGGCCCCCTCTCCATGCAGGAAACGACAGTTTCGGTGCTAAATGGCGCCGGACAGCGCATCCTCAAAGTGCCCTGCAGCAATGAGCGCATCGTGGTGACGCAGCGCCTGTGGCGGCTGCCGCCCGAGGGCCAGGCAGGTGATGCTGGCGCCGGCGGAGGAGATGATGAGGCAGCTGGCGGCAGCGGGCGCGCTGGCAAGCGACAGCGCAAGGGCAAGAAAGCACGGGCGCGTCAGGACGAGAACGCAGATGCCAATGATGGCGGCGGGGCCGCAGCGGCTGGCAGCGGCAGCGAGCACGGGCCAGGCATCCCGGCCGGCTCTGAGCTGCTGCTTGCAGTGGAGAACAAGACTCCCAACAAGGAAACCTTCCAGTTTGCCCGCGTCAGCGATGGCCTGCAGCACTCGGGGCGCTTCGCCCTCGAGTTTGTGGCGGCGCCGGCAGCTCCTGGCCAGCCGCCGCTGCGTGCTGTTGTGGCGCTGCTGGTGGCGCCGGGTCCGCCCTGCAGCTTCAGCCTCTCTGGCGAGGGCAAGGCAGTGGCGGCGCTTCAGGGGCTTGCTCTGGGTGAGTGCCTTGCAGTTCAGCTCGGCCAGTAAATACATTTGAAAGTAGCATTGTGCTCTGCCCTGTACCTGTGGGCCACTTGTTTGCTACCGACGCCCCTGCCTTCTGTGCTGCACGCAATGTACAGAATATCTTCTCTGCCCTCGTTGGTCTTTCCTGACTTCCCAACTCACCCCTTCCTGCAGGCGAGGTGCTACCGCCCCTCAAGGTGATGTTTGCCGACCGCTTTGGCAACGAGGTGGCTCTGGCTGCCACCGCCACGCCACCCAGCCTGACCATTGCAGCAGCGCTGCCAAGCCCAGATGGCGGGGTGCAGCCCTGCGAGGAACTGAGAGTGGTGGCGCAGCAGGCAGCTGTGGAGGACGGGGTGCTCATCCAGGGGCTGCAGCTGCTGGGCACAGACGAGGCGGCTGCTGCAGCTGAGACAGGCGCCGAGTCCGGCCTGGCGCTGCTGTCGGGCACAGATGGGCTGTCGCACCCCACAGCACGACAGGCGCAGGCCGCGCCCTCGCGGCAGAGCCTCCCAGTTGCAGAGGTGCAGCTGCATGTGAGGCTGGCGGGCGTGCCAGACCTTCAGGCCGTCACGCTGCCGCTGCGGCTGCGTGCCGGCGCGGCCCGCTCGCTGCGCCTCCTGCCGGGACACCCCTGGGAGGATGCAGGGGATGGGCAGCCCGTCACGCTGCAGCACGGTGGCGCACTGCCGCCCTTTCAGGTGGCAGCCTTTGATGCATGGGGGAACCCCACAGCTCCCTCGCCCCACCTGGGCTTCACAGTGTTAGCCGAGTGCGAGGCCGCTGGCCCAGCAGCCAAGGAGTGCAGCGTCAATGCGCTGGGCATTGCCACAGTGGAGGGTGAGTGCCGGCCTTGTGCAAGCTCTGCTTTGACTTCACTTTCTTCGCTTCCAGCTTTTGCACAGCAGGGATGCTGGCATGCAAGCGATGAACAAGCCCCTCTTCATTAACCACATGCCCTGGTTTGCCTGCTCCCTCTCCTGCGACTGGCTGGCAGGCCTGACAGGTGCAACTTCCACAACCGGCCCTGCCACTCTGCGGCTCAGCGTGAAGGCTTCCCCCTCCAATGAGCACACTGCAGCGGCGGTGGCGGCCGCGGACCCCACCCGCACCCTCGCCCTCCCGCTGGCGGTGGAGCCCTCCCAGCAGCCCACCTCCTTGCAGCTGATCTTCGATGGGCAGCCGCTGCCCACGAAAGAAGTGCAGGGGGAGGATGGCCTCACCACCGTGGCAGTGCTGGAGGGAGTGCCAGCGGGCAGCCCAAGTGAGGCACAGGGTGGGGCCAGGCTCGGGCTGCGTTCCAGAGTGAATTGTTGGAGCCCTGCAAGCAGGGCAAGCAGGAACCTTGCTTACTTTGCACAAGCAGGCCCTGCGTTTGAAATGTCCAGACTTCTCATCAACGCAACCCTGGCTGCCCCTGCCTACTGCCCGCTCTGCAGTCGGTGGGCTGCGCCTTGTGCTGCTGGACGAGGGCGGCGCCCCCGCTGCGCAGCAGGTGTCGGGCAGGGTCACCGTGTCCTTCCGCGGCGGCGGCAAAACCTGCACCTGGACCGGCGACTCCATCAAGCTGCCGCCAGGCTTGAAGGTAGGCATCTGCAGAGACAGGATGTAGCCTGTGCTCGACCGCTGATGGCCGTGCTCGTACATCAAGATTGTCCGCTGTCCACAATGCTGCCGCCCTGCTGCGCTCCCTTTATTGTCTGCGCAGGCCCCAGACCACTGCAGCGAGGTGGCCAGCGAGTGGGTGCGCTTCTCCAGCAAGGACTCCCCGCTGGTGCTGGAGGCAGCTGTGGAGGTGCATGCCGTGCCTGCTGCACCGGACCGCTGGGCGCTCAGGTGGGCGGCTGGCGGCAGGAGGCCGGCGCAGGAGTCGGGTGCAACTGGATCACGGTTGCTGCGCTGGCCCTGTCTGCAGCAACTTTTGGGGAGCTCGGCATGTCGCTCTATGATCCTTGCCTCCCCCCACCCACTGCAGCCTGGTGGATCAGCTGACCAGCCAGAATGCAGAGGAGGTTGGGGTGGTGCAGTGCGGGCAGCAGTTTGTGATGGAGGTCGAGGCACTGGATGCTTTCAACAATCGGTAGGGCATGGCCTGAAGGGGGCGTGTGGGCGTGTGTCTGGGTGGGTGGGTGGGCGGGGGGGGCGTGCAGCAGGAGGGTGGCGACGAGGGCGCAGCTAGTGTGCTTGTTGCGCTGCCCACCATGCTCGGTTCAAGCTTTCCTGCTGGCACCCCCTACTGGCCTCCCTGTGGTCTGCAGGTGTGCTGGCGGCGGAGGGGAGCTGCCCCAGCCCAGTCTGACGCTGGAGTCGGAGGGGCCGCTGCAGTACGACGAGGCGGAGTGGGAGCGGGGCTGGGTGTCGCAGGGCGGCGAGCAGGTCTACTCTGTGCGCATGCGCGTGTCCGGACACCCGGGGTAAGCACCGGCAGGGCTGGAGCATGCATGCTGGCCATGTCTGCTGCATGCAGCTCTCCGCCTTTCTGCGTGCAGCCCCAGACGCCTGAATCTGCAGCCAGCAGATTTGGAGCGCAAGGCAGTCCGGCCATCTTGCCCTCTGCTCGTCTTGACATCCTGCCAGGACGGTGCGCATCACAGTGCGCGACTCTGGCGGCGAAGGGGGCGCCTCGCTGCTGACGGAAGACACGCTGGCGGTGGAGCTGCGGGCGGGGCCTCCTGCGCAGCTGACGGTGGAGGGCCCAGCCACCATTGAGTGTGGAACCAAGGCCACTCTGCCGCAGCTGCGCGTGCGGGTGTGCGATGCCGCTGGCAACCCAACCACCAGCGAGACTTTCGAGGTGAGGGGCGTGCAGGGGGGGGCAACAGGCCAGGGCTCAGGGCACCAGCATTGCTCGCAGCCGTACGATTTATGCCCAGCCTGCCTGCCCTAACCCTGCCGCATGGGGTCTGTGACTGTTGTATTGCATCCTTGACAGGTGTCCGTCAACAGCAGTGCCCTGGCCACCGATGGCTCGGGGCGTTCGGCCCACGTGGCGGTTGACGGCGGCAACAAGATCAAAGTGAAGAAGGGAGTGGCGGTGCTCAAGGACGTGCGACTGACAGCAGACGAGGTGAGGTTGTGCTGCCACAGCTCCTGAGCATGCCCTGGCAGCAGCGATGCCATTCAAGTTGCTCTGTGCAGCTGCTGGTGGCAAAACTCTGCATGCAAGCAATGCCAATGCCTTGCCCAGGACAGCTGTGCAGTGCACACCATACTGTCCACCCGTCATCCTGTCCCTGCAGGCCGGCACCTATGCGCTGCGCGTGCAGTCGGCCTCTCGCAAGGTGGCGGTGGCGGATGCCGTGCTGCAGCTGGTCATGCAGCCGCTCAATGCCGTGACTGACCTGCGCCTGGTGCTGCCTGAGGCGCTGGCGAGCAGCGAATGCGTGGCCGGCACTGCCGCTCAGCTGAACGTGGAGGTGCTGACTGAGAATGGGCTGCCGCTGCCGCCAGAGGTGGCGGCTGGCAGCTTGGTTGTCAAGGTCATGCCTCCAGGTGGGCGCAGATGACCTGCAGTTCCTTGTGGTGCGGGCACGGCAAGCAGCACATAGTGTTGCTGGACAGCAAAACCTCTCATGGATTTGCCTATAATAGCTTAATCCCACGTTCCACTGCTGCCTGCCTACAAATTTGTGACGCACTTCTGCGATTGTCGCTTCCCTCTCCGGTCTGCAGGCGGCAGCAAGGCGACTGCAGTGGCTTACCACCTGCCTGCCGAGGCCGGCGAGGACGGGCTGCAGACTGAGGAGGGTCTGTGGGCCTTCCAGCTGGCTGAGCTCACGGCGGCGGGCACCTATGCCGCGGTTGCAGAATACGTGGAGCAGCGTCCGGAGCTGGCAGCAGGGCTGTCAAAGAAGGAGGCTATGCGGCGCAGCGCCAGCGTGCGCTTCGAGGTGCAGCATGGGCAGCCTGTGACCCTGAGGTGCGACGGCAAGCTGACGCTGACAGGTTGAAGGTTTTTAGATTTCGCCTTTTAGTGTGTACTATGATAGAACAGCGAGGGGAGCTTTACTTGGCCTGCCTGCCTCCTTCTCCTGCAGGCTGGAAGCTGCATCGCTGCCCGACAGGGTGGCGGTCACAAACGGCAGCAACGA
Organism: Auxenochlorella pyrenoidosa; assembly: GCA_001430745.1. Classification (NCBI taxonomy): domain Eukaryota; kingdom Viridiplantae; phylum Chlorophyta; class Trebouxiophyceae; order Chlorellales; family Chlorellaceae; genus Auxenochlorella; species Auxenochlorella pyrenoidosa. The sequence continues at coordinate 54,727 of KQ482074.1, read as the reverse complement.
GAAGCAGCGCCTTCTGCTACGCAATTGTGCTGTGCAACTGCTTGATGGCTATGGCAATGCGGCCGGCGGCGGCGGCGTGCAGGTGGGGGGAGGCACGCATGTTGGTTGTGCTGATGTTTGGCTTGCGTGTCAGACGTGGCATACCTGCGGGCAGCAAGCCTTGGCAGCGTAATTGATTAGGTGTCCAGCCTTGCCCAGCACCTCAGCTTGGCGCAATCTTTTCTGATCATTCTCTGGTGCAGGTGCGCTTCCGGCTGCGTCAGCAGCCAGGTGCTGCAGCCGATGGCGCCTCTGAGCTGCCAGAGCTGAGCGCACAGCAGGCAGGGGCGGTGCTGGAGACAGACGACCGAGGCAGGGCATTTGTAGGAGACCTAGGCATTAAGGAGGGCTCTGGTGCGCTTAGGGCTGAACAAATGTTGTGTCCAAGTGCTCAGCCCGCCTCCTCTGCAGCCTACCCACCGCTGCTCAGCACACCTGCTCGCATGCTGCACCAAGCTCTGGAGTGGCCTGCCTTCCTTGTTGCCATGCAGCTGCTCACTTTCGCGCATGCCTGCCTGTCATCAGCTGCTCACCTTGCTTTGGACCTGCCATCAATCTGTGCGCCTTCATGCCGCAGGCCGTGCCGCAAGCGGCGCCCTGGAGTGCGAGCTGTTGTGCGAGGCGCTGGGCCTGTACCCGAGCTCAGCACATGAGCTGGAGACAGATAGTGACGGCTGGGCATTGTGCTGGAGCTGCCCTGTGCTGTTCTCCGATGATGCAGCTAGGTGCGATGTGTTGGGAGCGTGAGGCCATCCCATCAGTGCGCCTGCTTTGCCATGCTGCTCGTCAGCTTTCTACATGTACTCGCATATCTGCTGCACGGCCCTCAACCATCACCCCACTTCTGCAGGTTTGCACACATTGAGAAGCTCAACCAGCAGCAGGGTCAGCTGGCGCAGCGGCGGGATGAGCTTGCCCAACGTCTCGGCGATGCGCAGCAGGCACTGCAGAGTGCTCAGCAAGAGCAGCAGCGAGTGCAGGAGGTGAGGAAACGGCAGGGAGTTGCTGCTACTTCCCGCCTGCCCTGCAGCGGTGCAGATGTGCATGTGAGGCTAAGCCTGGCCCCCCAGTACCGCTGTACACTGGGCCCTCTGCTGCAGTTGATGGCCAGCAAGGAGAAGGGCCTGGGCCTGGGAGGGCCCCCGCCCAGCAGCATACGCTCCGCCGAAAAGGCGTTGGCGACAGCTCGGCGTGCAGCCGAGGCGGCGGCAGCAGCTGAGGCGCCCGAGGCACTTGAGGCGCGCTACGGCTCGCAGAAGGCTCAGAGCACAGTGTCCATTGACCGCCTGCTGCAGTCAGGTGTGCCTGGGTGCAGGACAGCCAGAGTGCGCAAACGGGCACCTGCAGCTTGGGAGGAGGTGCGCGCTGCAGCAAGCGGGGTTGGTAGCGGCTGCTGTGGACCTGCATACATCCGGCATCACTTGCCCCCTGTGCCTGGGTCCCCTACCGCAGGCGACCCTGGCCTGGTGGGCGTGTTTGCGCAGCTGGCCACCGTGGATGACGCGGCCCTCTCTGCTGTGCTGGCTGGCAGCTACCGCAGCATGCTGACCACGGTGGTGCTGGCCGACTCGGCGGCGCGGCAGCGCCTGTCCGCGCTGCTGGCCCAGAAGCGGCTGGCCCCGCCTGACATGCTGCCCATGTCCATGCTGGTGGCTGGCGCCGCAAAGGCGGGCGACTCGCCGGGCTTTGCGGGGGCCAGTGAGCGGGCGCACGCGCTGCAGCGGGCCGCCTGCCGTGGCGCAGACCCACCGCTCGCGCTGCCACTGCCGCACACCATTGCCATCAGTAAAATGCGGGACAGGGGTGAGTGGCTTGCTTGGATAGTTTTGGTCCATCGCGGTCTGATGACGCAACGCTGCCTGCCTTCTCCTTTGATTGATTGCTGTTCATGCCAGCCGGCTGGCCATGCTCCACAGCGCACCCCCCCACCCCCTCCCCCCCGCCTCTTGTACAGCCGAAGGCGTGGGCATGACTGCCACCGACTGGCCGCGCGGCTGCCTGGGCTACGCGTGCAACCTTGTGCGGCCGCTGCACCGCGGGCACCGCGCCTTGCTGCTGTCCAACCTGCTGGGCGGGGCGCTGGTGTTTGAGCGGCTGGAGGAGGCGGAGGAGTACCGAGAGTTCCTGTCCACGGTGGGTGGGGCTGGTGGCGGGGGGTGGGTGACGAGAGGGCGCCAGAGGGGTTTGTGCTGCCGATGGGCCTGGTGCAGGCGATGGTGCACATGCCATGCAGCTGTGGCAGCACCTATGGCCAGGCACGATTGACGCTGTGACACTGACAGGCCATCGCCTTGCGCGTGCGCCTGCCCGCCTGCGCCTGCGCGCCCCGCAGAAGCTGAGGACCAGCGCCGGCACCATCCTGACCCTGGACGGCCGGCGCATCACCTCCCATGGCATTGTCAGCGGCGCCTCCTTCCGGGTGGTCCCGCTGGAGCAGGCAGACGTGCGGTTTGGCAGCGGCGGCGCGGTGGGCGAGGTGAGGGCGGCCGCACAAGGGAGGGTTGCAAAAAGGGGCTCAAGCCTCTGCCTGGTGTGCCGACCACCTTGCTTGAGGGAGCTGGTATCGCTTGTTGGGGCGAGTGGGGTGAGGCACACCAGGCCTGCTCACACCCAACCCTCTCGATTCGTGCAGGATCCAGCGGCAGCGGCGGCAGCAGAGCAGGTGGCAGCGCTAGAGGAGTGGGTGCAGCTGTTGCGGTCCCGGGACCAGGCGGATGCAGCGGCAACAGAAGCGCAGGTGTGCTGCCTGCCTGGCCGGTCAGGACAGCAGGGAAATGAAGTGTTGGCTCCCAAGTGCTAATCGGCCCTCATGCCCCGCGAATGATGGTGCTGCGCCTGCCTGAGACAGCGTTCACGCCCCGCAACTCACTGCACCTGCAGGCGGAGGCTAAACAAGCAGAAGCTGGGTGCCGCGGGCAGCTGGAGGAGGTGGAGGCGGAGCTGGCGGAGCTGGAGGCGCAGCTGGCGCTGGGTGACATGGCGGCAGCGGCAGCGGCAGGAGCGGGAGGAGGGGCTGGCGCGCATGGAACAGGTGGGGGCACAGAGCTTCATGGACGCTCCCACATGGTGGCTGTGTCCTCGAGAGATTTGTTCCCAAGGCATCTCTGGGATGCATGCATGCAGCTTGCAGGGGCTTTATTGGTACCAGTGGATGAAGTTGTCGCCAGCACCAGCCCTTGCCCCCATGCAGGAGGGTCGGGGCGCAAGCGGCGAGCGCGGCGCCAGCAGCAGGAGGAGACCGAGGAGGATGGGGCGGGGGCGGCTGAGCAGCATGAGCAGGAAGGGGCAGACCAGCCCACTGCTGCCAGGAGCAAGCGACGGCGCAGGGGATAGCGGCCCTCGAAGGGTGGTGTGCTCCACATTCGTATGCTGCTTGGGTGTGACATGATCGACTGAGCATGTGTAGCCACCACAATCAACATTCGGTGATTGACGCATCTTAAGGACGCATTGCACCAGATCCACAATGCGCTTGCTGCATCAATCTGCCTGCGCTTGAGTGCTCTCTGAGGCAGCGGGCAGAGCGCCGGCGCCTTACCAAGCCCACTGCCCTGGGCGACTCCCCACACATGCAAACACGTCATACCTTCTGCTTGACGCCGTACATCATCTGCCAGAGACCAGGCTGAACCACAGTGAGCGGTCGAGCCGCCAGCAGTGGCCATGGAGTCTGCACCGCCCGCCAAGCGCCGCAAGAGCAAGAACAAATTCAAGCCAGAGGCGGGGAAGCCCTCCAATCCGCCACAGCCCACCCAGCAGCTGCACCGCACTCATGCTGCCGACGGCAAGCAAAAGAAGAAGCGGCGCAAGGCCAAGCGGCAACAGCATGCAGCGCAGGACTTTGACGACACAGTGGGAGTGCAGGCCGACGCCCCGCAGCAGCAGCAGCAGGCGGCGCCTCCTCCTCGACCACCGCCCAGCGGCAGCGGCAGCGGCGGCTCGCCATTTGCACCCCCCGCTCGCTCGGCCCTTGGCGGGGGCAAAAAGGGTAAAGGTGAGACACGGTCCTGTTCTTAAGGCTCAAAGGAGCGCAAGTTTGTCCTGGGCAGGCCTGCTCAACCCCCGTTGTGGGCTCAACTGAGGCGGCCCTCCTCGCACACTGCAGGCGGCGGCGGCCTGCTGGCCCAGATGCGCGCGCGGCTGCAGGGTGGGCGCTTCCGATGGCTGAATGAGACGCTGTACACCAGCGACGGCGCGGCAGCGCTCACCATGGTTCAGCGGGAGCCGGAGCTGATGGAGCAGTACCACGAGGGTGGGCTGGGGGGTGGGCAGGGAGGCGCAGGCACGGGCCGGGTGGTGCAGGGCGCACAGGAAGGAGCCAGGGTCCAGGGCAGCGGCCTATGCAAGGCAGGGCGGCTCAGATGGCCTGCTGCTTAGTGGAGCGGTGCCAACATGACTTCGAGGACCGCTGGACCATGCTGGTGCTGCCCTGCGAGTGCACCGGGCTGGACCGTGCTGCGCCCCAGTTTGGGCACCGGGACCACCTAGCCGGTCCCCAACTGAGGATGCCCCTGTTTCTGCTCCCTGCTGACATCTGCCTCTCTCCTTGCCCCCCCCCTACCCCCCACACACACCGCAGGCTTCCGCGAGCAGACCAAGGGGTGGCCGGTGCAGCCGGTGGACCAGGCCATCGCGTGGCTGCGCCGCCGCCCACCCGGCTGGGCGGTCGCCGACCTGGGCTGCGGCGACGCCAAGATTGCCGCCACGCTGGGGCCGCGCGGCTACTGTGTGCACTCATTTGACCTGGCAGAGACCGCCCCCGGGGTGGTGGCCTGCAACATGGCCGCGCTGCCGCTGGACGCCGGCGCCGTGGACGCTGCCGTCTTCTGCCTGTCCCTGATGGGCACCGACTACGGATCCTTCCTCGAGGAGGCGGCGCGCGTGCTCAAGCCAGCAGGGTGGCTGTGGATAGCCGAGGTGCAGTCGCGCTTTGTGGACGACGGCGGGCGCAGCGTGCTGCCGGCCTTTGAGGCCGCGCTGGGCGCGTTGGGCTTTGCGGTGCGCCGCAAGGACACCTCCAACTCGCACTTTTTTGTGCTGGAGGCGCAGCGGCAGGGCGGCAGCGGCGGCGGCAAGCAGAGGATTGCCTGGCCAGAGCTGCGCGCATGCCAGTACAAGAAGCGGTAGCGCTGATGGGTTTGCAACCCTTTGCTCTGTAAACACATGCACATGCCCTGACGCGCAGCCGGGCACGGGAATTCGGCTGCAACATGCGAGCGGGGCGCTGCAGTAAATGCGGCGGCGGGCGGCACGACAGGCCCTGTAGCTGGCTACAACTGGCCATTGCCACGCTGCCGTCCTGCCGTCGTTGTTGGCGCAGGGATCATCGTGGGTACCCTATCCAGTCAGTCGCTGCTGCTCTTTGATCGCGCCAAGCGACGGAGTGGACCATCCTGGCCCTCTCCGCGATCTATTACGGATTTAACATCTGCGGAGCTCTGCTGAGGAGAAGGCATCTCGTTTTGGAGCTCGAACTCGGCCACCCTTCCCTGCCCTCACAGACTGGGGACCGTCACTCGAAAGGGCAGCGCAATATCGGCCGGCAGCCTTGCCAAGCGTAGAGCGTGGCAGCATCCTTCTTGCTGCCCTTTGGCGCTGAACCGCCACTCCCGGGCAGGCGGCAGCAGCGGGTGGGCAGCGCCTCGATGAGGGCGCCGCTCCTGCTATTGGGCCTGCTGTTAGGTGCAGCAGTGCCCAAGGCCTGGAGCGAGGCTTCCATCCACACAGTGAGCGCGATGGGTTGGGGAATTCAGCCGCCTTGCCTAATGCGCTGCTCGTGTGCCTGCTCCGCCGCACGCTGCCGTGCTCTGAAGCTGCCTGGCCTCTGTTCTGCAATACTTTCTGGGCGCAGGTGATCACCACAGAGTGCTCCCCCTACTTCAGCTGGCAGACGCTGGGTGAGTGCCGCACTGGGCGGGCGGGCGCCCCCTTCCATGCCCTGGAACGGACGTTTCCTCTCGTGTCTGTGGCGACAGTGCTGCCCTGCCGCAAGCAGGCACTTCCTGCACCCTGCCAGCCGGCTTGCCTGCCTTCTACTGCCGCAGCCACTGATCGGTGAAGGCTTGGCACCGCTGCCACCCCTGCAGGCATGTTCTTCAGCCACAGGCGCTCGGGGCAGCCGGGCCCCATCACGCGCATCATGTGCTGCACCCCCGAGGAGTATGAGCGGCTGCCAGAGGCGGACCGCGACCTGGTGCCCACCCACGTGGCCCCCTCCTTCACCCACCACCCCCGGCTGGGCGACGTGTACAGCGCCTACAACAAGCCACTGGCCATCATCGACTGGGTGGGTGGGGGTGGGGTTCTGAAGGGAGCTGGCAATCGGCCCCTCAGCTGAGCACCCGGGCCACAGGGGCGGTTGTGGGTGTTCGGCTCCCGCGCTGACATCCATCACTGGCTGGGCCCAGGTGAGCGTGACGCACGATCGCGGACACGCAGCGGGGTGCAGTACAGGGCTGGCTGGCGCAGGAACTTGTGCAGGCAGCAACTGCCGAGCCATGGTCGGTTCTTTTGCCTGGCTCGTGGGCATTCACGCCGGGCGCCTGTGAAGACTGTGAGGGCGGGGCATGCGGCGAGTGTCCGCCTGTGAGGCGTCTGCGATTGCGCTGTCCACCCCCCTCCTGCAGCTGGCCAAGAACAAGGTGAAGGAGGATTATGTGCTGGTCATCGATGCAGACATGATCATGCGCACGCCCTTCACGGCAGAGGTGAGCCGGCGGGCAGTGCGGGTGGAGGCAAGTGCATGCAGCAGAGGGCTCGGCAGAGGTGCAGGCGAGGCACCCTGGAGGCATGTGGCTGAAGCGCGCCCTCTCTGTGCACCACTCAACCCCCCCTCAGGATGTGGGAGCGAAGCCGGGCCTGGCCTGCGCCGCGTACTTTGGGTGAGGCAGGCAACAGGCAGAGGCCTGCTGGGCGGGCTGAGGGCAGCCCAAAGCCTGCTGGGGCCACCTGGGCGTTGCGCCATGCCGCTACGCCCCTCCCAGCACTGCTTCCGCCTCCAACCACAACGTCCCATCTCGACTGCCCCGCCCTGCTGCTGAAGGTACATGAAGGGGGTCAAGAACAAGCTGGCCATGAAGCACGTGCCGTATGTGAAGCCGCGTAATGACACAATTGCAGGTGGGCGTGCGTTGCCTTCGCACGCTGGCAGGGAGCCATGGTGTCGCAGAGCCTGAGGCGTGTGCAGCCTGAGTGCGTCCCAACCTGGCGGCAGGTGCAAGCCAGAACTGACCCAGGGCATGCAGGCGCGTCAGGGATGCAGGCCCGCAGACTGGCAGCCCAGATGGGGCCCGGGAAGTCAACAGCACCCGCCTGCGCGCGCTCCTCCCCCCCCCCGGGGCAGGCCCGCGCGGGCGGCGCGGCGACCAGGTGGGCGGCTTCACCCTGATGCACCGGGAGGACCTGCGCCGCGTGGCGCCGCACTGGCTCAAGTTCACAGAGGCTGTGCGCTTCGACCCCGACGTGAGTTTGAGCGGGGGGAGGGTTGGCAGAGGAGTGGGTGTGCTGGCGCATCGTGCCTGCTTGCAAGGCACGAAGCCTGGGGTTGCTGGAATGCATGCCCAGGTGGCTGGACATGAAGGAAGCAGGCGGCCGTGCCTGCATGCCAGCACTGTCAGCGCTTGCGGCGGCAAGCACGGCGCGTGGAGCTGGCAGGCCCTGTGCCTGACGGGTGCTGCGTACCGGGGTTGGGGCTGCAGGCGTGGGAGCTGACCGGCGACGCGTACTCCACACACAAGGGCGACCGGCCCTGGATCTCGGAGATGTATGGTGAGCACGGGACCGCCCTGGGTGCCGGTGCGCTGGGTTGGGCCCCGCGCCCGCCGTGGCAGTCAGGCGCCGCCGCTGCATCACCTCTGCCCCACTGCATGGTTTGCTAGTTGCGCGCATAGCATGTGATCAAGCAGCCTCCCCTGGTCTGCGCCCAGCGCCACAGCAGCAGCTGGCGTGTAGGGCGGAGCAGGATGCTCGTCAGGCCCGCTGCAGCCCTGCAGCATGCCAGCTACCCGCGGTGTTTGTCCGAGGCGCACTCCCCAGTGCCCCCTCGCAGGCTACTCGTACGGCTGCGCCACCGCGGATGTGTGGCACACGGTGCATCACACCGCCATGCTGTACCCGGGCTACGAGGTGGCGGGTGAGGCAGGGCTGCATGGTGTCACAGGCTGGGGGGGCCGAGGGGCGGCCTGAGACCAGGCCGCGAACGAGCAATGCAAGTGACCGGAGAACAGGAGCTGCCAGCCGGCGTCACGCCTGCAGCCAGCACCCGACTGTCCGCGCCGGCTGCGCCCCCCTGTCCCTTGCCCACCGCAGAGCCCCCCCACGTGCTGCACTACGGCCTGCTGTGGCGCGTGCCCGGCACCGACTACTCCTTTGACAAGCACTGGCACTACCAGTTCGACCCGCTGTCCTGCCCGCCCTGGCAGATTGGGTGAGCGGGGCGGGGGCGGCGCGACCCGGCTGGCTGCAGCCCCGCCAGCCTGCTGTGCGCCGCTGCGCTGTGCCGCTGGCGTGCCCACGCCTGCCCCCACCTGGCCCCACCCGGCTGCAGCGCCAACCCTCGGGAGTCGCGCAAGGGCCTGTTTGCCCACCCGCCGCACCCGCGCTCCTTCAAGACCACCGGCACCGCACTGCTGCGGGACCTCATGTCCATCGAGGTGGGGCGGGGGGCCGCGGGCTGGCCAGTCCCAGGCAGGGCGATGGCAGGCAGGAGGCGCCTGCCGGCCCTGTCGCCATGGTTGCTCCACTGCCTTGGCACTCGAGCGAGCAAGCATGCCCGCGTTCACCGGCCCCCTCCCCCATTCCCACCCAACCCACCCCGCAGGTGATCATCACCCTCAACGCCGCATTCTGCGAGCGCTTCCGCCGGGTGTGCCCCCCCAGCGAGGAGCTGGAGAGGGAGTGCAGCAAGGTGGGGTGGGCTAGGGTGGGGGCTGGGCCGCGGGCTGGCTGTGCACAACGGCCGGCGGCACGGGGCCCCCCATGAGCAGCTTGAAGGCGCGCCGCAGCCTAACTCACCATCGGACCTTCCCCGAAGTTTCAGCAGGGTTCGCACTTTGCATGCTGCGCCGTGCCGCCGCCTTGCGTGTTCACCTGTCGGCTGTCCTCTGCAAGCCCTGCAGGCTGAGCAGCTGCTGCGCGACTACGACGAGGCCTTCAGGGAGCTGGAGGCGACGCTCCCAGACCCCTGCCGCGACACAGGTGCGGGCTGGGGGCCGCCTGTGGGGCCAGCTGCTGTCGGCCCTGTCGGCTCACTCTTTGAAGGCTTGCCGGCCTGTCCCCCCAGCTCTGCGGCTTTGCTGAGCTGCACCCGGCGGCGGCTGCGCTACCTGCAGATGAGCGCTGCGCGCGGTGGGCGGCGGCGGGCGAGTGCGAGAAGAACCAGGTCGGCTGTGTGCCTGCCATGAGGCAGGGCAGGGGGCAGCCTCCTGCAATCAGCAGCGCAAGTGTTGGTGGCCAGTCAGACCGCTTGTTGGAGGCTGATGACAGCCACCCGCCCTCTTCTCCCATGCACCCCCCGCAGGGCTTCATGTTTGACAGCTGCATGCTGTCCTGCAAGGTGAGCGCTCGCGGCCAGGCACCCTGCATCGCCTTGCACGGCCAGAAGGATTGCGCTGTTGCAGGCTGCAGGCCCAGCAGCGCACCCGAGCACTGGCAAATGCCTCCCTGCTTCCCGCCCTCTCTCTCATGCAGCGCTGCCAGCCACGTCGCAAGGCAGCTCAAGGGGCCAAGGCCATTGCTGCTGATGCAGAGGGCGCAGCTGGGGCCAACGGGCAGCAGCAGGTGGGCACCAGCAGGAGGGGCTTTGCGTGGCGGGCCAACCTGAGCTTGCAGCATATCTGGCGGCAGTTGATGCTTGGCATCGCCCAGCAGCAGCTTTCCACTTGTGCTTGCTGTTGCCGACCTGCCCCCACGCCTGGTGTCCACTTTCTTTGTCCTGTGCAGGACGCGGTGGTGGGCGGCGGTGCGCAGCAGGCCAAGGGCGTGGTGAAGGACTCCCTCACCCGCCTGCGCGGCGGTGGCGCCCACGACGCCGCGCTGGTGGGCGCCGCCAAGGAGCTCCGCAAGATGTGCACCGGCCACCCGGACTGGACGATGGACCAGGTGGGTTGGAGCGTGGGGCTGCTCAAGGGGCCGCCGGTCGCGCTGGGAGTGCGGCCCAGGGGTCCATTGGATGGGGTTGTGTGCTGCTGTGCCCTCTACACGCCAGGTGCTGTGTGCGCAGACTCGCACCAATCCTATGTGCTCGCATTGCAGGTGAAGGAGTGCCTGCGGCTGGCCGCCAAGGGCGAGAAGTATGAGCCCAAGGCGGCGGCGGGCGCGGTGGCCGGCCAGCAGCGCGCAGCCGGCGGCGCGGGCAAGGCGGCTAGGGGTGGCGGCGAGGAGGGCCAGGGGGCTGCGGCGGGCGGCGAGCTCGGGCAGCGCCAGGAGCAGCAGCTGCACGAGGACGAGGAGGTGCTGCGGCAGGGGCTGGATGGGGATGAGGGTGGCGCCGAGGGCACGGCCGACCAGGCGGGCGCCGCTGCCGACGCGCTGCTGGACGAGGGACGGCTGCGGGGGCAGCTCATCAACGGCGCTGGGGCTGCCCGCTTGCGGCTGGGCGAGACGCACGGTACCGTCAAGCGGCTGGACGAGGGGGATGACGCCTCCCTGGGCGCCTCGCGGCTGGGCCTGTTTGGCGTGCTGCTGTGGGCGGCCACCCTGGCAGTGGCCTTCTTCCTGCTGCCCTGGGCTAAGCGGGCAGTGCGGCGCAACGGCGGCCTGCTGCCCAGTGGGGCGGCCCCCTACCGGGGCAAGGGCCGCGACGACTGACAGGCGCCCAGCCCAGTGCATTCCCCTGCTCCTTCGCTTCCTCAAGCCCATCTTCCTGCTCTTGGCTGTCCCTGGAAGCTACACATGGCCTGGGCTGTCAAAACCAAACGTGGATGGACAGATAGGGTGAAATGGGGTCATCGGATGCTCTGCAAAAGCTAGCCGACCGGGTTGGTCAAGATGTTGGGTGGCATTTCAGGTCAGGACGGGAACGATGAGCGGCAGTGCAGAGGGCATGACATAGGAAGCAAGAACTGGCAGGGCAGCAGGAAGCAGGGCGTGAGCAGGGCAGGACTCAAGCAGGGATAGTCTGGGGTACAGCTGTGCGGTCACAGGTCCAGGAGGCACGGCCGTTTCATGAGAAGCGGAAGAAGCCGCCACCACCACCGCCGCCGCCGCCGCCGCTGCTGCCGTCAATTTCCAGTGCGGTGTGCTCTGGCGGTGCTGACAGCTCCGCCACATTGCGCAGAAAGCGGGCCGGCGTCACCACTGACGTCCCCCCCAGGAAGACATCGCGGCCCAGCTTGGCGCTGAGGCGGTGCGCGGTGCGCATCTCGCTGTAGGTGACCCCGCCCACGATGAACACAAACAGGCGGCGGCCCTGCGGGGAGTTCTGGCGGGGAAGTGCCGCCTTGGGAGGAGACTAGCACCAAGACGAGTGGCAGCCAAGGCATGCAATCTGCTGCCGCCACCTACAAGACCTGCTCGGCCTGCCTGTCTGCCTGCCTGCCCCACCAGCAGCCCAGCTGCCGCTCACCCTGCCCGCGTCCGCCTTGTCTGGCGTGCCGCCGGTCCCGCCCTTCTTGGCCCAGGCGCCGGTGGTGCGCACGCTGCGCACGCTGACGCCCACGCCCGCCTTGGGTGTGGTGTCGGCGCTGCTGGGCAGGCTGGTGCGGGAGCCCGAGGGGCTGGCGGGGGTGGCCACGTACGGGTACTCATCGGTGGACAGCCGCCCGGCAGCTGCGGGGGGCGGGCAGGGTGGCGGGCGGGTGCGCTGAGGCTGACGGCGCGCACCAGGGGGGGCAAACCGAGGCCCGGGCGGCAGGAGCTTGGGCCCAGGTCGCAGCACAGCACAGCAGCCGTGAGCAGGCCCGCATGTCCCCCACCCCGCCCCGCCCCGCCCACCCGCATCCTCCAGCACCTCCTGCAGCATGGGCACGAAGCGGGTGAGGGCAAAGGCGGCGTCGTCCTCGTCGGGCTCGCGGTCCTTGCGCACCGCCCGCCGCCGCTTGCGCCCAAAGGTGATGCCGCCGCCCTTGTTGCGCTTGCGCACTGCGAGGGGGGGGGGCGGGGGGGGGCAGGGCTCAGGGGTGGGTGCAGTGGACGGCAGCCACAGCAGGAACCAACAGCAGCCAGCAACGGCAGGATCGCGGCGGGGGAGATGACCGATAGCTCTTCCCGACCCGGGTGCTTCAGCGGCCAAACGCTCTTTCTTCCTACCCCGCCCTGACCAACCGGCGGGGAGCCCATGCGTGGCAGCGGGTGCAGGCGCAGGCCCCGCCCACCCCGCCGGCTCACCAGGCACCCCCAGGTACTCGAGGTTGGTGACGCAGGCCATGTCGTCGGGCGTGAGCCGCGCCACCTTCTGCCACTGCTGCTCGCGCGTGGCATCCAGCTTCTCCAGGTGGGTGGCGCTGTAGCACATCAGCAGGCGCACCTGAGCATAAGAGGCGGGGCGGGCGAGCCAGGCAGCACGTCGAGCACAGCACCGCCGGGTCGCACGGCAGACAATGTCGATCACCGTGGGTCCACGCTGAGCACGCTGCGCCTGCAGGCACCTAGAGGACACCGCCGGGTGGCCGGCCCACCTTGTCAGCCGCCGGGATGGCCTGGTGGGCTGTGAGGAGCGCGATGACCTCCTTGGAGGTGGCGTCGCCGTACACCAGGTCCTGCTCCAGCTTGCCCAGCTCAGCCAGCGCGTCGCTGTCGATGCGGGTGTTCAGCTTGCTGGCAATCTCGACGTGCGCCGCCAGCTTGGACAGCTGGTCCCTGCACCAGAGGAGGGGGAGAGGGGCGCGAGAGGTGAGGGGCTGGGTGGGTGAGG
>KQ482074.1:30483-40600 GCA_001430745.1 Auxenochlorella pyrenoidosa | reverse complement strand
TCATGTGAAGGGTGGTGCGCGTCATCTTGCAGGGGGCTGCCGCACCATAAAGGGGGCGCTGATGGCAAGGCAGGCTGGCCTGGCAGGCTGCTGGTCCAGCATTGGCTTGCTCTTGCACAGGTAGGCACCCTGCATCCAATGCGCCCGCATCTGCACTCGTTGGACCCAAGGCACCTAGTCGCCGTGTGCTCACCTCCCTGTGTTTCGGCCTCATACACAAACACATTTTCGCCCTGCACACAGGAAAAAGGTGGGTTCGACTGAGAGCTTTGAAAGCAGCAGCGCAGAAGGAGGCAATGCGTCACTGGGCTGGTGGGCAAGGGTGTCTGCAGGCAAGCCGAGGAACTGCGTGCTTGACACAAGCACGCCTCCCTCCCAGCAACAAGCACGTGACAACACATCGCCAAGCAGCGCTGGCCTGCAGGCAGCTGTAGCCCTGGGCATACGGCGCCCTTGGCCCCCGCCAGTACCGCCCCACCACGGCCCCCACCTGCAGGCAGGGGCTGCCCGCCAGCAGGTCGAGCGCCATGGCCTCGTACGTCCACTCGTGGATGACGGGCGCCACCGGGTCAAACCCGCGGTCCGTCAGCACCAGCTCGCACGTCTCCCGCTCGGGCAGCAGCCCCTGGCGCTGCAGGCCGGCCAGCCGCTCGTTGAGCTCCACAGCGATGCGCTGCGCCACCAGCAGGCGCGACTCCAGGCCCGGCGGGAACTCCTCGCCCGGGGGCGTGGCCGCGCGGAAGCGGATGGCCGGCATCTCGCGCAGCGTGGCAAACACCGAGGCCAGGCGCGCCGTCATCACTTCGATCTCCGCCCGGTACGAGGTGGACGAGTCGACGGCCGCGCCGAAAAAGGTGCGCAGTGCGCCCTCCTCCGCCGTCACAAACGTGCGGCTGTCCACCAGCAGGTACTCCAGGTTGACCTGAGAGGGAAGGGGGGGGGGGGCAGGCAGCGGGCAGCACAGTTGGGCGCCATGGATGCAGGCAGCAGAAAGGGCGCAAGCAGCAATGCAGGCAGCGTTGCAGCTGCCCGCTGGCTCGCCGGCTACAATGAGCAGGCAGCGATGCGCCACAATCCGATTGAGAAAGGAAACAATCAACCAGCAAGAAGTGGGCTTGGCTGCATGCCACGAAACACCCTCCCTGCCTGCCCACCCAACTCAGCGCCTCAAAGGACCCACCTCTTTCAGCGTGCGCAGGCGCGACACAAGGTGGGGGCACTCGCGGATGGCGGCCAACTGCTGGCTAGTGGGCCGCGAAGAGAAGAAGACATGCGCTGCCTTGTACTGCGGCATGGATGCCAGGCTGAAGTCGCGAACAAGCTGGCGCACCGCGGCATCGCTGGGTGAGATGAAATAGATGCCCACAAGCTGCGGCAGCGGCTCGCGCCGCTTGTTGATGTCCTCGACCACTGCGGCGACACGGCAGCAGTGGTGTGATTGGGAAGTGATGAAGGAGGGCCAGCAAGCAGGGTGAGGCTGTGCGGCGTGCCAGAGCTTGGAGTCCCGTGTGGGGAACAAGGACACGCCCGCAGCCGAGGTGCCCCTGAGTTCGCAGCAAACCCAGCATGCAGCCTGCACATCAAAAACTGACTGCAGTGGAGATCCAGCGGCACGAGGTGCCTGAAATGCCTTGAAAACTCAGGGCGGCACACGGCTGCTGATTCCTTGGCCTCGCGTGCAGCGCTGTTCGGCCCCGCCATATGCACAGCCTGTGAACAGCTGCCTGTTGCTGAGCCAACCAAAGACTGCAGCAGGCCCAGCCACTCACACGACACGCCATAGTCCATCACGTCGGACACCCCCGCCACGTTTGACAGCACCTTGGTGGTCACCGCGTCCATCACCAGCACGCACCACGAGCCGCCCGCCTGATCGCGCACTGAACCCAGCATCTCATCCTGCAGAGCAATGGCAGCAGAGAAGTTAGCGCGACGGTAAGAGCGAGCGCCCACTGGCACCCGCCTGCACCGAAGGAGCTGGCGGCAAAGCCCAGGCAGCAGCGGCGGCGACCAGAGGGGCCACCCGCCCGGATGCCGGGCGACTCGGGTCTCGGATCTCCCGGTGACCCTTCTCACCAGCAGCCTGACTTTGGTGAGCTCGCTAAGGAGCGTGGGCGACGCCATTGTTGGCGTGCCCCGGCCCTGCGCGGTCCCCTTGTCCTCCGATCAGACGTTTTATGTGCGCTGAAGGCCCTGAGAGCCCGCCTGGTCGCCAGCCCGCGCTCTACTAAGGCTCACTCGCTGTCCGCCCTGTTGACTCCGCTGGCCCCTGTGTGGTTTGATGTCGTGGTGCACAGGCTCGCACTGATCGCCGTACCGGGCCCTTGCCTGGCTTTCCTGCTGCCTGCTGGCCTGCCAGGCTGGACGCCAAATTGCTCTGCCTGTGGCCACTCTGCAGAGCAATGCGCTCTCGCTGCGGCATCAGATTGTATACTCTCGCTGACAGGAAGGTCCAAATGGCGCTCTCAGCGTGCACAGCGCTGGTTGGCCGCCCCAGCCTCCTGCTGGGCGGCTCCAAGTCGATGGTCGCGGCTCACAAGGGCACTGTCACTTCCGTGGCAGCGCTCAGAGCCCCGGCCTTGGCTGCAGGAGGGCTCCCGGGCCTACCCAGACAGGCGGCAGCTGTGTCGCTGCGCAGCCGCAGAGCAGTGGTGCGAGCAGCAGGCAGCGGCAGCAGCTCGGAGCCCACGCCGCAGCCCCCTGCAGCCCCGCAGCCTGATGGTACCAGCCTGCTCAGCAGCGCAGGCCTGTTCCTGCTGTGGGCAGCGCTCGCTGGATACGCATTCCTCATTGCCCCCAACCAGGTCTGTTGCCTCTCCTCGCACAACTGTTGTGCCTGCATTTGCGCCAAGCTTTCAGCAGTCTGCCTCCCTGTGGAGCTCCCCACACTCCTGCTCCCAAGTGTCGCTTTCCTTTCGTTCTCTGCACCTCCTGCACCCACCACCCGGTTCACCCCTCCTCTGCCGCCGCAGACCCCAGTGCGCGACATGTACTTCCTGGAGAAGCTGGTGGGCCTGGGCGTGGACGACGGCGTGACCATCAACTCCGTCGTGCAGCAGCTGTTCCTAATCATGGGGGTGTGGCCGCTGGTGAGTGGGGCCAACATACGCTGCGAGGGCGTGAAAGCTGGAGAAGACAGGCAGACAGGCGACCCATGGATGCACAGCAGCAGCCACCCTCCTGGACCCCTGCTGCCTCTGCCGCCTGCACATTGGCTCCCTGCACCCTTGCGCCTCGCCACACCGGCAGGTCTACACCGCGCTGCTCGTCCCTTCGGGCAAGTCGGCCAACGGCGTGCCTGCCTGGCCCTTCATTACCCTAAGCTATGCATTTGGTGAGGGACTCGTGGAGATGTGCGGGCTGCTGGGCACTGACAGCAAGCCAGTTGTGGGCAGAAAGAGAGGACTGCCTGGGCAGGCTGCGCGTGCGCACAGACCATGCAGGACGACCTGGCTTGTAAGGGCAGCATTTGAAAGCAGGCGCCCAACTGGGCCGGCATGAGGGCTGGCAGAACCTCCGCTGGCCTGCACCCTGTCTTGCTCCGTCCGGCCTGCCTCTCGGTTCCCTCTCCTCTTGCCAGAACACTGCAGTTGCACCCCTACCGGCCCTGCAGGCGCCTTCGGCCTGCTCCCCTTCATGGCGCTCTGGCAGCCGCCGCGCGAGCCGCCTGTGGTGCCCGCCCCCGCCGAGGCGCTCGAGGGCCCTGGCAACCTGATGCAGAAGGGGATGGAGTCGCCTTTTGTGGCCTTCCTGTGCCTGGGCGGCGCGGTGTGGTGCCTGGGCCAGGCTGCGCTGGCAGGGGGCGCCCAGTGGGAGACGTACTCGAAGCTGCTAGAGGAGAGCAGGTGGGGCCAGCGGGAAGGGGCCAATTGGGCAGCAGCTGCCGTTCCCTACTGGTCACCCTTGGCAGGGGCTGGCGGGTGCTCGCACCCGAGCGCTGGCGTGCCCTTATCCCACCAGCCCTCTGCTCTCCCACGCTTTGACCGTGCCCTGTGCCCTGCGACCACCCCCGCACCTGCGCCTCCCCCCCTCCAGGTTCATCAATGTCATGACTGTGGACTTCCTCACCCTCAGCGCTCTGGCCCCCTTCTGGATGTCCAACGACGCTTCCCTGCGCCGCTGGGAGGGCCGTGACTCGCTGCTGCCCCTGCTGTCTGTGCTGCCCGTGCTGGGCCCCTGCATTTACCTCTGCTTGCGCCCGCGGGCAAAGCTGTGAGGTCATTGAGGTACCCTCCTAAGAGCAACGCCTGCCGCATCCCCTTTTGACTTGCAACCTGCATCTTCCTGCCTGTCTTCCATTTTATTTCACCAATCTCTTGTTCAATGAATGTATACTGACCTGTCAACAACCCTTCACCGGTGTGAAAAGGCTCCTTCAAGGCAAAGATGCTGTGTTCAACATGATTCACCAAGAAGGCACAATGGCAGCACCAGTGCACAGCAGCGCCAGCTGAGCCTGTTTTGTTTGCATGAGTAGCCTCTGCCAGGTGCGTGCTGGCAGTTTGGTGGAGTTTGGTGGCCACTGCCTTGAGCTTATGCATTTGACATTTAGAAACAAATACCACAGGAGGTTGAGGGAGGTCATCAAGGTAAAGGCAGGGTGGGTTGTAGGGTTCGGTGCCGCATGATGTTGATGAAATTGGCGAGGGCGTTGATTAGGCCGGGAGTTGCCCACGCATGCAGGAATGTGCATGGGCACACCAGGGGGCGGAAAGGCCAATTCTCATTACTTTGGTCAATTTTCTTGGACACAGCATATTCATTTGGTTGCAACAGATCTGCTATGGCCTATTGTGCCATCGGTGCGGGCTGCAACCCCTGTTTCTCCCTCCTCTGCCAGCACGCCAATGAGGAAGGGAGCAAACTTTGCTAGTGCTTTGGCAGAGTGCACCGTCAGCACCTCTGCACGTGGCCAAGGAAGGAAGGGCCGAGGCCAAGGTCTGTGTCAGGGTGCTGAGACGTGAAGGTGCAAGGTGCTTGACACAAGCAATGCGTCCAGGCCTTGCACGGCCACAAAGAAGCAGCACACCAGCATCGAGGCGCAGCGGCCTGCCCACCTTCTGTGCAGTCGGTCCCCAGGGTGCGCAGGATGGCCAGCAGCTGAGACGTTGCACAGCCGCTGGTCCAGCCAGGGTGCGTGGCGACGTGGTGAGTGATGTCAAAGACCTGCAGGCAGAGCGGCAGGGCGTGGCAGGACAGGGCAGGCACTTGTCTCTCAGGGTACGACTGCAGGCCTTGTGGTGCACGGGAAGTGCAGCTTCCCTGCTAAGAACTGCTTATGACTTGACTCTGCACCTCATGTTCACTGCTATCCAGTCCTCCTCCCCCCACGCTCAGCCAGCTCACCCTGCCATCCACCGCCACCCAGGCATCGTCCTTGGTGTTGTGCCGCGCCACGTCGGCCAGGGTGTACCGTCGCAGGCGGCCGCTGTGCAGCAATCGCGCCTCCACCAGCCCCACAACGTGGCGGTGAAAAGACGTGGCATGAGGGCAGCCAGAGGGGCTCGGGGCGCCGGGTGAACTGAAGGCTTGGCTGGGGGTTGCTGGTGCCGCCGACTGCCACCCTGCCTGCTGGCGGTGGAGTGGGCAGGCCTCGAGAGGGGCCATTCTTCGCAAGGCGTGGTGCGGCGACAGCGATGTAGCGTTTGGGAAAATGGTGCGAGAAAATGGATGCAAGGGGGTAGAGCGCAGGGCGCCGTGCTCAGAGAGCCCCTCATTGAGCGAGCTGAGCCTCCGAGGCGGAGGACCCGCCTCGGAGCGCTCTGCCCAGCTTTGATCCAGCAATCAGATGCACATTTGTGCACTTCCGACCGTCCAACTGAGGGTTTCCTGCATCCCCTTGCCACCTGGCCGTGGGGCGGTACCTGCTTACAGCATGCCGCCTGCCAAACCCACCTCACCACGGCCAGTGACAGATCAGAAGGGCGGTAACAGCGGCTGGCTGAGGATTCTGTCCCTGTTTGACGACATTTCCAACACTCCCAACGCCGCCCTTGCTTGGCAACTCCTGCGCTGAAAGGCGAGTGTCCAGTCAGTCTATCGAGGCCGCTTGAGGTGATCGAATCGTGCGGCCCCGCCAGCAGGGCCGCCCTGCACCGCCTCCGCTCTCGCTGCCACCACCCCCTCCTCGGGCCCCTCCCGCCGCTCGCCCGCAGGGCTCCTCATGAGTGCCGGCAAGATCCTCATCTGCGCCACGAGTGGCACCAAGCTGCTGGATGGGCAGCCTACCGGTTGCTGGTGGGCGCATGCTGGCTGATGGGCTACTACCCTTTCCGGGTCCAGCCACTTCAGCTACTCGAAGCCTGCTGCCAGCTGGGACGGCAGCTTCATCATGCTGCAAACAAGGATCTTCGTGTTGTCTGGCCTGCAGGGCCGAGGAGGTGGGCAGCCCATACCTGCTGTGGCGGGAGAAGGGGTTCACCGTGGACCTGGCGTCGGTGGAGGGTGGCGAGATCCCCTGGGACCAGGCCAGCCTGCAGGGCGACTTCTTCACGCCAGAGGCGCAGGCCTTCATGAGCAATGGTGAGAGGCTGCACGCAACGTAGCGAACACAGTCGCCGCTTGGCAGTACCTCATTTGGCCTCGCCCAATCGCTGCCTGGCCCCTCGGCCCGCTTGCTCGCGAGCCTACAGTGCCGGCCGCGTTTATCGATGCGAGCTCGCATCCCTGCATCTGTCACGCACCCGTACGTCGTCTACCTGCCACCTGCAGAGCACGCGCTCAAGGCCATGAAGGCGACCCCCAGTGCCGAGGAGGTGCTGTCCCAGGGCATCGAGGGCTACGACGCGCTCTTCATCCCAGGAGGTGGGCAGGCCAGGGATGCTGCGTTTTCACTAGGCTCTGGATGAGGCGTGCAGCGGAACGCAAACGCATATCAGTGACAGGGCGCTGGCGCCATGGCGCATGGCTGGCGGGTGCTGCTGACCCGCGTTCAAGCCGAAAAGCTCGTCTTCGCTGCTGCCCATGGCTGCGCTGGCTGCTCCTCCCGTTGGCCAGGCCACGGCATCGCATTTGACGGCACCGGGGATGCCATGCAGCGCCTGGTCGAGGCGTTTTGGGCTGCCGGCAAGGTGGTGTCCGGTGAGTGCCGGGGTGGGTGAGGCTGGCAGCGCTTGACACCAGGGCTTTGTGCAATGGCCATGTGTCTCTTGCCCAGCAATACAGTGGGGCCAGGCACGCCCAGACCCGCGCCGACCCCTCTCGGCCGCTCTGCCGCAGCTGTGTGCCACGGCCCCTGCGGTCTGACCACCGCCAAGGATGCCAACGGCGACTCCATCCTGAAGGGCCGCCAGGTGGGGGGTAGCCAGACAGGCAGGCTTTGTGCCCGCGAGCCGGGGTCTGGCCCTCCGGAGGCGCGCTGTCCTGCAGCATGGTGCGCGGCCTGGTGTCACGGCTGCACCCTTTGGTCCAACCAGTCCCGTCTCGCCCCATGACCCCCCACAGTGCACCGGCTTCTCGAACGCCGAGGAGAGGGCGGTGGGCAAGGACAAGGTGGTGCCCTTCCTGCTGGAGGACCGCATGAAGGAGCTGGGGGGCGCCTACACAGCCGGCCCCGACTGGCAGCCCCACGCAGGCACGAGGCGGCGGTGGGGGGGGGCTGGCGGTGACGGAGGCTTGTGCTCACCGGGAGATGGAGCTGTCCCGAGGGTGCATACGCATGGCTGCGGCCAGTGGCTGTTTCAGGCACACACCTGGCTGCGCGGCGCTGGTCAGCACTGAGCTCTGCGACCCTCCCTGCAGTCGCCGATGGCAAGCTGGTCACGGGCCAGAACCCGGGCTCCTCAAAGCGCGTGGCCGAGGTGTGGGGGCAAAGGGATGCACATGGGCTGCAGGTGGTGCCACACCACCCCAGTTGTGCACATTCGGGGTGCCATGCGATGCCTGTGCGGCAGGGCAGAATGTCAAGAGCTGATGCCTGGGGGCTCTGCTCAAGACATTGCCTGCTCTGCATTGCTCTTGATTGCGGCTGCCGTGCCCTGGCCCCCGCTGCAGCTGGTCATTGAGGCCATTGCTCCTGGGCTCAAGGAGCCTGTGCATGGCAAGGGCCCGGAGGCAGGTTTCCACCACAGGCAAGACTAGGTCCAGGGTGGCCAGCCCCAGCAGCAGCCGGCCGGAGCCGCGTAAGCAGGTGCGCCCACCCAACCCGGCCCACCCAGCTCTGCCCACCCACTGCGCCTGCGCTGCTGCCTGCTGCCGCCTTCAAACGGGCGGTGTCTAAGGCTGGTGTAGGGGCGGGTGTGCTTTGCATCACGCGCAGGGCCTGGTGTTCAGCGCCTGCGGCGCCGCTCTAGCCACCTCCCCACTCATTCGCCCTGGGTTTTGACGGAAACCGCACTTTCCGCCTCCGACTTTCTTAGCAGCAACTCTTGCCTGCCCCCAACAGGGCCAAGGATGTGACGTCTCAGCACCATGACCACCATGACGAGGCAAGTGCCCTGCGGGTGCAGCATGCTGGCCCACCGGGGGGGGGGGGGGGGGGGGCAGGGGAAGGTTGCTGCGTCTCAGCATGCTGCCAACGCTTAAGGGCTCCTCGCCCCGCCCTCTCCCGGCCACCAATCACTGCTGGACTAGTTCAGTGTGCCAATGCTGTGCGCGCGTTGAACTGCTGCGCCTCGCCCCGGCCTGCCCCCTGCGCACCTGCAGCGCCCCCGCCAGGGCGCCCGCCACGACGAGCCCGACCCCGCCAAGGCCCGCTCCTCCTGGCACCAGTCCTACCGGCCGCCCATCTGAGGGCTCGTGCTGCACAGCCTGCACAATTCACAGCATGCGAGCCCCAAAGCCGCTGCGGGCTGTGGCTTATTGGCATGGTGAAGCACGATTGAATGAACAGTGGGGAGCGTTGCATAGCCCAATAAGCGCCCAAGTGTACCATTTTGGCAGAGTTTCTTCTCGCGAGTAAACCTTCTCGGTCTGTGAATAAGCACATCAAGAAAACCAGTCAGTAAAGGATTACTGTCAGTAAAGGATCAAGGCAGCAGGGTGTGTGCATGCGATCGTTAGCTCACCATGGTTTCGTGAGGGGCAGCAGCCTGGGGGACTGCATGCTGATGCAGCCTTGGGATTGAAGGATCATTAAGGCGAGGTGGACAGCATACCCTCTACTGCATTCCAAGCTTGCACAAAATCCTGCTGCCTTGAAGCAACGGGCAAGCCCTGGCCTTGCACGCTGAGCCGCGGCGGGGCCATGCAACCCGCCTGCCGGATGCCGGCCCCCTCCGAAACACCTTCGCCCCTATTTTCTAGGCGGTGACACTGTAATACGCAAGATCGGGCCATGCTGGTGCGTATCCCAAGTGCCTGGTTGGGAGCGGGAGCGGCAGGGCGCGCTGTTGCGCCCACACTGCGCCCATTAGCCTCTACTGCGGCCGTACGACATCGGGGGTCTGGCCTAAGCGCTTCAGCCAAGGGGTTGACGGAGGAGTGTCGGGCTCCAGCGACCATGGGAGCGGCAGCGCGGTCTTCGCCAGACAGGCGAGTGCTTGACGAACCCGTGTCAAGGGGATGGGTGATGACTTTGGTCTGTTCAGAATGTGCAAATGATGTCATACATGCCGCCCCTTGGGGCCACCCCAATCAATTCACAAGCATGAGCCCGCTCGGCCCCTCCTCCTCTCAGTACACTGCAGGCTCTTCAACCTGTCTGGCAGCACAGCCATGATCACTGGTGGGGCGCAGGGCATTGGAGCCGCAGTTGCACTGGGCATGGCACGCAGTGGAGCGGACATCATAATTGCGGGTGCGCTGCAGTCAGACAGGGGGGGGAGCGTGTCTGTACTGTGCACACGTGACGGTACAGCCCACCATGTCGACCAATGCTGCCTTGGCTTGTACTGACCGCAACGGCAGAGCCTGTGGCATGCAATGTATAGGTCAGTAGCAAGTCATACTGTCACTGCATGCAGACTTTGCCCCCCAGGAGAAGATGGATGCGGTGTGCGAGGCGGTGCGGTCCCTGGGTCGCAAGGCGTTGGGGGTGCACTGCGACGTGCGCCGCCGCTCACTGGTGGATGCCGCGGTGGAAGAGGCAGCAGACAAGATGGGCGTGGGCCCCGACATCCTATTCTGCAGCGCAGGCTAGGTGGTGGGGGGGGGGGGGGGGGGGGAGTCGGGAGAGTGG
>KQ482072.1:251609-263972 GCA_001430745.1 Auxenochlorella pyrenoidosa | reverse complement strand
CCCTGCTCGCACACACACACATCCCACCACCACCACCACCACACACACACACACACACATACACACGCACCTTCTTTGTCTCGGGCAGGAAGTGCGGCTTCTCGCCGGCGTCGTACTGGGCCTGCTGCTGGCGGCGGCGCTCCAGCAGCTCGGTCACTCTGCAGGGGGCAGGGGGCATGTGCAGGGGCGAGCAAAATGCATCTTCACCAGTGCAAGCGGGGTTGGGCAGGGGGCGGATGAAAGTTCTGCAATTGAGGCCAGCGCATGTTGTGCACCTGCACATGTGGGCAATGTGCATGCAACCACATGCAGCCACCCAAAGCGCAGCGGCTGCGGTTTGGCAGCAGCCCGCCCAAGCACAGCGGCTGCGCCTGCCAGCCAGGCGCCGAGCTCACCGGCTGCTGTACTTGCGGGACAGCTTGGCCAGGAAGTCCAGCGCATCCCTGCAGGGAGGGAGGCAGAGGGAAGGCAGACGGATGGAGGAAGGAAGGGTGTGAGGAGGGCAGCAAGGGGATGACCTCAGATGACCAATGTGGTAGAGTGCAAACCCGTCTGCTGGGCCAGTGGGACTGCCTTCCCGGGCTTTCAGCACTGTGACTCATGGGAGGTACAACACGAAATAAGGACATGGCTGCCAGAAAGCGGTTTCTCGTCGCTGAGTGCTGCCTGGGGTGCTGGCACTGGCAGCGGGCACCGGCCGCTCCGTGGCCGCAGCAGCGGCGCCCCACCTGGACAGAATCTCCTCGTATCCAGGCTTCATCTCAGCCAGGATGTCCATCCCCTTGGGGATGGCACCCTGCAGGGCAGTCGGGGAAGAGATGGCGGCGGGCTTGAAACGGCAGGCAGGCAGAGGCAGCCCTGGCGGCGCCGATGTCTGCCCGTTCCCACATGCTGGCGAGTCGGCTGCAGCGTGCATTGGCGCCTAAATGTCGCGGTGGTGCGACTGGGACCGGCGACAGGGCGTTCGAAATCCCAGGGGTGTAGTCATTGCGCCACTGACAGCAGCATGTGGCAGCCCACTTTGCTGCTGAGGGGCCCACCTCAGAGGAGGAGGCCCCACCCATGCTGATCACTCGAAGGCGGGATAACGGGGGGCGGCAACGCGAGAGGCTGGCAGGGAAGCGGGCAGGAGAGCGGCAGGTGCGGGGGCAACCCGAAGCGACAGGGGCAAGTGACCGTCTCGTGAAAGCGAGGGAAGGATGCCGGAACACAACCTGCGACGCCATCAAGACAAACAGCTGCGCTGGGGAGTTTATGTGCATTTGCATAGCACGGCCAGCATGCGGAGCAGTAATCGCCCATAACGCTCGGTTTGCGATCAATTGGTTGCCACGGTTGATGTGAAGTTGCAACTTGCGTTGCACCCTGAGTGTGGAACCCCTGAGTCAACCAAGTCGAAGGCCCGCCGTCACCACTTTGCTTCGCGCCGTCTTCTCACCTGGTCATCCAGCAGTTCAAGCATCATCGCTCGTAAATCGGCAGGCAGCAAGGGGCTGGTGCTGTCTTCTTGGTCACCCCAGCGCTGCCGCCGCTGCCAGATGTGTTTGAATTTGTGCCACACCGTGCAGTGCCTGTCAGCAATCCATCACCCTCCGCTCCCCCGGGGCCAGCAATTATCTGCCTTCCAAGGAATCTTCCACGGTGCCTGTTGGCAAAACAATGCTGCCAGGTTGCGCTGCTGAATGTGCCTGACCCCAGCTTTGCGGTGGCGCCTGCTCAGCCTTCTGTACCCCACGCCAGAGCTCACCTGCACCCCCGGTTAGCCAGCTGCTGCCGTTAGTTTCCCTCTGTGGTGCCCGCTATTCGCGATATTTTGTCCAAGGTGGAAAGTCTGCGGCATCTGCCTCAGTGCTGGCTGGAATAAGATGCAGCATGCGGCTGCAACAACTCCGCTGTGGCTGGCTGCAGATGCTGCATTGGGTGATGGGAATCCCCATCTTCTGGCTTTCCATACTCACCATGGATCGTTCTCATCATCATCGTTGCTACTGCCACTTGAGTTCTTAGCATGGCGCATTGGGCCGGCATGCATGTCTGCTGGTCTTTGACCAACTCACTGCCTCACGACCTCAAGACTAAGCTTGGCACCGGTTTGCCGTCAGGATGTGTAGCATCGCACCAGGACAAAGGGAGTGGTCCACGCAGGGTAGAAAGGCACAGACACGTTGGAAGGCTGTACCAGCCGACGACCGGACCCGTGCCAAGTCACCGCTGATGCCGGCCCATGCACAGGCTCCTTTCCGGTCAGCGGCAATCTCTTCAGTGCATATGCTGCGAGCGATCATTCAGGGGACACTTGCACAGTGCAGCGTGAGCGAAGGCGCCGCAGCGTGGCGTCGTCAGGCTCGGTTGGTCGCAGGCTTCTCCTCCAGCGCAGCTCTGTGAGTAGCGCCCATGATTGAACAACGAGCGCGTGATGCGCCGCAACCTGGTGGCTTGGCGCCGCTGCAGCCGGCGCCCGGCCCGCCGCCTGCCCGTCCTCACCTGCCTCCCTCCCCACCCTGCCTGCAGCATGAAGATCTACACCAAGACCGGCGATGCCGGCGCCAGCAGCCTGTACAGCGGTGAACGGCGGCCCAAGGACGACGCAGTCTTTGCTGCGCTCGGCGATGTCGACGAGGTGGGTGCTGCTGCTGCCTGCGCACGCCCCTTGCCGCCCGCCTGCTGCCGCCACAGCCGGCTCTGCATGACTGCCTGAGGCATTGCGGTCGGTCGCACCCTGGCTGCGATGCAGGTGAACAGCATGGTGGGCCTGGCGCGAGAGCATGCGCGCAGCCTGGATGCTGGACTTGCGTCGCAGGTGAGAGGGATGGCAGCAGCAGGTTGGGCTGCCGCTCGTGGCCGACACCCGGCCTGCTCACCGGGGCACCGCCGTACCTGGGTGCAGGCTCCTGGCGTCGTCATTCAAGCGATTCATGCCTCCAGCTGCTTCTGCGCAGTCCCAATTGCAGCTGTTCTGCCTCGCCGCCGCCGCCGGCTGTGCCGCCCCTGGCGCTGCTGCTGCGGTCTGGCCGCTGCGGCATGCCCCCCACCCTGAGCGCCCCCCTTGCTTCGCTGAGTGCAGCTGGAGGCTATCCAGTCGCGGCTGCTGGATGTGGGGTCTGCAGTGGCCACTCCGCTGCACTCCTCCTCGGAGCACAAACTGCAGGTGGGGGGTGCCGCCTGTCTCTGCTTTGCAGCGAGGTTCAGCTGGAATGGAGGGGGACGGGTTCTGCGCTACGCCCCAGCCTGCACTCCCACACTGCTTGCCAGCCCATAAGCCTGGCGGCCACCTAGGGCTTGGTGTCACAGCTGGTGTTGGCTGTGCCAACCCCCCCGCAAGCTGACAGAGCCTTCTGGTGTCTTGTCTCCCCACCCTCCCACACGATGCCAGCGCGTGGCCTTCAGCGCCGCCCACACCGAGCAGCTGGAGTTGTGGATAGACGAGATGAGTGCGCAGCTGCCGCCGCTCACGCAGTTCATCCTGCCCTCTGGTGAGGGGCAGCTGGGCGGGCCTGCTGGGGCGGCGCCTGCTGTTATCGCTGAGCGCAAACGGCAGGAAAAGGGCTGCTGAGAGACGTTCTCGCTCGTTCATGCAACCAAGAATCTGTGACCGCGACAGCACACCTTGGCGCTCCGCATGCACTGTCAGGCAGGGCTGAGTGTCACCCAACCCTGGGCGCACGCGCCCCGTCGCCTCCAAACGAGCTCATCCATCCTGGCCCCACCCGCCTGGCCTAACTGCGTGCAGGCGGCCTGGCGGCGGCGGCGCTGCACGTCACGCGCAGCGTGTGCCGCCGCGCCGAGCGCGCGGTCGTGCCTTTGGTGCGGTCAGATGCCACGGATGCGGCTGTTGGGGTGTACCTGAACCGGCTCAGCGACTATCTCTTCACAGCGGCGCGCTATGCAGCACTCAAGGCGGGGGAGCCCGAGACGGTGTGGGTCAAGGCACCGGCGGCCCCCTCCGGCGACGGCGAGACTGCCTGATGTGTTTTGCATGTTGGCCTCGTCACTTGCTTCGTGTCCGTCTCCGTGCTCCACTGCTGCCTGCTGCTGCTGCTGCTGCTGTTTCTCTGCATGTTGGTCATTCCGCTGCAGCTGACGCTCCGTGCTCCGTAGTTTCAATCTGTTGCCGGCCTTCTTTCTCATGTCTCTCATGAAATCATCGACCCGCCTCCAAATGTACTAGAATTCAATCACCAGCAGGAGCAGCACAGCCAGCCCTTGATGTCGCCTTTGTTTGCCTCTGTCGCCGCCCGCCGCCAGTCGCCATGTTGGCGCCACCTGACCCTCATCAGCCGTCTGCAAGTGCGGTCATGCTCGTCACTGCAGAAGATCAAAGAATGACGGGGAAAGCAGCCATTATTCGTAGCAGCGAGCACAACCACTGCACGAGCTAAACCGCGCGCACCCAGCAAGAAGACCGAAGCGCACTCAAGGCGGCCCAATCGCGATGGGAGCCTCTGATGGTTTGTGGAGCGCCTCCCAGCGTCGCCACCCGCGCAGCCCCGACCCCCGCTGCCGCCACCGCCGCTTGCTGACGCCGCCCCTTCCGCACTTGCCCCGCCCTTGCTGCATCAGACAGGGGCAGGCGGCACGGCGGAAGCTCCCGGCATGACTCGAGGTCTCGATCGCGGTGAGGGAGCAGCAAGCACATGTGCACCTGAATGCTGAATGTGGGAACAGTAGCAGGCTTCTCAGGCTGGCTGTGCAGCTGTGCACTCCTTGGCCCGTGGCAAGTGCTGGCATCCTGTGCCTCCCCCTGCAGGGGCCGTCGCAGCCGCAGCCGGGATCGCCTCCGACGGCGTGGCAGCAGTCGCAGCCGCAGCCGGCGGCGGGAAAGGCATCGCGAGCGCAGCAGGGATCGTCGTGGGAGCCGCAGCCGGACGCGCGGTCGCGGGGATCGGCGGCACAGCAGCCGCAGCCACAGCAGGGAGGCCGCCCGCTACCGCAGCCGCAGCCACGAGCGGGGACGACGCGCCGGCAGGCCCGAGCCTGGGCGCCAGCCCTCGCCAGACCGATGGCAGCACGGTGAGCTTGCTCGGCTGGTTCCCTCCCCTTGCTGGCCGGCCAGGTGCCTGTCTCGCCTCAGGGCCCACTGCCCGACCCTGAGCTCATGCTCTGTTCTCATCCCTTGCGCTTTCGGCTGCATGAACATCCCTGTTGCTGGCTGAGGCGCCGCGCCACTCGGCTGAACACCACCGCCTTGCACAGGATGCGTGCATTGGGTTCTCCCAGCTTCTCTGCCACCAGCAGGGAGCCAGCTCGCTGCATTGCTCCCGCTCGACATGACTAGTTCTGCGCCCTGCACATGCCCACACCCTTGGCTGGGCCATCATCATGCCCCTACCCGCAGCCCCGCCCCTGCAGACCGCTTCCAGGCCACATTCACCAGCGGTGGGCGCATCCATGAGGCAGAGGCGGATGCAGGGGTGCGCGGCCGGGCGCCGTGGGCCGGCGGCGCGCAGCCCTCGGCGCGCATGCACGGCTACGCTGCTGCGCTGCAGGGTGGGTGCCGCGCCCTGGTTGGGGGGGTGGCCCTACCTGCAGGAAGGTGACGCCCCCTGGTTTTGGGGGGGGGCTGAGCCCAGCTGTAGGGCGGGTCCCGCGCTCTCCTTCTGGGGTGCCCCCAGCCCAGCATATGCAGGCTCTTATAAATCAAGTGACAATCTTGCCGGTGCCGTCCCCTGCCGGCGACCTCGCCCGCTGCTGAGCATGTGCTATCCAAGGCCCCTGCCGTTTGTCATATGCTTGCCCACGCACCTGCCGCAGCTGGGCTGGATGATGAGCTGGATGCCGAGCCCTATGGCTGGGAGGCCCAGGGCGACGCGCAAGCGCGCCCCTCTGCCGTGCTGCTCGTCTCGGTGCGTCCCGCCAGTACCAGAGCCTGGACGCAGGGCAGCTGCCCTGTCTGTAGTTGTGACCAGGGGGCTCATTGAGGAATTGCGCACAGGCGGTATGCTGTGGTGGGTGGCGTGCAGGCTGCCGCGCAGGCTGCCGTGGCCTGTGGCGGCGTATCGCTGCACTGCAGTCGGCGGCCGTGACGGCAGGAGCTGCTTCGTGCACTCCAGGGCCCCCAGCCGCCGCCCCTGCCCTTTCTCGCTGCACCCTGCCACATGCCTCTGTCGGGCAAATTTGCAGCGGACTTGGCTGCCTGTTGCTGCTGGCAGCTTGCCTAAGCGTACATGCCACCCTTGACACCCCTGCAGGGCCTGCCTGAGGACGCAACGGAAGCCGCCCTGCAGCTGCTGTTTGAGCCGCTGTCGGGGGTGCGGCAGGTGCGGGTGCCGCGCGATGCCAACACCCAGCTGGGCAGGGGCTTCGCCTTCCTGGTGAGAGTGGGGCGGGGGGTGCCAGGGCGCACAAGGTTGAAAAGGTGGAGGGTGTAGTGCGCATAGGACAGAGCACAGCACTGCACCCCGCCGGCTCGCCGCCTGGCTGCGCACCCCTGCCTTTCCAGGCCCGGTTCTTGCCCACGCTGCTGCGCGTGACATGCAGGAGTTCGAATCGCCCGAGGGCGCGGCCGCGCTGATGGGCTCGGCCTGGCGGGAGCAAACCTTCTTCGGGCAGCACCGCCTGCGGTTTGAGTATGCGCGGCGCCGCGCCGACCTCGCGGGGCCGGGCGCCGCTGCCGGGGACTGGTTGTGCGACTTCTGCCAGGGCATCAACTTTGCACGGTACGAGAGGGGGTTGGGGGCTGGGGCTGCTACTGCTGCGCCGTCTGATTTTGTTCGCGGTGGGCATGCCGGTTTTTGGGGTGAGGTGTGCGGCTGTGCTGCCAGGATATTTGACGTGAAACCTGCGGCTGTGCTGCCAGGGTATCAAGCAAGCGTGGAGGGGCTTGCAGGGGTGGCCTGGGGGAAGGCTGGGCGGGCGCAGCGGGGTGCAGAGTACGCTTGCGGCATCTCGATACTGCGCAGGTGCAGGCGCTGCGTGGCGGCGCCCGCCCTGGGCCGCCTTGCCTGCCTGCTCAATGCCGAATGGCCTGTCCCGTGCACCCGCCGCGGGTGGACCCGGCTTCTGCCTTGCCGCAGCAGGGTGACACCGCATCCCTGACCCTGCCGTGCAGGCGCAGCGAGTGCTACCAGTGCCTGCGGGAGCGGTCGCCATCAGCTCGCGTGCTGGGGCCCGAGGCAGCAGGCATCGAGGAGCCCTCGTGCATCCTGCGGGTGGCTGGGCTGGCCCCGGGGGCAGACGAAGAGGCGCTGCGCTTCCTGTTTGTGCCGCACGCCCCCGGTGAGAGCGGCGCCGTGCCTGCGCCCGCGTGGGCGTGTTGGGTGTGGACGGTGCGCTGCATGCTGTGCACGCTGTGGTGGGCGTGCTGCTGCCAGTCGGGGCGTGCAGCCACTCGTGGGTGGGCCAACTGGTACTGACGGACACCCGCTGCCTTGCCTATGCTCAACCAAAGGCGTCTGGTGCAGACTGTGGCGCATGCAGGCCCGCCCTTGCGCTGCCTGTTGGCTCTGCCCCTGTATGGTGGCCCTGCCCATGTGGTCGCCGGCATGCCTCCTCACGGCCTGCACCCCCAGCCCCCTGCTTGTGCCTGCAGTGAAAGACATCCGACTGGTGCGCGACCGCTACAGCGGGGAGCCGCGGGGGGTCGCCTACATCCAGTTCTTCAGGTGGGGACAACAGCTTGGCGCTGTTTTAATTATGAGGCTTTTTATGAGGCCCGGCGGCAGGGAGTAGGTGTGGTGGGTGTGGGTGTGGGGGTTGGCCTACATCCAGTTCTTCAGGTGGAGCCCCTCGGCAGGGAGTGGGGGTGGTGGGGATGCGGGCTGGGCATTCATCCAGTTCTTCAGGTGGCGGCTGTAGCCTGCCTGGGGAGCTGCGGGCGCCTGCCGCTGGGCACGCCGCAGGCAGGGCCTAGCGCTCTGCCCAGCCATCGCTTGAAGGGTATGTAGGCAGAGTTGCAGAGCACTGTTGGCATGCCCTCCGCCTGCCCCTGAAACCAACCACCCTCCTTGTGCGATGCCCTCAGCATCGCGGACGCCGGCAAGGCCCTGGCAGCCTGCCAGGGGGCGCGCCTGGAAGGCCAGGAGGCGCCCCTGCGCCTGGGCTACGCTCGTGACCGCTTTGCCGACCAGCCGCAGCACTTTTACGCGGCGCAGTACGAGCACCACATGGCGACAGAGGCCGCGGCAGAGGCGGCGCTGGCGATGGCCGGCTGGGCTCCCAAAGAGTTTGGAGAGGGGGCAGGGCAGGCAGGGGGGGATGACGACGATCCCCTGGCTGCCTGGGAGCGCCAGCAGGCGGCCGAGGCGGCCGCCGAGGCAGCGCCCGCGACTGATGGCGCGGGGCAGGCAGCGGCGGGCGGGCAGGAGGCAGCGGCGGACGCCGCGCCTACGGCTGGAGGTGCAGCGGAGCAGCAGCAGCAGGAGCAGCAGCAGGGCCAACAGCAGCAGGAGCGGCCAGAGTCGGCAGAACAGGAAGAGGGGGAGCTCGGGTACGACCCTCTGGCGGCGGCTGCCGAGCTGCACGCTGCAGAGGCGCAGCAGGAGGCGGCGGCTGCGGCGGCCGCCGCGCTGGCGGCGCAGCGCGCGGCGGCCGAGGTGGCCGGATTCTGTTTCGACCCCGAGTCTGGATACATGCTGGAGCCGGTGTCGGGTTACTACTATGACGCCAACTCTGGTGGGCTCCTTGGGAGGGTGTGGTGCAGCACGGAGGGGCAGAAGAGGCGTGGGTGCGGGTATGGGGAGGCTCTTGGCAGGGGTGGGGTTTGGGGGGAGAGCAAGCGGGAGGCAGCATGTGGGGGAGTGTTGCAGGAGCATCAAGTGCGCCAGGGATGATCAGCAAAAGGGGAAAATTCTGTGATGCTAGGTCTGAAGCAGCCTGGCACGATGATTGTTTGCTGGGCTGGCAGGAGATCGGCACCTGCCACCTGCTGCCCTGTCACACCTTGTGCCTCCGTCCCTCCCACTGCAGGCCTGTACTGCCACCCCAGCGTGGGGCAGTGGGGCGCTTACGACACTGCCACTGGCGAGTTCATGCCGCACGACGCAGCGGCGGCCGCGGCGGCCGCCGCCGCCGCAGCAGCCCCCGGCTTCAGCAGCGCCGCCGACAGCGCGCTGGCCCTCAGCTCTGCGCAGCTGTACGGTAGCCGGCAGGCGGCGGCGGCGCAGCATGGGCGAGAGCAGGGCCACCCTGGGGAGGAGACTGGCCACGCCCAGCACCCGCAGCAGGAGCCGGCCGCCGGTGCTGCTGCGTCCCCGGCCGAGCAGCAGCGGCAGCGCCCGCGGCGCGGCGCCGTCATCGGTGCCGCGGCCCAGCTGGACCCGCAGGGCCTGTTGGTGGCGGCCAGGGCGGCCGAAGAGCGGGTGCAGCTGCTGCGCAAGCGGGCGGAAATGGAAGAGGCCAAGAGGCGCAAGGCAGAGGCCCGCAGAGCCGCCGCCAAGCAGGCAGCTGCAGCCGCCGCCGGACCAGGCGTGCCGCCGGGGCAGCAGCAGCAGCAGCAGCCGCAGCAGCAAGGCGGCACCAGCACTGCAGCGGCGCAGCCTGTATCGGGGGTGGTGCATGGCCGCATTCACGAGAGCTCGTGGGCGGCGTCGAGGCGCCAGCAGCAGCAGCAGCAGCAGCTGTAGGGCCAGCGGCAGTGACCATGCAACCCTCGTCCATGGTGGAGATGCGTGTGTTGTAAACAACAAGCTGGTTGCCTGGCTGTTTCACAGTGCTCCAGATGGGTTCATGCATTTGTGTTGCCGGCCGTGTTGGCTGGCCTGTTAACATTAACAGTGACACCACTTGGGATCCCAGCCTGGGATTCCCCCGGGAGTTGCCTTGACGCCAGCACGCTGCGCCAGCAAGGATGCAGACTTGCCTTTCTGGCGCCTTGTCTTGGTTCCTCTTGCCCTCCTTCAGGGTAGCTGCTGTTTAAAAGCCCGCGGCGTAAGGTTGCCGACCCGCTTCCTCCTCTCCGAAACCCGAAACCGAATTGGCCCCTCGGACGCCTACCAGCCGAACTCGCACACTCCAAGATTGCTCCTGGGGTCATGGCCAGCGCCACAGAGCCCCACGTGCCGGCGCCGCCGCGCCCAGGTGCCGCTGGGGAGCCGCCGGCAGCAGGTGGGCTGCTTGCCCTTGGGTCGCTTTTCAGGGCACAGCTGCTGCTCCTGCCCATCTCAGCCAGCTGCCACTGATACGCTCGCAGCTCACGGCTGCTGCCTCGCCAGCTGCGGGCGCCCCCGCCGGGCGCCCCCACCCGGCGCTGCCCGCTCACCGCCCTTCCGGCGCCGGCGGTGCCGCTTGGCTGCGCCCGCCCCCCCTGCAGCCAACCCCGCGGTTGCCTACCCCGCTGCCGCCGACCGCTACGCCATGCCGCCCCCGGTGGTGGCCCCAGAAGACCGAGAGGCTTATGAGGGCCGGCCCCTGGTGGCAGGGCTCCACATCCCGGGTGGGCAGTGGCCTGGAAGTTAGGCACCCAATGCGCCAGCCATGCCTGCAGATGCCTGACTGTCCAGCCCACCTGGCTGCCATGTCGCTGCACCCAGCCCCGCATCCAGGCATGACTGTGCGGTTGCCTTGCTGCCGCCGCACCCTGCAGGCGCCTCTGCCCTGTACACGCTGCTGGGCCTGCTGCAGCTGGCGGCGGCGCTGCTGGTCCTGATTGCGCCCTACAAGGTCGGCTGAGCAGCTCATTGGGTCCCAGGAGGCTGGGCTGCTGGGCTGGGAGCGTGGCAGCAATCAGGATGTGCCCTGCCTGCGGCGCGAGTCCGAAGCACACACCTGCAGCTGCCAGCGCATGCTGCGCGCCCCCTGCTCTACTTTGCCTTGCGCGCTGTGCAGCCGTTCCTGCCGACCCGACCCGCTGTGTGTGCTGTCCCTACAAACAGATGACGGAGCTCTTCTTCCGCGACATGCACCTGCCGCACCATCACGAGGACATCGGTGGGGGTGCTGGAAATGTCGGGGGGTGGTGGGGGTGGGGGCGGTGGAAATGTCGGCGAGGGAAGGGGGGGGGGGCTGCTGTAGCAAACGCACCAAGCCTGCTGCCACCCTTCTGGCGCCCTGCCTCCCTACCGCCTCCCTGCTCCCTGCCCTGCAGACGTGCTGTTTGAGGAGCTGTGGCGCATCCTGGGGGCCTGCCTGCTGACGGGCGCCATCACGTGCTACGCCCTCAAGGTGCGCGCTGTGGCTGTCCCTGGCCCGCCCCCCAACCCCTGGGCGCACCAGCAGCGACCCTGGGAGTTTGGGGATTTACTTTTAAATCGAAAAAAGATTATAGTGATGTTAATGTCAATTGAACTCATGCTTTTGGACTGCTGCTCTTGCGACCACTGCAGATGTTGGCGTCGCTTTCTTAATTACTTGTTCAACAGCACGCTGCCGCCACCATCGTCCTGCAGGTTGGCGCCGACCGTCGGCTGCTCAACGAGCCAGCCATCCAGCGCTTGCAGGTGCGAAACCGAATGCAGCCCTGCAGGCAGCCGGCAGCAGCGGCGGGGCATGACGGGGGGGCAGCAGCGGCGGCATGACTGTAAGGGCCCTCTGTCAAGCTCTTGTGCTTCACGCCTGCAGCCTGAAACCGCAGCGCCGCCACTGGCGTTGGCAGGCCTGTGACTGCCTCCCACCCTGCCTGCCCCACCCCCACCCCCACCCCACCCCCCCTTGTGCGTCCTCGGCGCCCCCCGCAGCACGGCCTGCTGTGGTTTGCGCTGCTGGCGGTGGTGCTGCACCTCATCCACCTGCTGTTTGTCAAGTCGCTCACGCTGTGGGGGCTGCTCATTGGTGGGCGTGGGCACAGTGGGCGGTTAGGCCGTCAAGAGTCGGCAGAGGGGGCTTATGTCCTGCGAGTGTGCTGGCAGCAGCAGGAGGTTGCGGGAGGCCCAGGCGGCGCAGCCGATGGGGCGCACTTCGTTTGGACGCCGCACACCAAGACATGTTAGGAGCTGCCGTTCCAACTGGGACCTTGTGCTTCGTGATGGCATGTCAAGGGGTTGCCTGCCCCCCCCCAAATCCCCACCCACCCACCCACCCCTCCGCCCCTTGCTGTGCTGCCCGCTTCAGGAGCGGCCGTGATGGCCCCCACCCTGCTGCTGCCCCTGGTGCACCTGGGAATGAGCGGCGGCTTTGTCTTCACCTCTGAGGTGCGGGAGCTCTCCATTCTTTGGTGACACATGTCGCATCTGAGCCCTCAATGGGGTGTCTGGGCGCTTGAGCATGTGGTGTGGGCGCCGCTTAGGCTGTGTACGTGCCTCCTGCAGCAGAGGCACCGGCCCAGATGCACCCGGAAGCCCAGGTAGCCGGCCGGGACCTGCACGCAGCACGGATTTTCCCAAATCGGCGGGCCTGTGAGCAGCCCATGTTGCTCCCCCATAAGCAGCCTGCCCCGCGCCCCCCCCCCCCCCCCCGCGTGCCTGCAGGCGCTTTCCACCTGCATGAACAACA